>CM038679.1:470421044-470882121 GCA_021605205.1 Aegilops longissima
ACCATGTTTTCTTACCTATGTTTTATTGCATTTAGTGGCACCTTTGCAACCACCCCTCAGTAGTGTTATTGAAATTCTTGTAGTTGAGTAGTATGCATGAGGTAGGAACCCATCACCCTGTTACCAAGCCCGGACGTTATTTTATTCTAGCTACGCTGTAGTAGACGGGTTTGGTATGAGTGTTCGAGAGTGGTGTGAAGAAGGAGGACTCTACGTCAATGACGACAACTCCATGATGGAATCTGCAAGGACTGCATCTTCAAGACCTCAAGACTTCAAGACTCGAGACAAGAATTCAATACACACTCTTGGGTGAAGGATTTGTTGACGGGCACCTGGAGAAACCAGTGGTTGGCCGGGATGCATGGAGAAGCGCCATGACATCTTGCGGAAAGCTTCACCCAGACTCAAAGAGACGGAAGAATACTTCTTGCCGGAAGCTTACCTGTGCAACCGCAAGTCATTATGGGCTCGCTTGGTTGACCTTAGTTGTGACTCTGGCTGGGGCGGTACTAGCAGATGTAGAACTACGGTAGGATGGGTTGAGTACCGGACGGTGGTCGAGGAACTCTTTGGAAGACCATGTTTGGTCATCTTGTTCTCAAACACCTCAAGTGCGAGAACGTACGAGAGGATCGAATCTTGCGGGTAAAGTGTACAAACCTCTGCAGAGGGTTAAAACCTAATCGATTAGCCGTGTCCCCGGTTACGGACAATTTGAGCATCTGGACTTGGATCTATCTCGGAACTCTCAACACCGGATTGATAACTTAATTGTGGGCAACTTATGATGATTTGGGCTATGAGACGTCGGTTGGCGGAACCATGTCATGATAGAAAACTCCATAGTACGGACTTCATTTATTCCTTTGATGTAGGGAAAATAAAACCAGCTTTTACGCAAACAAAACTCAGATACATAGCCACAAAGCCATACTGCATATAGTATAGTTTATCATCTGTTTTCTCTTATTGTGATCTTGCCGGTACATTCAATGTACTGACCTACACGGCTGCAACGTATCATGTTGCAGATATTTCCTCGACGAGTAAGAGTTACGATACAGGGTTACGGTCTACACTCAACTTGCCGATGGCGTTGATGGGACTCCACACCCGACTATTTGTTTCCGCTGTGACTTATGAGTATATATCAGTTTTACGTTAATTATACATGTGATTGCACTTTGATATATACATTGATGTACTGTGTGTGCCAAATACTGATCCGTGGATGGCACAAGAACACGAGGGCTTGACCGTCTGAGGTCGGTCGCTCAAGATCGCAAAAATTGCGTGGTACTAGAGAGGCTAGGAATGGTGGAAGGGTGAGAGTGCGTATAATCCATGGACTCAACATTAGTCATAAAGAACTCACATACTTATTGCAAAAATCTATTAGCTATCGAAACAAAGTACTACACGCATGCTCCTAGGGGGATAGATTGGTAGGAAAAGACCATCGCTCGTCCCCGACTGCCACTCATAAGGAAGACAATCAATAAATAAATCATGCTCCGACTTTATCACATAACGGTTCACCATACGTGCATGCTACGGGAATCACAAACTTTAACACAAGTATTTCTACAATCCACAATTACTTACTATCATGACTTTAGTATCACCATCTTTATATCTCAAAACAATCATAAGGAATCGAACTTCTCATTGTATTCAATGCACTCTATATGGAAGTTTTTATTATATCCCTCTTGGATGTCTATCATATTAGGACTAAATTTATAACCAAAGAAAATTACCATGCTGCTTAGAGACTCTCAAAATAATATAAGTGAAGCATGAGAGTTCAACAATTTCTATAAAATAAAGCCACCGCCGTGCTCTAAAAAGATATAAGTGAAGCACTAGAGCAAAATTGCCTAGCTCAAAAGATATAAGTGAAGCACATAGAGTATTCTTAAATCACGATTCATGCGTGTCCCTCTCAAAAGATGTGTACAACAAGGATGATTATGGAAAACTAAAAAGCAAAGACTCAAATCATACAAGACACTCCAAGAGAAACACATATCATGTGGTGAATAAAAATATAGCCTCAAGTAAAGTTACCGATAAACAAAGACGAAAGAGGGGATGCCTTCCGAGGCATCCCCAAGCTTAGGCTCTTGGTTGTCCTTGAATATTACCTTGGTATGCCTTGGGCATCCCCAAGCTTAGGCTCTTGCCACTCCTTATTCCATAGTCCATCAAATCCTTACCCAAAACTTGAAAATTTCACAACACAAAATCTCATAAGCTCCGTTAGTATAAGAAAAATAAATCACCACTTTTGGTACTGTTGTGAACTCATTCTTTATTTGTATTGGTGTAATATCTACTGTATTCCAACTTTTCCATGGTTCATATCCCCCGATACTACCCATAGATTCATCAACATAAGCAAACAACGCATAGAAAATAGAATCTATCAAAAACAGAACAGTCTGCAGTAATCTGTAACTCTCGAATACTTCTGTAACTCCAAAAATTCTGAAAAATTCGGACAACCTGGGCAATTTGTGTAAAAATATTGTTCAAAAAGAATCAAATCAAAAGCACGCTTTTGTGAATTATGAAATTTATTTTCCTGGCGCAAAAGTTTCTGTTTTTAGCAAGATCAAAACAACTATCACCATAAACTATCCCAAAGGTCTTACTTGGCACAAACACTAATTAAAACACAAAACCACATCTAACCAGAGTCTAGATAAATTATTCAAAGCAAAACAGGAACAAAAAGCAAAGAACAAAAATAAAATTGGGTTGCCTCCCAACAAGCACTATTGTTTAACGCCCTTAGATAGGCATTGATAATTTCAATGATGCTCACATAAAAGAGAAAAATTGAAGCACAAAGAGAGCATCATAAAACACGTGACAAACCCATCTAAGTCTAACATACTTCCTATGCATAGGCATTTTATATGCAAACAAATTATCAAGGCAAGCAAAAACTAGCATATGCAAGGAAAAAGAAAGAGACGATAGCAATCTCAACATGAAGAGAGGTAATTAAGTAACATGAAAATTTCTACAACCATATTTTCCTCTCTCATAATAATTACATGTAGGATCATATTAAAATTCAACAATATAGCTATCACATAACATATTCTCAACACGATCCACGTGCAAGCGAAGTTGACACTCTTCCAAAATAGTGGGATTAACATTAACTAAAGTCATGACCTCTCCAAACCCACTTTTATCAAAAATTTCATAAGATTGAACATTCTCCAAATATGTGGGATCTAAAGTTTACACTCTTCCAAACCCACTTTCAATATTATTGCAAACATTATTATCAATCTCATATTCATCATGGGGCTTAAATAAATTTTCAAGATCATAATAAGCATTATCACCCCAATCATGATCATCGCAACAAGTAGTAGAAATAGAAAAATTAGCATCCCAAGCATAGGGTTTTGCATATCATTAACACAATTGACATTAATGGAATTTATAATAACATCATTGCAATCATGCTTTTCATTCAAGGTACTATCGTGAATCACTTTAAAATTTTCTTCTTTCAACACTTCATCACACTTTTCAGATTCGCAAATTTCAAGCAAAACCTCATAGAGATAATCTAGTGCACTCAATTCACTAGCACTTGGTTCATCACAATTGGATCTTTTAAGAATATTAGCAAGTGGGTGAGGATCCATAAACTCTCACTACAAAAAAATACACTTTCATGATGATACGTGTTTGTCACAGTAGGTCACATTTTCTATCATGCATGTACATCCATGACGATTTTATGATAGAATCAAGATAGTCATACCTGTGCTGTCGTAGAAGTGTTCTATGACATTACCAAAATTATCATCACGGAAGTGTCCACTTCCATGACGATAAATGATGCGTCATGGAAGTGCTTTCGTCAAGGGTGACCGAATACGTGGCATCCACTGTAACGGGTCGCCGTCGGGTCCGGTTTTGGATCCGATAACCCGCTAACAGCCACGACCAATGCTGATTTTCCACGTGTAAAATTCTCATTGGCCGACGGAACCATGTGTGAGCACCATGAAAGGACAGATGTCAACTGCGTAATGGACAGGAGGGGCCTATGTTACGTCGACATGTGGCAAGGCCAACAGCAGCCCATTTAGGTTAAAAAGGCTAGCCCAGTCAAAATTAGCGGGCCGACCCATTAACGACCTGCTTGTAGACGACCCATTCACAGTTAAGGCCTGTACGGCTAGTGTCAAATCGGCCCGTCAACGGCCCGTCCTAAACTTGTCATCATCACTGCCCATGGTCACTTCTGGTCCGTTAACAGTCCGCTAAGTATTTGGGCCGAATTACGGCCCAGTGTGTTTCCGGCCTGTTAAAGGTCCTACTTCATTTGGGCCCATTTATAGGCCATTGAAACTTTCGGCCCATAAACGACCGTGAAGGATTTGGGTCATATTCGGCCATGTCTGACATTCGGCCTGTTAGAGCCCACTATGGATTTGGGCCACTTTCAGCCTGTTGTGATTTTTGGCCTGTTAAAGTCGGACGAAATCCATGGGACATATGTGGCCCAACGTCACATCGGGCCTATTAACAGCCCATATAAAACAGACACTAATCAAGCCCGACCAAACTTCCGGCCTGTTAAAGGCCCGTGTAGTAGGTCAGCGCATTTACGGCCCGTCTGAATTTCGGCCTGTGAACGATCCGCATTGTAAATGGGCCATGATTTCGGCCTGCTAATGACCAGTGGGTTATTTGGCACAATCAGGGCCCAATCTCACTTTCGGCCTATTAAAGGCCCATGTTTTCATGGGCTCGAGATATTTACACCTGTAAACGGCATATTGTTACCGAGGGCCCAAATTATGTTTAGGCTTGTTAAAGGCCCACTGTGGGCACATGCCTACCAAAAAACTATGAAAGCTTATGTTGATTTAGGCCCAGATATTTTTAGTGGGCTACATGCAAATTATAGCCCATAATCGTTTTTAGCCCAATTGGAATGGGCCCGACGAATGTTGGCATGTTGGGCTCCTACGAAGCTTTCGACCGAATACATTACTAAGATACACCTACACTATACAAAAATAGTGTCGTAATTACTGCAGCCTTTGGCAGCATCATAAATGATGTATTACAACAAAATAAATTCCAGCCATACAATAAAAGGCCTGTTGGCATAAAGTTTACAGTCCTTGCAGATAAAAGCACCATTAGATGTATAGAAGCACAAATCATTTCATCTGAGTGCTAATGTTTCAGGCTGTAGAACCTGATGGAGCAGCATGATCTTCCCTTTTTTTCCGCCATTGCTCTTGAACAACGAAGAAAATGTCTGATAGTCTGGTTTCAAAACCATTCATATCTTGACGACATTTGTCAACCACTATTCTTGTTCCGAAACAACGTCCATTAGGGATTGGACTTGTGTCTGGAGCACAGATATATCACTCTGTCTAGCCGGAAGATTTTGTTCAGTAGGCGATTTGGACGAGGTTACCTAGACAACCAACCCAGAATTACGCAGGAAGGTGCTTTTTGCAATTGTTAGTGGAGAGATCTTGGCCTTGCTGCAGCAAGAGGTGACATTGTGCCTGTGGTAGCCTCGTCACCTTCAGGTGGTTGTGGCTGTGGAATCATTTGTTCCATAGCTTGCTAAAAGTTTGAACTTGTAGATTAGTGTACCAGATAAGTTACTAATGAGACAAAAAACAAACAAAGTAGGTTTCACGTTTATACATAACGTATTTTGGTGAAGTACTATAATACACTAGCATGTATTGTAGTGCCAACTACATAATAAAATCACTTTCGGAACATATATCCATATAGCATGCCTACTGTATTGTCTATTTCCTCACATTCATTGACATCTAAGGATAAAGAGACACGGTTTAAAGTAGGATGAACATAGTATGACATCATTCATATCATGGGCAAACAGATGTAAAACAAACAGGCTATTGTATCATGGTGTGCAATGCATCATCCACTCTAGTTTCCCTGCCCTAGAGTGCTTGGTGCTTGTTTTCACACTTAGAATAGGTTGTCTCCAAATAAAGTCGCCTAACCTTGTAAGAATTCGAATTTCTTTTGACGGAAGGCAGCTCATCATCCAAGATGCCCCTTCACTTCAAAGGTTGATCCTTGATTCTAGTTATTCACCGTCGCAAATAACCGTCCTCTCTGCGCCTAAACTGGAGACCTTGGGTGTAATACATGATCTATGTGCTCATTTCAACATGGTGTTTGGCTCCACAGTTCTTCAGGTACTTTATATTATCATCTACACTTGTAACCATAAGCTGCATTTTAAATTTCTGCGTATAAGTTATATATCATCTTGGAGTACACATTTTGTACTAATATTATGTTCTATGCTCAATGAAGAGTTTCTCCATGGATGTCATATCAATGGTGCTAGATTTTGTCAAGTTTTTATATATCCAAATGAATAGTTTTGATCTGAACAAGATTATTGGCTTGCTACAATGCTTTCCATATCTGGAGAAGTTGTATATAAAGGTGGTAATTTCACGCACATTGGAAGCCCGCATATAGTATACTAGAATTAACCGTTCAGCTATTGCTCATTCGACACTCTTTTTTTAGACCTTAACTATTTTCAATCTTCATGTCTATTTAGGCAATAGGACGAGGTAAGAAATTTATAACTAATTGGTGGATTCATAAGCACCGGGATTTTCTCACTTCTCATGACATTCGATTGAAGACAATAACGCTAGAACGATATGTAGCCAACCACGCAAACACTAGAGTTGTCACATTCTTCCTACTGAATGCTAGGTTACTATTGTCCATCGGGCTTAAGTTTATCAGCAGCATGGTTTTGATGGATGGGTATGTCGAAGAGCAAAAAAAGGAGTTTTAGGTGGACAAGAGAGCTTTTGAACGTGTCGGGCTTCTATTTACAATATATTGTGGTCATAATGCAGTAAATTTTACGACTCATGATGTTCATTCTACGGACCTGACCGATCCATTTGACTGTGACTGCCAAAAACAGTGTTGGAGTTAGATGTTGTTGCCCTTTTCAATCTGGGTTTTCTCTAAACCTGATGAACAATTAACCCTCGTGCTTTTTTACAGTTTGTAAGCTGGAGTTAGATGTTCTTGCCCTTTTCAACTCGGTTGTGACTTGATACGTCTCCAACGTATCTATAATTTTTGATTGCTCCATGCTACTTTATCTACTGTTTTGGACTATATTGGGCTTTATTTTCCACTTTTATATTATTTTTGGGACTAACCTATTAACCGGAGGCCCTGCCTAGAATTGCTATTTTTTGCCTATTTCATGGGTTCAAGAAACGGAATATCAAACGGAGTCCAAACGGAATGAAACCTTCGGGAACGTGATTTTCTCACCGAACGTGATCCAGGAGACTTGGACCCTGCTCCAAGGAACAAAAGAGGCGGTCACGAGGGTGGGGGGCGCGCCCCCTGCCTCGTGGGCCCCCTGTTGCTCCACCGACGTACTCCTACCTCCTATATATACCTACGTGCCCCCAAACGATCAGAACAGGAGACAAAAACCTAATTCCACCGCCGCAACTTCCTCTATCCACGAGATCCCATCTTGGGGCCTGTTCCGGAGCTCCGCCGGAGGGGGCATCCACCACGGAGGGCTTCTACATCATCACCATAGCCCCTTCGACAAAGTGTGAGTAGTTTACTTCAGACCTTCGGGTCCATAGCTAGTAGCTAGATGACTTCTTCTCTCTTTTTGGATCTCAATACAATGTTCTCCCCCTATCTCGTGGAGATATATTCGATGTAATCTTGTTTTTGCGGTGTGTTTGTTGACACCGCTGAATTGTGGGTTTATGATCCAGATTATCTATGAATAATATTTGAATCTTCTCTTAATTCTTTTATGTATGATTGGTTATCTTTGCAAGTCTCTTCGAATTATCCGTTTGGTTTGGCCAACTAGATTGGTAGTTCTTGCAATGGGAGAAGTGCTTAGCTTTGGGTTCAATCTTGCGTGTCCTTACCCGAGGATGTAAAGGGTTGCAAGGCACGTATTGTATTGTTGCCATCGAGGATAACAAGATGGGGTTTTTATCATATTGCATGAATTTATTCCTCTACATCATGTCATCTTGCTTAAGGCGTTACTCTGTTTTTAACTTAATACTCTAGATGCATGCTGGATAGCGGTCAACGAGTGGAGTAATAGTAGTAGATGCAGGCAGGAGTCGGTCTACTTGTCTCAGACGTGATGCCTATATACATGATCATACCTAGATATTCTCATAACTATGCTCAATTCTGTGAATTGCTCAACAGTAGTTTGTTCACCCACCGTAGAATACTTATGCTCTCGAAAGAAGCCACTAGTGAAACCTATGGCCCCCGGGTCTATTCTCATCATATCAATCTCCATCACTTTAATACTTGCTTTGTTTTTACTTTGCCTTTTACTTTTTACTTTGCATCTCTATACCAAAAATACCAAAAATATTATTTATCATCTCTATCAGATCTCACTCTCGTAAGTGACCGTGAAGGGATTGAAACCCCTAATCGCGTTGGTTGCGAGGAGCTATTGTTTTGTGCAGGTACGAGGGACTTGTGCGTGGCCTCCTACTGGATTGATACCTTGGTTCTCAAAAACTGAGGGAAATACTTATGCTACTTTGCTGCATCATCCTCTCCTCTTCGGGGAAATCCAACACAGTGCTCAAGAGGTAGCAAGAAGAATTTCTGGCGCCGTTGTCGGGGAGGCTTACGCAAGAGCAAGTCAAGCACCATACCAAGTACCCATCACAATCCCTATCTCCCGCATTACATTATTTGCCATTTGCCTCTCGTTTTCCTCTCCCCCACTTCACCCTTGCCGTTTTATTTGCCCTCTCTTTCCCAATCTCCTCCTCTTTTCCCGTTTGCCTTTTCCTCGTCCGCTTGTTTGCTCGTGTGTTAGTTTGCTTGCTTGTCGTTATGTCAGAAATTGGGGAAATGATTGCCGATATGGGCGATAATAATATCATGGAAAATTCTGAAGCTCCTGCTGAAGAATCCCCTACCCATCATACAAAAAGATTTCGAATCGGTAGTGGTAATATTATTGGAAAAGGATTTATTCAAGATTTCTTTACTTGTGCTGGTGCTTTACCCTCTATGGGTGGTTCTATTCTCCATAGAACTAGTAGCCTTGCGGACGCTATTGCCATGCTTATAGTTGAACTTGAAAGGCAATTTATGCATATGCACCCTTCTATACAAAGAATTTCCTAGAATTCTCTAATACTAAACACTCCTCTGTTAAGCGTGCCGCTACTATCTTTTTGGCTCATGAATTCAGATTTATAATAAAAGAAGCCAAAGAAATCTTTGCGCATTATAGGGTGGACGCTGGCCGTCCTCCCATAGAATCTATCATTTTTGATCAAGAAGAAATAATGCGTTTTCAATCTATCGACTATGTTGCTTTCAATGAAAATCTTAGAAAAAAGGTGCCTACCAATATTTTACTTGATAGAATCTCTGAGCTTAATGATGATTTAGCTATTCGAAATAATGAGCTAGGATGCTCTCTTGAGTATAGGCTCACCAAGTTCTGTCAAAAGAACGCTTATAATGATGAATTGGTTGTGCAATACGAAGGGCCGAAAGAGGAACCTATACCTCCTAAAATAGATATTGGGGACTTTTGTCCTACTAAATTTAGCCCTTTTGATTACTTTTGCTTGCCTCAAAGAAAACTTGCTGCCGAACATAGAGAATATGAAATGAGTTTCACCGATCTATCTTATTACTACGGCACTACCTAGATCTATCCTTGCTTTTATGCCTAGCTAGGGGCGTTAAACGATAGCGCTAGTTGGGAGGCAACCCAATTTTCTTTATGTTTTTTGTTTTTGTTTTTATTTAGGAATAAATAATCCATCTAGCCTCTGTTTAGATGTGGTTTTATGTTTTAATTAGTGTTTGTGCCAAGCTAGACCTATTGGATCTTCTTGGATGATAGTTATTTGATCTTGCTGTAATTCCCAGAAACTTTGCGCTAAGTGCCCGAATTATTAAAAATCACCATAACGTGATAAAATACTGATTCCAATTGCTTCTGATCAATAAACAAATTTTCTAGGTCGTCTAATTTTGGTATATTTTTTGGAGTTCCATAAGTTTGCGTTAGTTACAGATTACTACAGACTGTTCTGTTTTTGATAGATTCTGTTTTTCGTGTGTTGTTTGCTTATTTTGATGAATCTATGGCTAGTAAAATAGTTTGTAATCCATAGAGAAGTTGGAATACAGTAGGTTGAACACAAATATAAATAAAGAATGAGTTCATTACAGTATCTTAAAGTAGTCTTTTGTTTTCTTTCTCT
This sequence comes from Aegilops longissima, assembly GCA_021605205.1. Classification (NCBI taxonomy): domain Eukaryota; kingdom Viridiplantae; phylum Streptophyta; class Magnoliopsida; order Poales; family Poaceae; genus Aegilops; species Aegilops longissima. The sequence goes on from CM038679.1 coordinate 470,431,379, forward strand.
AACGGAGCTCACGAGATTTCTATTGAGTTTTGTGTTGTGAAGTTTTCAAGTTTTGGGTAAATTCTTTTGACGGATTATGGAACAAGGAGTGGCAAGAGCCTAAGCTTTGGGATTCCCATGGCACCCCCAAGATAATCCAAGGACACCAAAATGTCAAAGCTTGGGGATGCCCCGGAAGGCATCCCCTCTTTCGTCTACTTCCATCGGTAATTTACTTGGAGCTATATTTTTATTCACCACATGATATGTGTTTTGCTTGGAGCGTCTTGTATTATTTGCGTCTTTGCTTATTAGTTTACCACAATCATCCTTGCTGTACACACCTTTTGAGAGAGCCATACATGAATTGGAATTTTATAGAATACTCTATGTGCTTCACTTATATCTTTTGAGCTTGATAGTTTTGCTCATAGTGCTTTCACTTATATCTTTTGAGTGTGATAATTTTTGCTCTAGTGCTTCACTTAGATCTTTTAGAGCACGGTGGTGGATTTGTTTTAAAGAAACTATTGATCTCTCATGCTTCACTTAGATTATTTTGAGAGTCGTTAATAGCATGGTAATTGCTTAATATTAATATACTTGGTATTCAAGATATGTGAAACTTTCTTTTGAGTGCGTTGAATACTAAGAAAAGTTTGATGCTTGATAATTGTTTTGAGATATGAATATGGTGACATTAGAGTCATGCTAGTTGAGTAGTTGTGAATTTAAAGAATACTTGTGTTGAAGTTTGTGATTCCCGTAGCATGCACGTATGGTGAACCGTTATGTGATGAACACGGAGCATGATTTATTTATTGATTGTCTTCCTTATGAGTGGCGGTCGGGGACGAGCGATGGTATTTTCCTACCAATCTATCCCCCTAGGAGCATGCGCGTAATACTTTGCTTTGATAACTTCTAGATTTTTGCAATAAGTATATGAGTTCTTTATGACTAATGTTGAGTCCATGGATTATACACACTTTTTCCCATCCTTCCACCATTGCTAGCCTCTCTAATACCGCTCACCTTTCGCCGGTATCATACACCCACCATATATCTTCCTCAAAAAAGCCACCATACCTACCTATCATGGCATTTCCATAGCCATTCCGAGATATATTGCCATGCAACTTTCCACCGTTCCATTTATTATGACACGCTCCATTATTGTCATATTGCTAGCATGATCATGTAGTTGACATCATATTTGTGGCAAAGCCACGTTTCATAATTCTTTCATACATGTCACTCTTGTTTAATTGCATATCCCGGTACACCGCCGGAGGCATTCATATAGAGTCATACTTTGTTCTAAGAATCGAGTTGTAATTGTTGAGTTGTAAGAAAAATAAAAGTGTGATGATCATCATTCTTTAGAGCATTATCCCAAGTGAGGAAAGGATGATGGATACCATGATTCCCCCACAAGTCGGGATGAGACTCCGGACGAGAAACAAAAAAAAATTAAAAAAAGAGAAAAATGAAAAAAAAAGAGGCCAAAAAGAGAGAGAGAAAAGGCCCAAATAAAAAATGAGAGAAAAAGTGATAAGGGACAATGCTACTATCCTTTTAACACACTTGTGCTTCAAAGTAGCACCAAGATCTTCATGATAGAGAGTCTCTCATTTTGTCACTTTCATATACTAGTGGGAATTTTTCATTATAGAACTTGGCTTGTATATTCCAATGATGGGCTTCCTCAAATGCCCTAGGTCTTCGTGAGCAAGCGAGTTGGATGCGCACCCACTTAGTTTCTTTTGTTGAGCTTTCATATACTTATAGCTCTAGTGCATCCATTGCATGGCAATCCCTACTCACTCACATTGATATCTGTTGATGGGCATCTTCATAGCCCGTTGATACGCCTAGTTGATGTGAGACTATCTTCCCTCCTTTTGTCTTCTCCATCCCCACCATTCTATTCCACATATAGTGCTATATCCATGGCTCACGCTCATGTATTGCGTGAAGATTGAAATTTTTTTGAAAATGTTAAAGTATGAAACAATTGCTTGGCTTGTCATCGGGGTTGTGCATGATTTAAATATTTTATGTGGGGAAGATGGAGCATTGCCAGACTATATGATTTTGTAGGGATAACTTTCTTTGGCCATGTTATTTTGAGAAGACATAATTGCTTAGTTAGTATGCTTGAAGTATTATTATTTTTATGTCAATATGAACTTTTGTCTTGAATCTTTCGGATCTGAATATTCATACCACAATTAAGAAGATTTACATTGAAATCATGCCAAAGTATCACTCCGCATCAAAAATTCTCTTTTTATCATTTACCTACTCGAGGACGAGCAGGAATTAAGCTTGGGGATGCCTGATACGTCTCCAACGTATCTATAATTTTTGATTGCTCCATGCTACTTTATCTACTGTTTTGGACTATATTGGGCTTTATTTTCCACTTTTATATTATTTTTGGGACTAACCTATTAACCGGAGGCCCAGCCTAGAATTGCTTTTTTTGCCTATTTCAGTGTTTCGAAGAAACGGAATATCAAACGGAGTCCAAACGGAATGAAACCTTCGGGAACGTGATTTTCTCACCGAACGTGATCCAGGAGACTTGGACCCTACTCCAAGGAACAAAAGAGGCGGTCAAGAGGGTGGGGGCGCGCCCCCCTACCTCGTGGGCCCCCTGTTGCTCCACCGACGTACTCCTTCCTCCTATATATACCTACGTACCCCTAAACGATCAGAACAGGAGCCAAAAACCTAATTCCACCGCCGCAACTTCCTGTATCCATGAGATCCCATCTTGGGGCCTGTTCCGGAGCTCCGCCGAAGGGGGCATCCACCACGGAGGGCTTCTACATCATCACCATAGTCCCTCCGATGAAGTGTGAGTAGTTTACTTCAGACCTTCGGGTCCATAGCTAGTAGCTAGATGGCTTCTTCTCTCGTTTTGGATCTCAATACAATGTTCTCCCCCTCTCTCGTGGAGATCTATTCGATGTAATCTTCTTTTTGCGGTGTGTTTGTTGAGACCGATGAATTGTGGGTTTATGATCCAGATTATCTATGAATAATATTTGAGTCTTCTCTGAATTCTTTTATGTATGATTGGTTATCTTTGCAAGTCTCTTCGAATTATCCGTTTGATTTGGCCAACTAGATTGGTAGTTCTTGCAATGGGAGAAGTGCTTAGCTTTGGGTTCAATCTTGCGGTGTCCTTACCCAGTGACAGAAAGGGTTGCAAGGCACGTATTGTATTGTTGCCATCAAGGATAACAAGATGGGTTTTTTATCATATTGCATGAATTTATTCCTCTACATCATGTCATCTTGCTTAAGGCGTTACTCTGTTTTTAACTTAATACTCTAGATGCATGCTGGATAGCGGTCAATGAGTGGAGTAATTGTAGTAGATGCAGGCAGGAATCGGTCTACTTGTCTCGGACGTGATGACTATATACATGATCATACCTAGATATTCTCATAACTATGCTCAATTCTGTCAATTGCTCAACAGTAATTTGTTCACCCACCGTAGAATACTTATGCTCTTGAGAGAAGCCACTAGTGAAACCTATGGCCCCCGGGTCTATTCTCATCATATCAATCTGCATCACTTTAATACTTGCTTTGTTTTCTACTTTGCCTTTTACTTTTTACTTTGCATCTCTATAACAAAAATACCAAAAATATTATTTATCATCTCTATCAGATCTCACTCTCGCAAGTGACCGTGAAGGGATTGACAACCCCTAATCGCGTTGGTTGCGAGGAGCTATTGTTTTGTGCAGGTACGATGGACTTGTGCAGCCTCCTACTGGATTGATACCTTGGTTCTCAAAAACTGAGGGAAATACTTACGCTAATTTGCTGCATCATCCTCTCCTCTTCGGGGAAATCCAACGCAGTGCTCAAGAGGTAGCATGACTGCCATATTTTCTTTGAAACAAGGCAAATGGCTTGCCATTCGTTTAATTTAGATTGAAATACTGTAACAAATCCCAACCAAGGAAATAACATCACTATCGCCGGCAGCTTGAGCTCACTGTGCATTACAGAAGCCAAGTGATTACCCCCACCAACACCCACAAACTTATTTTGAACTAGCACACCAAATGGGCTGTAAATTTTCATAAGAAAGGTTGCATGACTGTCGATGTAAAAACCGGCGGATCTCGGGTAGGGGGTCCCGAACTGTGCGTCTAGGCGGATGGTAACAGGAGACAAGGGACACGATGTTTTACCCAGGTTCGGGCCCTCTTGATGGAGGTAAAACCCTACGTCCTGCTAGATTAATATTGATGATGTGTGTTACAAGAGTGGATCTACCACGAGATCAAAGAGGCTAAACCCTAGAAGCTAGCCTATGGTATGATTGTTGTTCGTCCTACGGACTAAAACCCTCCGGTTTATATAGACACCGGATAGGGTTAGGGTTACACAGAGTCGGTTACAAAGGTAGGAGATCTACATATCCGTATCGCCAAGCTTGCCTTCCACGCCAAGGAAAGTCCCATCCGGACACGGGACGAAGTCTTCAATCTTGTATCTTCATAGTCTTGGAGTCCGGCCGATGATGATAGTTCGGCTATCCGGACACCCCCTAGTCCGGAACTCCCTCAATGACCGTGACAGATTTGGATTCTAACATTTGGGACCCACGAGGAAATAGCCTTTCCAAGGTGGTGTCAACTTACTAGCTAGTCAACAATTGGTTCTGCCTACCAGCCGTTGGATTGACATCCAACATCTGTCGTGTATCTTCTATCTCTTGTCTTCTTCCTCCAGCCGCTCAAACCAAACCACCCCGTCGGCTCAACCTGCTCCCGCCTCCTATGGCTGGTTGCGCCTCCGCCCCCCTACCGTACCCTCCAATGTTGGCGAGTCCCTCCCTATATTCCCCCACACGTCCTGTTATTCTCCGGCAATGTCAGCCCCAACACGCACCCGCACCTGAACCAGTCAACCCTTGTACTCCCCTCCGCCTGTGATTGGACCGACATCTTCCACGGCTCATGTTCGTTCCGTCCGAGGCCTCGTCGTCGTCCTCCGCCTTGGTTTGCTCGCTGTGCATGGTGCATCGTCCTCTTGTATTTTCAACATCGTCAACAACCGAGAGGAAAAAGGAGATGACTGTACGTGGAGAGGATGACAGTAGGGACCCACCAGCGTCATGGCAGTACGCAAGCAAGTGCCTCGTGATACGTATCCAACGTATCTATAATTTTTTATTGTTCCATGCTATTATATTATCTGTTTTGGATGTTTAATGGGCTTTATTATGCACTTTTATATTATATTTGGGACTAACCTATTAACCGAAGGCCCAGTGCAAATTGCTGTTTTTTTGCCTATTTCAGTGTTTCGCAGAAAAGGGATATCAAACGGAATCCAAACGGAATGAAACCTTCGCGAGGATCGTTTTTGAAACAAACGCAATCCAAGAGACTTGGAGTGGACGTCAAGGAAGCAACGAGGCGGCCACGAGGTAGGGAGGCGCGCCCAGGGGGGTAGGTGCGCCCCCCACCCTCGTAGGCCCCTCGTGGCTCCACCGACCTACTTCCTTCGCCTATATATACTCATATACCCTGAAAACATCCGAGAGCACCACGAAACCCTATTTCCACCGCTGCAACCTTCTGTACCCGTGAGATCCCATCTTGGGGCCTTTTCCGGCGCTCCGTCGGAGGGGGAATCGATCACGGAGGGCTTCTACATCAACACCATAGCCTCTTCGATGATGTGTGAGTAGTTTACCACAGACCTTCGGGTCCATAGTTATTAGCTAGATGGCTTCTTCTCTCTCTTTGGATCTCAATACAAAGTTCTCCTTGATTCTCTTGGAGATCTATTTATGTAATACTTTTTAAGGTGTGTTTGTCGAGATTCGATGAATTGTGGGTTTATGATCAAGATTATCTATGAACAATATTTGATTCTTCTCTGAATTCTTATATGTATGATTTGATATCTTTGCAAGTCTCTTCGAATTATCAGTTTGGTTTGGCCTACTAGATTGATCTTTCTTGCAATGGGAGAAGTGCTTAGCTTTGGGTTCAATCTTTCGGTGTCCTTTCCCAGGGACAACAGGGGCAGCAAGGCACGTATTGTATTTTTGCCATCGAGGATAAAAAGATGGGGTTTATATCATATTGCTTGAGTTTATCCCTCTACATCATGTCATCTTGCTTAATGCATTACTCTGTTCTTATGAACTTAATACTCTAGATGCATGCGGGATAGCGGTCGATGTGTGGAGTAATATTAGTAGATGCAGAATCGTTTCGGTCTACTTGTCACAAACGTGATGCCTATATACATGATCATGCCTAGATATTCTCATAACTATGCGCTTTTCTATCAATTGCTCGATAGTAATTTGTTCACCCACCGTAGAATTTGCTATCTTGAGAGAAGCCACTAGTGAAACCAATGGCCCCCGGGTCTATTTTCCATCATATAAGTTTCCAATCTATTTTATTTTGCAATCTTTACTTTTCAATCTATACAACAAAAATACCAAAAATATTTATCTTATTATCTCTATCAGATCTCACTTTTGCAAGTGGCCGTGAAGGGATTGACAACCCCTTTATCCCGTTGGTTGCAAGGTTCTTGATTGTTTGTGCAGGTACTAGGCGATTTGCATGTATCCTCCTACTAGATTGATACCTTGGTTCTCAAAAACTGAGGGAAATACTTACACTACTTTGCTGCATCACCCTTTCCTCTTCAAGGGAAAACCAACACATGCTCAAGAGGTAGCAAGAAGGATTTCTGGCGCCGTTGCCAGGGAGGCTTACGCCAATTCAATTCAAGATTTGATCTCCCAGCAACTAGCCATTTCTGGCGCCATTGCCGGGGAGATCTACGCACAAGTCAAGACATACCAAGTACCCATCACAAACTCTTATCCCTCGCATTACATTATTTGCCATTTGCCTCTCGTTTTCCTCTCCCCCACTTCACCCTTGCCGTTTTATTCGCCCTCTTTTTCCGCCCGTCTCCTTCCGCTTGCTTCTTGTGTGTCTGTGTGTTAGATCATTTGTTTCGTTGTCATGGCTAGTCCTTCTATCATTGTTAGTACTCCCAATCACAAAGTTCTTAATTCTAAACAAAGGGAGGGAGAAAATCTAAAAGATGCTTGGCATAAAATTTGCAATGCTCAAAATAGATCTACTAGGAAGCAATCTACTTATGTTCTGCTTCGCAATTTTTATGTAGGCATCACTCCTTGGAACAGATATATTCTTGATACCATTACTGAAGGGAATTTCTTGGGTAGCCATACTTTTGATTCTTATAATGCTATGTTAGATTTGTTTGGCCCACCACCTCTTTTGGTTAATGGAACTATTTTAACTTTGGAACATGTGATGCAAAGGCTTGAAATTATTGAAAATAAAGTTGCCACTATAGAGTTGATTGAAAATTTGGATAAAAATATCCACAATCAAATTACCTAATACGGATCTAAGGTAGGAGTTACTCTGATTTTTTTAAAGAAAAGGAACCCATAGTTGACGAAAGGATAGATCAAGATTCCACAAGAATTGATAAACTTGAGGATATTATTACCAATTTAGGATCTGCCTTTTCTTCCTTGAAAAATACCCCAAATACTCCTACTACTAAAGTTGCCAAGTTTATGTATGTGCCTAAAAATAAAGTTGAATCTTCTAGTAAGGAAAATGCGGGTCTCAAATCCATAAGTGTTCACTTCAACTTTTTCGCTATCATTAGGGAACCTTTTGCTACAAATGAATTTCTTGATTTCTTCCCTAGGAGTTTGATCATTAACAAAATGAAGGAAACTCCTAAGGTTTACAATTGTTCTATTGAAGAATTGCCTACCAAATACGATAATACCTAGATCTATTCTTGCTTTTATGCCTAGCTAGGGGCGTTAAACGATAGCGCTTGTTGGGAGGCAACCCAATTTTATTTTTGTTCCTTGTTTTTTGTTTATGTTTAGTAATAAATAATTCATCTAGCCTCTGTTTAGGTGTAGTTTTATGTTTTAATTAGTGTTGTGCCAAGTAGAACCTTTGGGAAGACTTGGGTGAAGTCTTTATGATCTTGCTGTAAAAAACAGAAACTTTAGCGCTCACGAGATTAGCTGCCACTTTTTACTGGAGAGTGATTTTAGGTTGATTATTTTTGCAGATGATTAATAGAAAAATTCCTCACGTTCATCAATTTATTTCAGAATTTTTGGAGTTACAGAAGTATACGTTTGATACAGATTGATACAGACTGTTCTGTTTTGACAGATTGTGTTATTTGTGTGTTGTTTGCTTATTTTGATGAATCTATGGCTAGTATCGGGGGGTATGAACCATAAAGAATGTGGAATACAGTAGGTTTAACACCAATATAAATAAATAATGAGTTCATTACAGTACCTTAAAGTGGTGATTTGTTTTCTTATACTAACGAAGCTCATGAGATTTTCTGTTGAGTTTTGTGTTGTGAAGTTTTCAAGTTTTGGGTAAAGATTTGATGGATTTCGGAATAAGGAGTGGCAAGAGCCTAAGCTTGGGGATTCCCAAGGCACCCCAAGGTAAAATTCAAGGACAACCAAAAGCCTAAGCTTGGGGATGCCCTGGAAGGCATCCCCTCTTTCGTCTTCCTCTATCGGTAACTTTACTTAAGGCTATATTTTTATTCACCACATGATATGTGTTTTGCTTGGAGTGTCTTGTATGATTTGAGTCTTTTCTTTTTAGTTTACCACAATCATCCTTGCTGTACACACCTTTTGGGAGAGACACACATGAATCGGAATTTATTAGAATACTCTATGTGCTTCACTTATATCTTTTGAGCTAAATAATTTTGCTGTAGTGCTTCACTTATATCTTTTAGAGCACGGTGGTGGTTTTATTCTATAGAAATTATTGATCTCTCATGCTTCACTTATATTATTTTGAGAGTCTTTTAGAACATCATGGTAATTTGCTTTGGCTATAAAATTAGTCCTAATATGATAGGCATCAAAGATAGTTATAATAAAAACTTTCATATAGAGTGCATTAAAAACTATGATAAATTTGTTTTGATAATAGTTTTGAGATATAAAGGTGGTAATGTTAGAGTCATGCTAGTTGGGTAATTGTGAAATTGAGAAATACTTGTGTTAAAGTTGGCAAGTCCCGTATCATGCACGTATGGTAAATGTTGTGTGACAAATTTGAAGCATGGGGTGTTCTTTGACTGCTTTCCTTATGAGTGGCGGTCGGGGACGAGCGATGGTCTTTTCCTACCAATCTATCCCTCTAGGGGCATGCGTAGTAGTACTTTGCTTCGAGGGCTAATAAACTTTTGCAATAAGTATATGAGTTCTTTATGACTAATGTGAGTCCATGGATCATACGCACTCTTACCTTTCCACAATTTGCTAGCCTCTACGGTACCGTGCATTGCCCTTTCTCACCTTGAGAGTTGGTGCAAACTTCGCCGGTGCATCCAAACCCCGTGATACGATACGCTCTATCACACATAATCCTCCTTATATCTTCCTCAAAACAGCCACCATACCTACCTATTATGGCATTTCCATAGCCATTCCGAGATATATTGCCATGCAACTTTCCACCGTTTCGTTTATTATGACACACTCCATCATTATCATATTGCTTTGCATGATCATGTAGTTGACATCGTATTTGTGGCAAATCCACTTTCATAATTTTTGCATACATGTCACTCTTGATTCATCGCATATCCCAGTACACCGCCGGAGGCATTCACATAGAGTCATATTTTTGTTCTAGTATCGAGTTGTAACATTGAGTTATGAGTAAATAAAAGTGTGATGATCATCATTAGAGCATTGTCACATGTGAGAAGAAAAAAAGAGGCCAAAGAAACCTAAATAAAAACAAAATAGGCCAAAGAAGCCCAAATAAAAAAATGAGAGGAAAAGAGAGAAGGGGCAATGCTACTATCTTTTGAAGCAAAACCTTTTTCCACACTTGTGCTTCAAAATAGCACCATGATCTTCATGATAGAGAGTCTCTTGTTTTGTCACTTTCATATACTAGTAGGAACTTTTCATTATAGAACTTGGCTTGTATATTCCAACGATGGGCTTCCTCAAATGCCCTAGGTCTTCGTGAGCAAGCAAGTTGGATGCACACCCACTTAGCTTTCAGTTTGAGCTTTCATACACTTATAGCTCTAGTGCATCTGTTGAATGGCAATCCCTACTCCTCGCATTGACATCAATTGATGGGCATCTCCATAGCCCGTTGATTAGCCGCGTCAATGTGAGACTTTCTTCTTTTTTTGTCTTCTCTCATAACCCCTATCATCATATGCTATTCCACCTATCATGCTATATCCATGGTTTGCGCTCATGTATTTTGTAAGGGTTGAAAAGGCTGAAGCGCGTTAAAAAGTATGAACCAATTGCTCAGCTTGTAATCGGGGTTATGCATAATGGGAGCATTTTGTGTGACGAAAATGAAGAATGGCCAAACTATATGATTTTGTAGGGATGAGCTTTCTTTGGCTATGTTATTTTGAAAAGACATAATTGCTTGGCTAGTATGCTTAAAGTATTACTATTTTTAAGTCAATATTGAACTTTTATCTTGAATCTTTTGGATCTAAACATTCATGCCACAATAAATAAAATTACATTGAGAATTATGTTAGGTAGCATTCCACATCAAAAATTCTATTTTTATCATTTACCTACTCGAGGACGAGTAGGAATTAAGCTTGGGGATGCTTGATACGTCTCCAACATATCTATAATTTTTGATTGTTACATGCTATTATATTATCTATTTTGGATGTTTAATGGGCTTTATTATGCACTTTTATATTATTTTTGGGACTAACCTATTAACCGAAGGGCCAGTGCAAATTGCTGTTTTTTTGCCTATTTCAGTGTTTCGCAGAAAAGGAATATCAAACGGAATCCAAACGGAATGAAACCTTCGCGAGGATCGTTTTTGGAACAAACACAATCCAGGAGACTTGGAGTGGACATCAAGGAAGCAACGAGGCGGCCACGAGGTAGGGAGGTGCGTCCCCATCGTTGTGGGCCCCTCGTGGCTCCACCGACCTACTTCCTTCGCCTATATATACTCATATACCCTGAAAACATCCGAGAGCACCACGAAACCCTATTTCCACCGTCGCAACCTTCTATACCCATGAGATCCCATCTTGGGGCCTTTTCTGGCGCTCCGCCAAAGGGGGAATAGATCATGGAGGGCTTCTACATCAACACCATAGCCTCTCCGATGATGTGTGAGTATTTTAAATAGACCTTCGGGTCCATAGTTATTAGCTAGATGGCTTCTTATCTCTCTTTGGATCTCAATACAAAGTTCTCCTCGATTCTCTTGGAGATGTATTTGATGTAATACTTTTTGCGGTGTGTTTGTCGAGATCCGATGAATTGTGGGTTTATGATCAAGATTATCTATGAAGAATATTTGATTCTTCTCTGAATTCTTATATGTATGATTTGATATCTTTGCAAGTCTCTTCGAATTATCGGTTTGGTTTGGCCTACTATATTGATCTTTCTCGCAATGGGAGAAGTGCTTAGCTTTGGGTTCAATCTTGCGGTGTCCTTTCCCAGTGACAGCAGGGGCAGCAAGGCACAAATTGTATTGTTGCCACCGAGGATAAAAAGATGGGGTTTATATCATATTGCTTGAGTTTATCCCTCTACATCATGTCGTCTTGCTTAATGCGTTACTCTGTTCTTATGAACTTAATACTCTAGATGCATGCTGGATAGCGATCGACGTGTGGAGTAATATTAGTAGATGCAGAATTGTTTCGGTCTACTTGTCACGGACGTGATGCCTATATACATGATCATGCCTAGATATTCTCATAACTATGCGCTTTTCTATCAATTGCTCGACAGTAATTTGTTCACCCACCGTAGAATTTGCTATCTTGAGAGAAGCCACTAGTGAAACCTATGCCCCCCAGGTCTATTTTCCATCATATAAGTTTCCGGCCTATTTTATTTTGCAATCTTTACTTTTCAAGCTATACAACAAAAATACCAAAAATATTTATCTTATTATCTCTATCAGATCTCACTTTTGCAAGTGGCCGTGAAGGGATTGACAACACCTTTATCGCGTTGGTTGCAAGGTTCTTGATTGTTTGTGCAGGTAGGCGATTTGCGTGTATCCTCTTACTGGATTGATACCTTGGTTCTCAAAAACTGAGGGAAATACTTACGCTACTTTGTTGCATCACCCTTTCCTCTTCAAGGGAAAACCAACGCATGCTCAAGAGGTAGCACCTCATTATTAAAAGCCCATAAAAAGGTTCCTCGTAATGGTTGGACATCTGGGGTTCACACCATTGTCAACATAGTCAATAGACGAGAGAATTACACAATGAGTGGCTGACACCAGGGACCCATTAGGTCGTGGAGTTGTTTTTTAGGAACAAGCAGTTGTTATTTATACTAGTTTTAGCGACGGATCAGGGTAACAACGGGGCTGTGCGGGGGCTATGGCCCGTCTAGCTAGGGTTTTATTTATGTTTACCACATCATGAGCCCAGTTGTGTTTTTTTCTTGCTGAAAATGGCTAGCCCAGTTCTACTTTTTTTAAAGAAATACCCAAACGAGGCCTACTTGCCTTGTCAGCCCTGCTGGGCTGCAAATCTTTCAAGACGAGGAGAGTTTCATTCGGTTTGCCCAGAAAATGGGATATCAGTAATGAGAAATGGGTTGTACATTTTTAAAACACATCGACTGGGAATTAGTTTCAATTTTTTTCCTTGCAAGATTTTAAATTACATTGATTTTTATGCGTGGACAATTATTTGGATTTTATATTTATATAAATTATTTTTCAAAATAATTTGAATGTGACTCGAAATTTCGGGATTAAAAACAGTTGATCGCACCAAAATATGCAAAATGCTGTATAATTTTTAAGCGTGGCCACAATATGGGTTATAATGCTAACAAAAAGAAGATGGGCTCCAAAAAAATCCTTAAGAATTAGCAAATGGGCTGTAAATTGTTAGAAATAATGGTAGATGGATTGTATGCTGTTTTTCACATATTTGAGGCTGACTTGTGCGCCTACTATAGGTTGACGCGTACGCTTTCCTAAAAAAAGGTTGACGCACACGCAACACCGTGTCAACTTAGTCATCCCACGAGAGCAGTGACTGTTGGATGTCCATCCAACGGCCGCCGTGCTTCTTCAATCTCTGCTCTTCCTGCTCCAACCGCTCAAACAAGCGCCGGCGGGACTGCCTGCTCCCTCCTCCGTGGCGGGTGTCTTTGCCATGAGAGCCTCACCGCCCCACCGTACTCCCATCGCTGGCCTAGCCATCCCTCTACTCACCCACATCTATTGTTATTCTCCGGCGAGGGCAGACGAACCAGTAAACCTCGTACTCCCCTCCGCGTGGGAAACAACTACTGAGTCTTCCCTGGCTCCGTGTCGTTCCCTTCCTAGGCCTCGTCGTCGTCCACCGCCCTCGTGCTCTCAGCGCGGCGTGTTCAACGAACGACATCCATCGGAAGTGGATTGTACGTGGAGAGGCTGACAGCTGGGTCTGCGGCCGCATGCAAGGAAATGCCTCCTTATTACGCACAAAATAATGATTCCTCCACCAGACAGCTGGGACCCACCGGAAGGGCCTCTGTATTTTGCAAGAAAAAGTTCCTCCCGCTGACAGGTCGGACCCACCATCTATATCTTCGCACGCAAGGAAGTGCCTCCTTATTACGCACAAAAAAATGAATACTCCCCCTGCTAGCTAGGACCCACCGTAGTTGGAGGCTTACTTGTGGGCCTACTGACACGGACGGAGGGCTTTGTCAACTTAGTCAACATGAACGATTCCAGCTCTAGTGACCGTACGATATCCATCCAACGGTCGTAGTGCTTCTTCAACCTCTAGTCTTCTTGCTCCAGCCGCCCAAACCAGCGCCGGTCGTGCCGCCTGCTCCTACCTCCCATGGCCGGCTGTGCTGCCGTGGAGGCCTCACCGCCCCCTATTACTCCCGCCGCTGGCCAGGCCATCCCTCTACTCACCCACACCCCTGTTATTCTGCGGTGATGGCGTCCTCACACCGCAGCCAAACCAGTGAACCCTCGTACTCCTCTCCGCGTGGCCATCCACTGTCGTGTCTTCCCCGGCTCCGTGTCGTCCCCTTCCTAGGCCTCACCGTCGTCCACTGCCTTGGTGCTCTCGGCGCGGCGTGGTCAATGTGGTCAAGGAACGACTTCCATCGGAAGAGTACTGTACATGGAGAGGCTGGCAGCTGGGTCCACGCCCGCAGCAAGGAAGTGCCTCCTTATTACGCGCAAAATAATGATTCCTCCACCTGACATCAGGGACCCACTGGACGGGCCACCGTATTTTGCAAAAAAAGTGTTTCCCCCCTGATTGCTCGGACCCATCAGCTACATCTTCGCACGCAAGGAAGTGCCTCCTTATCCTCCCTGATAGTCGGGACCCACCTGGTCGAAGCGTACGTAGTGTTGTCATTTTGGTCGCAAATGTTACGTACATATTGGTCGATCGGTCTATCTGCAGGCTGCAGCGATGAACCATGGATGAGTAAGGAAGGGCACGTGTCATAGTAGAGGCGCGCACGTAGCATGTACATGTACGTACAGCCAGGGTGCAAGAAAGTAAATACGGTCACGTACGTACATACGGGCGGGGTCTCGAACACCTACTCGCGCATACATACGGCCAGGGCTCATGTACATGGCTGGGTCGGAACGGAGAAACTGCGTCGACGTGTTCACCGGAAGGCAACGAAATGCGTCGTGTTCATCTGGAGCCAACCGGCTTGGACGGAACAGCCGATCAAAACAAGGCCTGGTGTACCGCAGAACAAAGAAAACAGCCTTGTGTTCGACCGCCTACGGTCGAAACGGGATCCTGTTCATCGGGAGGGGTGTGGCATACCGCAAAACGGAGGAAACAGACTTCTCTTCGACCTCCTACGGTCGAAACGGGGTCCTGTTGATCGGGAGGGGTGTGGCGTACCGCAAAACGGAGGAAACGAACTTGTGTTGGAGCGCTACGGTCGAAACGGGGGTCCTGTTCATTGGGAGGGGGTGGCGTACCGCAAAACAGGACTCCACGGGCTACTGTTCATCTCCACTGTCGACCTCCTCCAGCCTACACGGGCTACTGTTCATCCACCATTGACCTCCTCCAGCCTCCACCTGCGACTGTTCATCCACGGGCTCGTGTTCATTCAGCCTCCGCCGCTCCTCCACCGGCTACTGTTCAACCAGCCCTCACCACGGGTCCTATTCAACCACCCCTCCACGGGCTACTGTTCATCCAGCCCTCCACTGGCTACTATTCAACTAGCCCTCCACGGGGTCGTCCTGTTCGTTCAGCCCTCCACGGGGTCCTGTTCATCGACCCCCAACCGGCTCGATCGGTCGAGGTCTTGTTCATCCAGCGGCAACGGCCTCTACTACCACGGGGTCCTATTCATCCAACCCCCACTAGGAACTGTTCATCCACCCCCCCCCCCCCCAACAATGCTCACTGTTCATCAAGAGGCAGCAGGTTCGATCGGCTTCAGTTAGCAGCAGTAGCGAGGGAATCACTCGATCGGGTTCAGTTAACAGCCAGGGATCGATCGATCGCTCGGGTTTAGTAACATGTAGCCTGCAGTGCAATCGCTCGGGTTCAGTAATGCGTCGCCTCGCTCGGGTTCAGTTAGAGCCCAATGCCTCGCACCCACGCGCGTACGTGTACGAGAGAAACGTGCATCGCTCGGCCCCCGGCCACCCACCGTAACCGGGAACTCCCCGGTATTTTCATTGCCCTCGCTTCTACCATGGTTTTTCCCATCATGGATGGCACAAAGAATGTCATGCAGTTGCGTCTCCGGCCCGCCCAGGACGAAAAGCCCATTTTCTATCATGATTTTTTGTCATAGAAGTAGGAGCCCACCACATCTATGATGATACCGGGTTTAGTCACAATTGTCGGAGTAATTGGACACGGATACACCGAAGACGGCGGAACAATAAATCAAGACATCGGGGCTAGCAAAGCCCCTCAGTCCGACTGCCCGGCCGTCCCTGCCGGCTGCTGGCTGCCGACTGCTCCACCAGGCCGACTGCTGGCTGTTGGCTGCTGACTGCTCCACCAGGCTGGCTGCTGGCTGCCAACTGCCCGGCCGCCCCTGCCGGCTGCTGGCTGCCGACTGCTCCAACCAGCCGGCTGCCGACTACAGCATGACTCGACACCGACAAGACACCGACGGGACGACCGTACCGCAACGTCATCTATAGTGTACCGTGTCCCCTGGGTACTAATTTATAAAATACCCCAGGGGACAAGCATAACATGCACCATGCCTAGCCCATGCCACTACATAGCTTGGTTTGTAAGCTACCCAAGGTAGCTTACAACCAACGCTACCACCACCCATGCCTACCACTATATAAGCTAGCCATCCATCCATCCATTGATCATCCACACACACGTATGAGTACACATACTCATTCGGCCACACATGGCCAGGCATATGTGCCACACTAGCTAGCTAGCTCTCATTGCTACGGATCTCAGATACAGCTCCAGGAGCACCTTATACTGCCAGATGTACACCCCACATACATACTCACACATGCAGGAGTAAGGGTATTATCTCTCCGGAGAGCCCCGAACCTGGGTAAACTAGCGCGTGCTACTCCCATACCCATCCCTGGATATTCCGGCAGCAGTCTTGCCCTCACACGAATCCACCTTGTGGCATATGTCATCTTGCATCCCCCGTGAGAATAGCACGACATTTAGCGCCCACCGTGGGGCGGTACTATGCTACCGCGCTGCTGCTGGTTTCGCAGTCCGGGCGGGACTATCTTCTTCATCATCCGCGGCGTCGCGCCGTCTCTCCGATAGTGCTCGGGGGCTCGACTTCGACCCTCCCCGGAGCGGCCGCACGGGACGGCGTGTCCTCGCTGTCGGCCTCGCCATCTTCATCATCACCGCGACGTCGTCACCTCTCAGGCGCCGGTCAAGGGCTCGACATCAGCACGCCCTCGGTGCGTCCGTGATGGGTGGTGCGTCTTCGTCACCACCGTTGCAGTGCCGGCAGTCCGTCCGCGTGCGCGATCGCTTCGGTCGGCCGTCTCCATCCACGCGTCATTCGCGTCTGCTCCCCTCCGCGCTGCGCCTTGCTTTCGACCAGGATGCGCGTTCGCTCCATCATATATCATCTACACTAGCCAGACTCTACTCATACATTTCCTAGATGCAAGTCGTGCAATGCTCATGCACCATTCCTAAGCTAACCATGCATCAGTCAATCAAAGTCAACCATGCGCCTCGCTCTGGCTCTTGCTAAGTCGCCGCCTGCGAACATGTCCAGGCCTCCGCGTGCGCGCCCCCGCGGTGCTGCTGCTCTGCCTCCTTCGCCCGTGGCCCGGCTTCCCGCGCTGTTGCGCCGCCTGCGCCACCCGGCCTGCGGCCGGCTCACACCACTCGGCTGGCTCTCCGCTGCCTGTCCACGCACCAGCAGCGCGGCCGGCTCCTCCTCCCAAGATGCCCGGCCGCTGCTCGCCTCTCGAGCCCGTCCCGAGCGGCCGCCCGCTTTCGCGCGCCACGTCGCCCGCCTCACTCCAACCTCCGCGCCCTTCCACCGGCGGCGGCCGCTTCGCATCAGCCGCCTCCGCGCCCGGCGCGCCAGCTCCGTTCGACTCCTCGCTCCGTCGGCTTCGCCCCGTGGCCCGCTTCCTCCGCATCCACGCGCCTGCCCAGGCCTGCTTCGGGTCCGGCTCCCTCCGCCAGCCGGCCTCGCCGGCATCTCGTACGCGCCTCCGACGACCGGCACCAAGCGCCCGCAGCGCCGTGTTCGTGCCTCCCCAACGACCCGACTACACTGTGCCGCCTCCGCCCCGTCGGTCCGTGGCTGGCTCCGCACATCTCGCGCCCCCCCTGCCGGCTCCGGCGCTTCGCCGCGTCGTCGCTCGTCCGGTTGCTGCTGTCGCCTTGCGCTCCACCTCCAGCGTGCGGCGGGTGGCTGCTGCCGCCCCACGCGCCCGCCCGCCGCCGGGCCGCGCCGCGCCGCGCCCGTCGGCGTCCGCCTCGCCCAGCGGCCGGCCTCGCCCGTGGCGGCCTCCCCGCCTCCAGCGTCGCCTCGGGCCGACTCCGGGTCCTCCGCCCCGCCTCCGCGAGCACCTAGCGCGCGCCAGCCGGCCCCCGTTGCTCGTTGCTGCTCGCTGACTGCCGCCTTCTGCGAGCAGAGAAAGAACTAAAGAAACAGCGATCCGGGTGGGAGAAGAAAACTCAAAGGCCGGGTGTCTAGTCGGCTGTCAAAAAAAGAAAAGAAGGAAAAAGTAAGAAAGAAGTGGAGGCCTGCGAGCCGGCTAGAAAAGAAAGTGAGAGGCCGACTGCCCACAGCCGACTGGCAGAAAAAAAAATGCGTCCGACTGCCAGATGTGCGTCCGATCGCTGGCTGCCTGGCCGGCTGCAAAAAGCCCGACTGCTGTGTCGGAGTCCGCTTGCCCAGCCGACTGAAGAAGAAAAAGAAGAAGACAAAGTAGTTGCCGTGAGATCCGGCCCATTGCAGCAGCGATCGGCCGAATCTCGGGGCTACCCAGCGGGTGTCTTGTGCCCCCAGCGAAAAAGAAGACAAAGTAGTTGCCGGGAGATCCGGCCCGACTACTCAGCAGTCGGCCCGAATCTCAGGGGCTACACCCAGCGGGTGCGCTGACACGCCCCTGCAAGGAAGAAGCCAAAGTAGTCACCGGGAGATCCGGCCCGACTGCTCAGCAGTTGGCCCGAATCTCGGGGGCTACACCCAGTGGGTGCGCTAGCGCGCCCCCACGGAAGATTGCAAGAAGCAAAAAACGAGAAGAGTTTGTCCGGCTGCCAGCAGCCGGCAGAAGAGAAAAAGAAGAAAAAAAAGCGCTGCCAGACGCTTCGCCGCCTGGCTGGTCGAGCCTGACCGTCTGGACCCTCCTCGAGCACCCGGAGGCTCGAGGGCTACACCCAGCGGGTGCGCCGATGCGCTCCGCGAGCGCCGAGTCGTGCCGGCTGTCTTTGAGAACGACCGCGACTACACGAAAATCAATGTGAGCCCCTCACCCGCATATTTTTGCACCACGCAAGCACGGATAACCCCGAGCGATGCTCAGGGAACTATCTCCGCATTTCATTACTGTTGCATCACTTTATTAGCCCGGCGCCAGCCGAGTTGGCCGGGGCTGGCCGCTGGCCTGAGGCGTTAGTTCCGCAGCGGCTTAGTAGCGTGCGCGGTACCAAAGGCCCACTGTTAGTCACAGAACGCAGAGCGGCTGTCCGGCTAGCAAGAGTGAACGCTCGAGGCCACCCACGCGAAAAACGTCCGGGAAGAAAAACGGTTCGGGCGACCCGGCCATTTCCTTTACATGTATCTACTCGGTTGATCTGCTCACAGACTCTAAGTACTGTACACTCCACTTCGCGGCCCACTCTCAGCCACAGACCGCAGAGCGGCTATCCGACAAGCAAGAGCACAAGCCAAAAAGCGGAGGGAACACGAAAAAGATTAAGGGGGCTCGGACGTAACCGAGTCAGCACCCTCCACATAAAACTTGCAATGCTAAAAGCAAACATTTGATATACCTGCGTGGACTAACTTTGTCTTTTTCATGATCATTTCCATGAACACTCGCCAAAAAACCTCCGCCCAACTTTGCCAAGTTGCCCGGAGGCTTGGGGGCTACTGTCGGAGTAATTGGACACGGATACCCCGAAGATGGCGAGACAATAAATCAAGACATCGGGGCTAGCAAAGCCCCTCAGTCCGACTGCCCGGCCGCTCATACGTCTCCAACGTATCTATAATTTTTGATTGCTCCATGCTATATTATCTACTGTTTTAGGCAATATTGGGCTTTATTATCCACTTTTATATTATTTTTGGGACTAACCTATTAACCGGAGGCCCAACCCAGATTTGTTGTTTTATGCCTATTTCAATATTTCGAGGAAAAGGAATATCAAACGGAGTCAAAACGGAACGAAATCAACTGGAGAAGTTATTTTTGGAAGGAAACCCACCTGATGGACTTGGACTCCACATCAGAAGATACGGGAGGTGCTCACGAGGGTGGGGGGCGCGCCCCCTGCCTCGTGGGGCCCCCGTAGCTCCACCGACGTACTCCTTTCACCCATATATACCTAAGTACCCTAAAACTTCCAAAACAGAGATTAGATTGGGAGTTCCGCCGCCGCAAGCCTCTATAGCCACCAAAAACCTCTCGGGAGCCCGTTCTGGCACCCTGCCAGAGGGGGAACCCATCACCAGTGGCCATCTTCATCATCCCGGCGCTCTCCACGACGAGGGGGGAGTAGTTCACCCTCGGGGCTGAGGGTATGTACCAGTAGCTATGTGTTTGATCTCTCTCTCTCTCTCTCTCTCTCTCTCTCTCTCGTGTTCTTGATTTGGCACGATCTTGATGTATCGTGAGCTTTGCTATTATAGTTGGATCTTATGTTTCTTCTCCCCCTCTACTCTCTTGTAATGGATTGAGTTTTCCCTTTGAAGTTATCTTATCGGATTGAGTCTTTTATGAGAACACTTGATGTATGTCTTGCCGTGATTATCTGTGGTGACAATGGGATATCATGTGCCACTTGATGTATGTTTTGGTGATAAACTTGCGGGTTTCGTGACATTGGGAACCTGTGCATAGGGGTTGGCACACGTTCTTGACTCTCCGATAGAAACTTTGGGGCACTCTTTGAAGTACTTTGTGTTGGTTGGATGAATCTGAGATTGTGTGATGCATATCGTATAATCATGCCCACGGATACTTGAGGTGACAATGGAGTATCTAGGTGACATTAGGGTTTTGGTTGATTTGTGTCTTAAGGTGTTATTCTAGTACGAACTCTTTTATAGATTGATCCGAAAGAATAACTTTGAGGTGGTTTTGTACCCTACCATAATCTCTATGTTTGTTCTCCGCTATTAGTGGCTTCGGAGTGACTCTTTGTTGCATGTTGAGGGCTTGTTATATGATCTATATATGTTATTATTGTTGAGAGAACTTGCACTAGTGAAAGTATGAACCCTAGGCCTTGTTTCCTATCATTGCAATACCGTTTACGCTCACTTTTACCATTAGTTACCTTGCTGTTTTTATATTTTCAGATTACAAATACCTATATCTACCATCCATATTGCACTTTTATCACCATCTCTTCGCCGAACTAGTGCACCTATACAATTTACCATTGTATTGGGTGTGTTGGGGACACAAGAGACTCTTTGTTATTTGGTTGCAGGGTTGCTTGAGAGAGACCATCTTCATCCTACGCCTCCCACGGATTGATAAACCTTAGGTCATCCACTTGAGGGAAATTTGGTACTGTCCTACAAACCTCTACACTTGGAGGCCCAACAACGTCTACAAGAAGAAGGTTGTGTAGTAGACATCAAGCTCTTTTCTGGTGCCGTTGCCGGGGAGGCTAGGTAAGTGAAGGTATATCTTTAGATCTTGCAATCGAATCTTTTTGTTTCTTGTTTTAGCACTAGTTAGTCTATAAAAGAAAATTACAAAAAAAATGGAATTGAGTTTGTCTCATACGCTTCACCTTTTTAATATCTTTCGTGAGAATGATGGAAAGGAAAATTGTGCCAAAGTGCTAGAAGAATAATTACATAGAATGCTTGGCATGAAATATTTGAATGATGAGCATGATTGCAATGTTGTTAGTATGAATTCCTTGAATATCCATGATGCTAATGATATGCAAAGCCACAAGCTTGGGGAAGCTATGTTTGATGAAGATGATATTTTTTGTCCCCCAAGCTTTGATGAGCAAATTTACTATGATGAAAGCATGCCTCCTATCTATGATGATTATTGTGATGACACGTATGCTTTAAAGAATAATGATAACCATGAAACTTGTCATCCTGATCCTAATTTTCAATCACATGATAGTTACTTTGTTGATTTTGCTCCCACTACTATTCATGAGAAGAATTTTGCTTATGTGGAGAGTAGTAAATTTTCTATGCTAGTAGATCATGAAAAGAATGCTTTAGGTGCTGGTTATATTGTTGAATTCATTCATGATGCTACTGAAAATTATTATGAGGGAGGAATATATGCTTGTAGGAATTGCAATAATATCAAGTTTTCCCTCTATGTGCTTAAAGTTTTGAAGTTATGCTTGTTTTACCTTCCTATGCAAGTTGATTCTTGTTCCCATAAGTTGTTTGCTCACAAAATCCCTATGCATAGGAAGTGGGTTAGACTTAAATGTGATAGTCATATTCTTCATGATGCTCTCTTTATGTTTCAATTCTTATCTTTTATGTGAGCATCATTAAAATCATAATGCCTAGCTAGGGGCGTTAAACGATAGCGCTTGTTGGGAGGCAACCCAATTTTATTTTAGTTTCTCGCTTTTTGGTTCTGTTTAGGAATAAATAATCCATCTAGCTTCTGTCTAGATGTGGTTTTATGTTTTAATTAGTGTTTGTGCCAAGTAGAACCTTTGGGAAGACTTGGGTGAAGTCTTTATGGTCATGCTGTAAAAAACAGAAACTTTAGCACTCACGACATTAGCTAGAACTTTTTACTGGAGAGTGATATTTAGTTGATTATTTTTGCAGATGATTACTAGACAAATTCCTCGGGTCCACCAATTTATTTTAGAATTTTTGGAGTTCCAGAAGTTTGCGTTAGTTAAAGATTACTACAGACTGTTCTGTTTTTGATAGATTCTGTTTTTCGTGTGTTGTTTGCTTATTTTGATGAATCTATGGTTAGTGAAATAGTTTATAAACCATAGAGAAGTTGGAATACAGTAGGTTTAACACCAATACAAATAAAGAATGAGTTCATTACAGTACCTTGAAGTGGTGTTTTGTTTTCTTTCGCTAAAGGAGCTCACGAGTTTTCTGTTAAGTTTTGTGTTGTGAAGTTTCCAAGTTTTGGGTAAAGAATCGATGGACTATGGAATAAGGAGTGGCAAGAGCCTAAGCTTGGGGATGCCCAAGGCACCCCAAGGTAATATTCAAGGATAACCAAGCGTCTAAGCTTGGGGATGCCCCGGAAGGCATCCCCTCTTTCGTCTTCGTTCATCGGTAACTTTACTTGGAGCTATATTTTTATTCACCACATGAAATGTGTTTTGCTTGGAGTGTCATTTTATTTTCTTTAGCTTTGCTTGCTGTTAGTTAGAATAATGTTTTGCATCTTTAGTTTCAATAAAAAAGTCAAGGATAGCCTTTGTCATGCTTATTTTGCTACTATACATGTTGCTGTTTGAAAACAGAAAGTTTACCGCTGTTGCAAAAATTCCCTAGAAAAGTAAGAGAGTGGTATAATGTTGAATCTTTTTTCATATTGAGCTCTGATAAATTTATTACAGTGGGAATTTTAGTTCATAAATTTTGGAGTTAGGTAAGTATTGATACTCTTGCATTCTTCACAGACTATACTGTTTTGGCAGATTGCTGTTATGTTTGCATTGTTTGCATATGTTTGCTTGTTTAATGATTCTATTTGAGGATAGGGGTATTAAATATGCAGAGGCATTTAGTATGCAATGTTGAATAATAATTTTAGTGATTTGTTACAGTAGGAAATGATAAGGTTTTGCATTGGTTTATACTAACCTATCTCACGAGTTCTTGTTGATTTTGTTGTGAATGAAGCTTTTGATAAAAAGAGAAACCATGATATGAGAGGAATTAAGGAGACACAAAAGTTCAAGCTTGGGGATGCCCAAGGCACCCCAAGATAATATTTCAATAAGTCTCAAGCATCTAAGCTTGGGGATGCCCCGGTAGGCATCCCACCTTTCTTCTTCAACAACTATCGGTTAGTATCGGTTGAGCCTAAGTTTTTGCTTCTTCACATGAGTTGTGCTATCCTTGCATTGTCATTTTATTTAGCTTTGCTTGCTGTTTGAATAGAGTATCAAGATCTGAAATTCTTAAATGTGGGAGAGTCTTCACATAGTTGCATAATTATTCGACCACTCATTGATCTTCACTTATATCTTTTCGGAGTAGTTTGTCATTTGCTCTAGTACTTCACTTATATCTTTTAGAGCACGGTGGTGGATTTATTTTGTAGAAATTAATGAACTCTCATGCTTCTCTTAGATTATTTTGAGAGTCGTTAATAGCATGGTAATTTGCTTAATATTAATATACTTGGTATTCAAGATATGTGAAACTTTCTTTTGAGTGCGTTGAATACTAAGAAAAGTTTGATGCTTGATAATTGTTTTGAGATATGGAGGTAGTGATATTAAAGTCATGCTAGTTGGGTGATTATGAATTTAAAGAATGCTTGTGTTGAAGTTAGCAAGTCCTGTAGCATGCACGTATGGTTAAAGTTGTGTAACAAATTTGAAACATGAAGTGTACCTGGCTTGTGCATCCTTATGAGTGGCGGTCGGGGACGAGCGATGGTCTTTTCCTACCAATATATCCCCCTAGGAGCATGCGCGTAGTACTTGATTTTTGATGACTTTTAAATTTTTGCAATAAGTATATGAGTTCTTTTGACTAATGTTGAGTCCATGGATTATCGCACTTTTACCTTTCCGCCTTTGCTAGCCTCTTGATGCAGTGCATTGCCCTTTCTCACTTTGAGAGTTGGTGCAAACTTCACGGTACATCAAACCCCGTGATATGATCGCTCTTTCACACATAAACCTCCTTATATCTTCCTCAAAACAGCCACCATACCTACCTATTATGGCATTTCCATAGCCATTCCGAGATATATTGCCATGCAACTTTCCACCGTTCCGTTCATCATCATCATGACATACTTTACTTTTGTCATATTGCCATTGCATGATCATGTAGTTGGCATCGTATTTCTGGCAAAGCCACCATGCATTATTTTTCATACATGTCACTCTTGATTCATTGCACCATCCCGGTACACCGCCGGAGGCATTCATATAGAGTCATATCTTGTTCTAGTTTCGAGTTGTAATCCTTATGTTGTAATCAATAGAAGTGTGATGATCATCATTATTAGAGCATTGCCCAAAAAAAGAGAGAAAGGCCAAAAAGAAAAAAAAGAAAGGCCCCAAAAAAGAGAAAATAAATAAAAAGGGCAATGTTACTATCCTCTTTTTTCCACACTTGTGCTTCAAAGTAGCACCTTGTTCTTCATGTAGTAAGTCTCATATATTGTGCTTCAAAGTAGCACCTTGTTCTTCATGTAGTGAGTCGCATATATTGTGCTTCAAATTAGCACCATGTTTTTCATATAGTGAGTCTCATAAGTTGTCTTTTTCATACTAGTGGGAACTTTTCATTATAGAACTTGGCTTGTATACTCCTACGATGGGCTTCCTCAAATGCCTTAGGTCTTCATGAGCAAGCAAGTTGGATGCACACCCACTAGTTTTCTTTTGTTGAGCATTCATAGCTCTAGTGCATCCGTTGCATGGCAATCCCTACTCCTCATGTTGACATCAATTGGTGGGCATCTCCATAGCCCGTTGATTATCCTCGTCAATGTGAGACTTTCTCCTTTTTGTCTTCTCCACACAATCCCCATCATCATATTCTATTCCACCCATAGTGCTATATCCATGGCTCACGCTCATGTATTGCGTGAAGGTTGAAAAAGTTTGAGATTATTTAAGTATGAAACAATTGCTTGGCTTGTCATCGGGGGTATAGAAGTTGGGAACATCTTTGTGTGACGAAAATGAAGCATAGCCTAACTATATGATTTTGTAGGGATGAACTTTATTTTGCCATGCTATTTTGAGAAGACATGATTACTTTGATTAGTATGCTTGAAGTATTACTATTTGTTTTATCAATATGAACTTTTGTCTTGAATCTTTCGGATCTGAATATTCATATCACAAGTAAGAAGAATTACATTAAATTATGCCAACTAGCACTCCGCATCAAAAATTATCTTTTTATCATTTACCTACTCGAGGACGAGCAGGAATTAAGCTTGGGGATGCTTGATATGTCTCCAACGTATCTATAATTTTTGATTGCTCCATGCTATATTATCTACTGTTTTAGGCAATATTGGGCTTTATTATCCACTTTTATATTATTTTTGGGACTAACCTATTAACCGGAGGCCCAGCCCAGATTTGCTGTTTTATGCCTATTTCAGTATTTCGAGGAAAAGGAATATCAAACGGAGTCAAAAGGGAACGAAATCAACTGGAGAAGTTATTTTTGGAAGGAAACCCACCTGATGGACTTGGACTCCATGTCAGAAGATACAGGAGGTGCTCACGAGGGTGGGGGCGCGCCCCCTGCCTCGTGGGGCCCCCGTAGCTCCACCGACGTACTCCTTTCACCCATATATACCTATGTACCCTAAAACTTCCAAAACAGAGATTAGATCGGGAGTTCCGCCGCAAGCCTCTGTAGCCACCAAAAACCTCTCGGGAGCCCGTTCCGGCACCCTGCCGGAGGGGGAACCCATCACCGGTGGCCATCTTCATCATCCCGGTGCTCTCCATGACGAGGAGGGAGTAGTTCACCCTCGGGGCTGAGGGTATGTACTAGTAGCTATGTGTTTGATCTCTCTCTCTCTCTCGTGTTCTTGATTTGGCACGATCTTGATGTATCGCGAGCTTTGTTATTATAGTTGGATCTTATGCGTCTTCTCCCCCTCTACTCTCTTGTAATGGATTGAGTTTTCCCTTTGAAGTTATCTTATCGGATTGAGTCTTTTATGAGAACACTTGATGTATGTCTTGCCATGATTATCTGTGGTGACAATGGGATATCATGTGCCACTTGATGTATGTTTTGGTGATCAACTTGCAGGTTTCGTGACATTGGGAACCTATGCATAGGGGTTGGCACATGTTCTTGACTCTCTGATTGAAACTTTGGGGCACTCCTTGAAGTACTTTGTGTTGGTTGGATGAATCTGAGATTGTGTGATGCATATCGTATAATCATGCCCACGGATACTTGAGGTGACAATGGAGTATCTAGGTGACATTAGGGTTTTGGTTGATTTGTGTCTTAAGGTGTTATTCTAGTACGAACTCTTTTATAGATTGATCCGAAAGAATAACTTTGAGGTGGTTTCGTACCCTACCATAATCTCTACGTTTGTTCTCCGCTATTAGTGGCTTCGGAGTGACTCTTTGTTGCATGTTGAGGGCTTGTTATATGATCTATCTATGTTATTATTGTTGAGAGAACTTGCACTAGTGAAAGTATGAACCCTAGGCCTTGTTTCTTATCATTGCAATACCGTTTACGCTCATTTTTACCATTAGTTACCTTGTTGTTTTTATATTTTCAGATTACGAATACCTATATCTACCATCCATATTGCACTTGTATCACCATCTCTTCGCCGAACTAGTGCACCTATACAATTTACCATTGTATTGGGTGTGTTGGGGACACAAGAGACTCTTTGTTATTTGGTTGCGGGGTTGCTTGAGAGAGACCATCTTCATCCCACGCCTCCACGGATTGATAAACCTTAGGTCATCCACTTGAGGAAATTTGCTACTGTCCTACAAACCTCTGCACTTGGAGGCCCAACAACGTCTACAAGAAGAAGGTTGTGTAGTAGACATCAACCGCCCTATTTGGCTGCTTGGCTGCCGATCGCTCCACCAGGCCGATCGCAGCTCTTTGTAGGTGACTACTCCACCAGGGCATTTCTGGCTGCTGCCGACCGCCCGCCGCCGCCCTAGCATTTCTTTGGCCGATCGCTGCTCAACCAGCCGGTTGCCATTCGCAGCTGACCGACACCGACAAGACATCGACGGGATGACCGTATCAGCGACGTCATCTGATGTCTGATGTCCCCAGGTACTGATTTATAAAGTACCCGAGGGACAAGCATGACATGCACCATGCCTAGCCCATGCCACTACATAACTTGGTTTGTAAGCTACCCAAGGTATCTTACAACCAACGCTACCACCACCCATGCCTACCACTATATAAGCTAGCCATCCATCCATCCATTGATCATCCACACACACGTATGAGTACACATACTCATTCGGCCACACATGGCCAAGCATATGTGCCACACTAGCTAGCTAGCTCTCATTGCTACGGATCTCAGATATAGCTCCAGGAGCACCTTGTACTGCCCGATGTACACCCCACATATATACTCAGACATGCAAGAGTAGGGGTATTATCTCTCCGAAGAGTCCCGAACCTGGGTAAACTAGCGTGTGCTACTCACATACCCGTCCCTGGATATTCCGGCAGCAGTCTTGCCCTCACACGAAGCCACCTTGTGGCATATGTCGTCTTGCATCCCCCGTGAGAATACCACGACAAGAATTATTGTCATAGAAGTGTCATAAGCATGACAGAAAAAAAATTGTTCTGCCCAAAATGTCACGGATGTGTCTTTTTTTTGTAGTGTCTTTGCTTCTGATTTTCAAGAAACACACAACTATACCAAGCAAACGAGCAAACAAACCAATTAAGACATAAGGGCAAACGAAAATACGAGCGGAAGAAGGGCGAAGGAAAAGGTGAAGAAGAGGGCGAAGAAAAGACAAATCTTTTCGAAAATCGTTTTAGAAGTGGGGGAGAGGAAAACGAGAGGCAAATGGCGAATAATGTAATGCAAGAGATGAGAGTTTATCATGGGTACTTGGTATGTCTTGACTTGGCATAGATCTCCCCAGCAACGGTGCCAGAAATTCTTCCTACTACTTCTTGAGCTTGCGTTGGTTTTTCCCTTGAAGAGGAAAGGGTGATGCAACAAAGTAGAGATAAGTATTTCCCTCAGTTAGAGAACCAAGGTATCAATCTAGTAGGAGACAACGCACAAATCACCTAATACCTGCACAAACAATCAAACAACTTGCACCCAACGCGATAAAGGGGTTGTGAATCCCTTCACGGTCACTTGCAACAGTGAGATCTGATAGAGATAGATGAAACTAAACAAAAGAAAAAGTAAATATTTTTTGGTATTTTTGGTTTATAGATCAGAAAGTAAAATATTACAAAATAGTAGATCAGAAACTAATATAATGGAAAATAGTAGATCGGAAACTTATATGATGGAAAATAGACCCGGGGGCCATAGGTTTCACTAAAGGCTTCTCTCAAGATAGCAAATAATACGGTGGGTGAACAAATTACTGTCGAGTAATTGATAGAAAAGCTCAAAGTTATGACGATATCTAAGGCAATGATTATGAAATATAGGCATCATGTCCATGTCAAGTAGACCGAAACAATTTTGCATCTACTACTATTAGTCCACACATCGACCGACTCCTGCCTGCGTCTAGAGTATTAAGTTCATGAAGAACAGAGTAACACATTAAGTAAGGTGACATGATGTAGAGGAATTAACTCAAGCTGTATGATGAAAACCCCATCTTTTTATCCTCGATGGCAATAGTACAATACGTGCCTTGCTGCCCCTCATCCTTTGGGAAAGGACACATAAGATTGAACCCAAAGCTAAGCACTTCTCCCATTGCAAGAAAAACCAATCTGGTTGGCCAAACCAAACCGATAGTTCGAAGAGAATTACAAAGATATAAAATCATGCATATAAGAATTCGGAGAAGATTCAAATAATATTCATAGATAAGCTGATCATAAAACCACAATTCGTCGGATCTCGACAAACGCACCGCAAAAGAAGATTACATCATATAGATCTCCAAGAACATCGAGGAGAACATGGTATTGAGAATCAAAGAGAGAGAAGAAGCCATCTAGCTACTAGATATGGACCCGTAGGTCTGAGGTAAACTACTCACGCTCCATCGGAAGGGCAATAGAGTTGATGTAGAATCCCTCTATGACCGAATCCCCCTCCGGCAGTGTTGGGGATATGACTATTGGATATGACCCGCCCAGGAGGGGCCGGGTTATCCTAATGGTGGTTCATCTAAACAAAGCCCATGAGTATGTTGAAGATGGCAGTTCATGAAGTAGGCTTGTTAAAGGGCCCAAACCCGAAGGCGGCTTAAGGCCCGTAAGTGTAAACCGCCATGTATATGTAACTTGTATTGTAAGGCATCTAAGATAGGTCACCGGGCCGGACACGTTTGTATGAGCCGGCCGGGACTCTGTAAGCCACGGGGCGTCAACCCATGTATATAAGGGGACGACCCGGCAGCGTCTTAGGGCAAGAAACAATAGATCGAAAGCCAGGCTAAGCGTATTCACTCCCTGGTAATCGAAACCCTAGCAATACCACCTCAAACTATATTAGGCTTTTACCTTCACCTTAAGGGGCCGAACCAGTATAAACTCCTCGTGTCCTTTGTCCCGTTTTAACCCCTTTAAGCTAACTATGTCGCAATGGCTCCACGTGTAAGTCCTTTCACTAGGACATCTGCCGTGAAAATTCCATGACAGTTGGCGCCCACCATGGGGCCAGCGCACGGTGGTTTTGAGTTCTTGAAGGCCAGCTTTGAAGGGATCAAGGGATACGCTGTGGGCCGGATGACCAAGAGTCGTCGCAGCAAGCTCTACAACGACGATGCAGGCTGGGGCCCCGAGGCCGGCTCAATTGAGTACGGGTACCGGGTCCCCTTCGGCGGAATCCACGTCTTCATCGACAAAATCGGCGAACCGGGCCCTGAGCCGGACATCTGCGCCGACATCATCGAGACGGCTCAGCATGCACGACCCGCCCGGGTTCAGCCTGCCGTGAACCGTGCCTTTGTTGGATTTATCCACGGGGCTGAATTGGAAGGCTCTGTGTCTGGCGGTGAGACGACCATCTACTCTGATGGTGAGTCGTCCAGGGGCGAGACCAACTCAATGTATCAACTACAAGACGGACGGCTGGGGAGCTATTCGGATGGTGATAGTATTCCGGACCCCCATGAGCCGCCGAACAGGGTGGCGATCTTCATGGCTGGCACCCAGCCGGTTCTCGGTTCGACAGCTGCCGCGGCCATGACTTCCAGCGCAGCGGTGGTAACAGCGGCGGGTGCTGGCGGATCAGCACGCCCGGTACCCGTAAGGATCTGGCAACTCTGATGGGAGTGAGGTAACCCCGGACAACCAGGAACAACATAAGGTGGATGTGGCTAAGATGTGTGATGAGATAGCCCAAGCTAAGGAAGACCTGGCGGCGGAGAACACTAGGATGATGCAGAGCGGGCCGTTTTAAACGCCCAAGCACAGCGGATTCAAGTGGATTCATACCGGCTCACGGTGGATCAGAATGTTGCAAATGAAGTCTTGAGGAGAAAACACCGGAGTCGTCTGCCCTTGTTCTATGAGTTAAGGAACCTCTTCAACACACCTGGGGCAGGGGCCAGTAACCTGCCGGGTATAAACCAGATGACTGAAGCGCCAGGGGGTGGAGCGACGGTTCAGCTGCACGTGATAGGTTCTCCGCATATGAATAACACCCCACCTCAGCATGTGGTAACGCCACCGGGTCATTATTCCAACCCTTTAGACAATATGATTGTTGCAGCTACGCGATTGGCGGCTCTGCTAGTTGAGGGCGAGACTCCGACGGCGGTTGAAACCCGAAGGGCAAGGGAACTTCTTCAAACCGCGCTAGTACAGCAGCAAGCTTATTCTTATAGTCGTGACTGAATTCGTTCGACCCCTCGTCCAAGCCGGAGCTATAGCAGGCATATTGACTCGCCAACAGTTTCGAGTACTAAGCAGTGTCGTAACCAACCCCGTGGGCATGACCCGGCACGCAATGGTACCAATGCACAGAATTTGGTGGACCAGGGCAGAGCGCATCGGGAGGCCGAGCTGGCGGCTCATCAGCACATGCCGGTTTACCCGGCGGCTTCAGTGGAGGCAGGTGTGACTTCTAGAGCTTGGGGTGTGCCGTGTTTAATGGCGGCTGTACAAAACGAGCATCTGCCCAAGGACTTCAAGGGCCCTCGTAAGGTAGCTAATTACACAACAGATCAGCCCCCTGAAGCTTGGGTGGAGATTTATGAGATGACTATGGAGACGCTGGATGATAGTGAGGCTGCATACGCTAAGTATTTCACCATGATGCTGGAAGGGACGGCTCGTACCTGGTTGAAGGGGCTGCCGGCCAACTCCATCGGGTCATGGGCAGAGCTGAAGGCTCGGTTTATCCAGAACTTCAAAGATACGTGCAAGCAGCCTATGTCGATCGTGGATTTGGTTTCTTGTGTTCAAGCTGAGGGCGAGTAGACGACTAGCTGGGTGCCCCGGGTCTCGACTATCATACATTCTTCAGATAATATCAACGTCGGCTCAGCGGTTTTAATGTTGGAGAAAAAATGTCGTTTCCTTCCACTCAAGCAGAAGCTTGGGCGGCTTAAGCGTCATTGCAATGACAAGGGGGAGCTCATGGAAGCTCTTGTCAAGTATGCCGACTCTGATAGTACTAAGGACCCCGACTCTGAGGATAAAAGATCGGGAAAGGGAAAAAAGAGTAGCGGTATGAGGGGACAGCAGTACAACCCGGCCAATCAGGGCGGCAATGGTAAGCGCAAAGCTGATGATTTTGTGGCTAACATGGTGCATGGAATTATAAACAACATCGTAAGGGGAGGCCGGCTCAAGGGACAAAATTTGACCTTGAAGCAATACTGAATCAGCCATGTCCGAAACACGAAATGGAGGAGAAGTCGTCTACCCATCTGTGGAAGGATTGCAGTATCATGAGACACTTCAGGGAATCTTTCCAACACAACCATGGCCCAAATGGCGGTTCAGGGTCCGGCCCTCATGGTCCGGATCATGGAGGCGGCGGTTCAAGTTCCGGGTTTCAAGGCCAAGGCAACCAGGGTGGCTACAACCAGCAGAATAATTAGGGAAATCAGCAGCAGCAACAGTCTGGCTATCAGAGAAACCCTAGATGGGATCTCACAGGTACAGAAGGTTGCGGCGGTGTAAAATTGCTTTTGTGGATACTTCTAGTGGTTTGGGAAAATATGTGAATATATAGGCGAAAGAATTAGGTCAGGGGAGACACGGGGGGCCCACAAGGCAGGGGGCACGCCCTACCTGTCGTGGTAACGATTCCGACAGTAAGAGAGGGGTAGGATAACGGAGCATGATCTATCGAGATGCATATGGGTGACACGGTGGTTTTAGCGAGTTCGGGCCTCTCACGGTGGAGATAACAACCCTACATCTCGTGCTCCGGAGAGGCTTTGTTTTATCTGAGTATATATCCGGAGATTACAATGTGTGTGTGTGAGAGAGGAACGGATCCCCATGCCTGAGCTAAGTCCTGAGACTAATGGTGAAAAGAGAGAGAGGTGGAAGAAAAGAGCCCCCTAGTCTAGTGGTGGGGTGGCTTATATAGAGTGCGCCACCCCCTCACCTCCTATGTTACAAAGTGGAGTATCAGTGCCATAATACCTGGCCACTACAAAACCGTTATGCTGACTATTGGTCTTCGCATATCCGAGTGAGTTACCCGGCCGAGTGGAATGAGCTTGTCGAGTGGAGTGCCGTGCTCCGAGTGGTTGTTGCGGGCAGTCGGCGGGAGTCTTAGAGCATGTCTTTTTTGTTGTTGTTTGGCCGTTGTCGGTGCCAAAACCAGCGGATCTCGGGTAGGGGGTCCCGAACTATGCGTCTAGGCGGATGGTAACAGGAGACAAGGGACACGATGTTTTTACCCAGGTTCTGGCCCTCTCGATGGAGGTAAAACTCTACTCCTGCTTGATTAATATTGATGATATGGGTAGTACAAGAGTAGATCTACCACGAGATCAGAGAGGCTAAACCCTAGAAGCTAGCCTATGGTATGATTGTTGTCCGTCCTACGGACTAAAACCCTCTGGTTTATATAGACACCGGAGAGGGTTAGAGTTACATAGAGTCGGTTACAATGGGAGGAGATCTACATATCCGTATCGCCAAGCTTGCCTTCCACGTCAAGGAAAGTCCCATCCGGACACGGGACGAAGTCTTCAATCTTGTATCTTCATAGTCCAGGAGTCCGGTCAAAGGTCATAGTCCGGCCATCCGGACACCCCCTAATCCAGGACTCCCTCAGTAGCCCCTGAACCAGGCTTCAATGATGACGAGTCCGGCGCGCAGTTTGTCTTCGGCATTGCAAGGCGGGTTTCTCCTCCGAATACTTCATAGAAGATTTTGAACACAAGGATAGTGTCCAGCTCTGCAAAATAATTTCCTCATACCACCATAGAGAGAATAATATTTGCACAAATCCAATCTACTGACGTATTCCGCAATGTGACATCACACCACGGCCAAGCCTTTATTCGAATCGTTTTTACTGTCCCACCTCAGCGCGTTTAGCGAGGTGGTTTCCTTGGCACGTCTTATCAAAGCAGAGATCGTGTCCCCTTATTCCGGGATTCTCATCAATACGGGCGTGGGTAACCCAATCGTGCCCGTTGGCACGTCTCCTGTATCGAAGGCGAGTCCCAAACGGTCACGGGGATGGCTCTTGGTATTCAACCTCTTTACAAAGAGACCAAGGCTCTACTCCTTTCTTTCAATCTCAATTGAATCCGCCCCTCGCCTCGAGTTCCAACACCCAAAGCTCCAGATTCAGGCGGTTCGGACCTTTGATGATGTCCGGCTCCGACCTTCAAGGCCGGTGGATGCCTTCCTCCGTTACGGAAGAAGACGTGCTAAAGCTAAGAGATGCCAGATACTTAACTGGCAAAATTTCACATAGGCTGCCTGCTCAAGGGCAGGTTATTCCCACTCCCAAGCCTGGTGAGAGCGTGGTGTTCGCGTCTCACTTCCTTCGGGGGTTAGGCTTCCCAATGGACCCCTTCGTGAGGGGGCTCATGTTTTATTATGGGTTGGAATTTCACGACTTGGATCCGGAGTCCATCCTCCACATCTCGTCGTCCATTGTCGTATGTGAAGCCTTCCTCCGCATTACTCCTCACTTCGAATTGTGGCTTAAGATCTTCAAAGTGGAGCCGAAGATGATCAAGGGGCAGCAAGCGGAGTGCGGAGGGGCTGTTATAAGCAAGAATGCTGACGCTCCATGGCCCGAGGGCTCTTTTCAAGAGGAGTTCAGCTGATGGCAACGAGAGTGGTTTTATATCACAGCTCCCAGGGGCACCAAGTGGGTGGCGCCACCTGCCTTTCGCTCGGGTCCTCCCAGGGCTGGCGTCATGGGTCAATAAAGGGCTCGACTGGGGCCGTCAAGGATGTTCCCTTGTTGCGGTCGCATTCAAGATCTCTGAAAGAGACATCAACTTTGGCTGTAGTGACGCAGGTCATGTTGATTTGCCGCACTTTGCCACTGCAAACGCCCCCTCCACCTGTGGGAGTTTAATCCGGAGGGACCACGAGCTCTCCAACACTTTACGGGCGCGACGCCCATGGAGATGTACAAATTGTTCTTCGGATCACAAGCAATGTGTCCGGACTTGACTGAGGACGCAGGTCTGAGCTGCAATCGCCAGGATACTCAAGTAAGTAGCCCTGCACCCGGACACGCTATCCGTATATTCATCATAAAATTGCCCTTAAAAGAGCTGTCCATTTAAACAGGAGTGGATAGTGAAAGCAAAGCTAATCAGGTGTCCGGCCCCCCTCCCCGAGACCACGCCGGATCCCGTGTTAACCAGGATGCTGGAGGTTGCGCCTTTGGAAGAAGGCGAAGGGGGAACAAGGAAGCTACTGTCTCCCTGAAAGAGGCTGTCAGGAAAGTAGGAATCGAGAATCCCTCCATCCAGGGAAAGAAGAGGACCGCCTCTGAAGACCCGGAGACCATGGTCTCAAAGCGGGGGAAGAAATCTTCGTCAGAGGGTGATGAAGTCATATACCTAGGGTAGGGTCATGGACCTGTCCAAGACACCCTCCCCAAGGACATCTCTAGAAGAAACTACCTTTCAGTCTACCTGGAAGAGTTCCACTCGACCAACTGGAAGACACTCGACCATGAAGCCAACCACTCGACCGCCAGGAGATCTAAAGCCAGTCTGCACCCAAACGGTCGGTCATTAAGTAGCTTTTATGGTCATCATAGCACTTTATGTGGGTGTTACCAGTAACCCCCTATCTTAATGTACTTTTAACCCTGCATAACTGAGGGTCGGAGGGGTCTGGCGAACTCTATATAAGCCACCCCCCTCTTCAGTGTCAAGAGTTCGCACCCCTGTAACTCATACGCACATAATCTGATCGACCGCCTCGGGCTCCGAGGCGTGGGGCTGTTACTTCCTCCGAGAAGGGCCTGAACTTCGTAAGCATCTTGCGTATACAACTACTCCATAGCTAGGATCTTGCCTTTCCATACCTACCCCCATTCTCTTTGTCGGGGCTTAGAACCACGACGGTTGGCGCCCACCGTGAGGCGGTGTCTTAGCGACTTGTTGGAGAAGTTGCATTTTCCGATCCCATTCATCATGGTTTCAGCGGAGTTTTGGTTGAGGGTCATGAGATCCGTCTCGGCGCGCTCACATTCATCGCCGACGACTCCGCTTAGTTGCAGGAGGCTCCACTCGGCGTTGACGCCTCCGGTCCATGCGGCGGCGACTTTCGCGCGTCGTCATGGCGTCCTCTGCGGCAGCCGTCGACCCAATGTCGATCGGCTCTTGTCGTCCTCCCTCCCGGTCTCGCGCCGGCGCAAGCTCTCCGGTCGATCGAGGCTTCAGCGGTGGGTGAGGCACACGGTGGCCCGCCAGTCGGCCACTCCCCAAGTCGCGGCAATAGAGCCCGATGAATCTCTCTACGGCCTGTTCGATCTGTCGACTGGCTCCGCAGAGACTGCATCTGAGTGCGACAGCAGCGATCCAGCGGTGGAGGTTCTGATGGTTGACGAACCACGCAGTCCTCCTGGTTTCCCCCGCATCAACGGAGGCGTTGGCGGAGGCGAGCCGGCGCAGGCTCACGAAGAGTACCAACCCGAGCCCCTCACTTCGCTGCAGAGGGAGGAGCTCCACCGCCGGAACATGGATACGCTTCACACTCCTATCGTTGGAGAAACCCCCGAGGCTCGTGCCTTAGAAGATGCGCGTTTGGCCAACTTGGCTGAGCGCACTCGACTGGAAAATCTCCAGCGAATGCTCGACGAACGGGCGCAACAACGGGTCCCGTCGTCCAGTCGACGTCAACTCTTTCCACCACCGACTCAGGTATACCAAACTCCCATTTAGAATCTAGCAGCTGCAGCCCGTATAGCAGAGTCCATTCAGCCTTCCCAGTCAGAGGCTGGCAGAGGCTTACTCCAGATCAGAGATTTGCTCCGGGCAGCAGGAGATCAAAATTCAGCTGTATCGCAATCGCGCAATAGGATTCACAGCAGATCCGTCGCTGCGAATACAGTCCAGTCGGCACATAGCCCAAGATCGCCCCTGAGGCGTGAGGGACATGGAGGCCGGCCTGATCAGTATGAAGACCGATTCGATCGTGATGATCGACGTCGAGTGCCTACTCCTCCCCCAAGGGGTGGGTCATATGCGCCTCGACAGCAAGATACAGACGCCAGCACAGTGTTCAGCGAAGGATTACAGTCGACCCCAGGGAACCAGGCTTTGACGCGAGATCCGTCATCGTTCAAGGTCTGGCCGACAGGAACAGAGCTAACCGAGAAGGCCATGACAGAAATGCGCCCATCAGCAGTAGAGTACACGTCTCAGGACCAGAGTGTTTTAGCAGGGCCATCAGAGCCGCGGTGATTCCTCCCAACTTCAGGTTGGCGACTGGAGTCAGTAAGTTCACTGGTGAGTCTAAGCCGGATACTTGGCTTGAGGACTACCGAGTGGCTATTCAGATCAGCGGCCGCAACGATGAAGTGGCCATGAAACACCTGCCACTTATGTTGGAGGGATCGGCCAGAGCATGGCTGAATCAGTTAGCACCCAGCAGCATTTACACTTGGGAAGATCTTGCCCGAGTGTTTGTCAGGACATTTGAAGGAACTTGCAAGCGACCAGCAGGGTTGACAGAGTTGCAGTCGTGTGTGCAGAAGTCGAATGAAACTCTGAGGGATTACATCCAGAGGTGGATCACTTTGCACCACACAGTAGAGAATGTATCTGATCATCAGGCAGTTTGTGCCTTCAAGGAAGGCGTTAAGAACAAAGAGTTGAGTCTGAAATTCGGTCGGACAGGAGACATGACCCTGAGTCGAATGATGGAGATTGCCACCAAATATGCTAATGGTGAAGAAGAGGATCGGCTCCGGAGTGGCAAGTACAAGTCAGTCGCTAATGAAACCGGAGGAGGGAACTCCATTCGGAAATAGAAGCGGAAAGCCGAGCCAGCTGCTCCTGGAGAAGCCTTGGCCTTGACTCTAGGAAAGTTTAAGGGGAAAGCCAAGGGACCTTGGAACCCCAAGAAAGTGAAAGACCAAGATGGAAATGATGTGTTGGACTTGCCATGTCACATTCACACGAAGAAAGATGAAGACGGTAAACTCATTTACCCAAAACATACCACTCGATAGTGTCGGCTCTTGATTCAGCAGTTCCAGGGGAAGCAGCCCAAGGACAAGGAGAAGGAGTCGGACAAAGTTGAGGACAAGGAGGATAGTGACGGTGGATACCCCCAGGTCAATTCCACTCTGATGATTTTTGCTGACGTTGAAAGAAAAAGTCGATTGAAAGTTATCAACCGTGAAGTGAATATGGTCGCTCCGGCGACACCCAGTTACCTGAAATGGTCGCAGACCGCCATCACGTTCGACCAGTCTGATCACCCGACGCACATAGCCACCCTTGGGAGGCAAGCGTTGGTGGTCGACCTAGTCGTCGAAGGCACTCGACTAACTAAAGTTTTGATGGATGGTGGCAGTGGCCTGAACATATTGTATGCAGATACGTTAAAAGGGATGGGCATTCCGATGTCTAGACTCAGCACCAGCAACATGAGCTTCCATGGAGTCATTCCTGGAAAGAAGGCTGAGTCACTCGGCCAAATTGCTCTCGATGTGGTTTTTGGTGACTACAAGAATTTTCGTGAGGAAAAGTTGACCTTTGAGGTCGTGGATTTCAGAGCGCTTATCACGCTATCTTTGGGAGGCCGGCATATGCGCGCTTTCATGGATCGACCATGTTATGTGTACCTCAAACTGAAAATGCCAGTCCCAAAGGTGTGATCACCGCCACCGCAATCGGAAAAAGCGAAGAGTGTTTCTAGAAAGGCTCTAAGATCGCTGATGCTCAGATGGCAGTGGTCGAGCTGCAAGAGTACCAGAAAACTGCAGACCCGGGTGATTTGTTGCGAGCCAAGAAGCCCGCCACGGAGTCAGCATTTCAGTCGCCCGGAGAGATGAAACCGATTCATATTCATCCGACTGATCCCAATGCTGCTCCGACTCACATCTCAACAACACTCGACTCCAAATAGGAAGAAGCGCTCATCCAGTTCCTCCATGAGAACTGGGACATCTTTGCATGGAAGCCTGCTGACATGCCGGGTGTTCCCAGGGGGCTGGCTGAGCATCGTCTTCGAGTTGACTCAAAAGTTAAACCTGTCAAAGAACATCTTCGACGGTCCGCCGTCCAGAAGAGAAAGGCCATTGGCGAGGAGGTGGCTTGGCTCTTAGCAGCAGAGTTTATCCGAGAGATTTACCACTCCGAGTGGCTCACCAATGTTGTCATGGTCCCTAAGAAGGACAATCCACTGCGCATGTGCATCGACTTCAAACATATCAATCGGGCCTGCCCGAAAGATCATTTTCCTCTCCCCCGCATCGACCAAATAGTCGACTCGACTGCGGGATGTGAGCGGTTGTCTTTCTTAGACGCATATTCCGGGTACCATCAGATCTGTCTGTATGGACCCGACGAGATCAAAACAGCTTTCATCACTCCATTCGGTGCTTCGTTATGTCACCATGCCATTCGCCTCAAGAATGCCGAGCCACGTTCATGAGGATGATTCGAAGTGTTTACTCACTCAAATCAGTCGGAATGTGGAAGCATACATGGATGACATTGTGGTCAAGTCACGGTAAGGTTCGACCTGTTGACCGACCTTGCTGAAACATTTGCCAATCTCGGAGGTATGATTTCAAGCTTAATCCATCAAAGTGCACATTCGAGTTCCCGGCGGAAAGTTACTCGGTTTTCGCTTCGAACGAGGAATCGACGCTAACCCGAAAAAGTTGGCACTATACTCCGAATGAAACACCCTGTGCGTGTGCACGATGTCCAGAAGCTTACTGGATGCTTGGCCGCTTTAAGTCGATTCATCTCTCGCCTCGGTGAAAAGGCATTGCCTCTTTACCGACTGATGAAGAAGTCGAGACAAGTTCGAGTGGACTCTGAAGTCGATGCAGCATTTGTAGAGCTCAAAGCTCTGCTCTCCACCCAGCCGGTGCTTGCTGCCCCAATCAGCAAGGAGCCGTTGCTGCTTTACATTGCAGCCACAGGACAAGTCGTCAGTACAATACTTACGGTCGAGCAGGAAGAGGAAGGAAAGGCCTTCAAAGTTCAGCGCCCGAAGATATTATCTTTCGAAGTATTAACCCGTCAAAGCAAAGATACCCTCATTATCAGAAGCTTGTGTATGGGATTTATATGACCGCGAAGAATGTTGCTCATTACTTCTCTGATCATTCCATTACAGTCGTCAGCGACGCCCCATTATCAAAGATTTTGCACAACAGAGATGCAACTGGTCGAGTGGCGAAATGGGCGATCGAACTTCTTCCCCTTGATATCAAGTTTGAAGCAAAGAAAGCCATCAAGTCCCAAGCAATAGCAGATTTCATCGCCAAGTGGATTGAACAACATTATCACTCAAGTTCACTCGAACCTTTCGGACTATGTTCTTTGATGGTTCCAAGATGCTGAATGGTTCCGTTCTCGGGTAGTATTGGTTTCCCCGAGGATATAAGCTCGATATGTGCTCCAGATTCACTTTGATTCTTCCAACAATGAAGCGAATACTGAAGCACTTTTGTATGGGTTATGATGGCCATTTCACTCGGCGTCCATCGCCTCATGGTTTATGGCGACTCAGATCTAGTGGTTAATCGGTGATGAAGGAGGACGCCGTCGAAGTCCAGCCATGACTGGTTCTCAGAATGCAGTGAGGAAGCTAGAGAAGAAGTTTGAGGGTTAGAGCTTCATCATATACCCGACTAAAAATCAAGCTCTTGATGATTTGGCGAAAATATGGTCCAAGAGGGAAGCCATTCCAGTGATGTGTTTTGGAGCACATCCGCACAACATCAATTCAAGAGGATCCTTTCATCAAGAAGCTCCACAGCCAAAAAGTGCCACTAATCCGACCGGTTGAGGTCCCAAAGGTGGTCGACTGATCATGGAAGTCGTGGTCATCACTCCCGATCGGACAGATCGTTACATCGCGATATCCCGAGGAAAGAGCTCCCGGAGAATGAAGAAGAGGCTCGACAGATCGTCCGCCGATCCAAGGCCTTTACCGTGATCAAGGGACAGTTATTCAAAGAAAGCGGATCGAGTCAACCGAAGTGCATAACGCCGTAAGAAGGTCGATAAATCTTGATGATATCCACTGGGACCTATGGTCACCATGCGTCCTCTCGGACCATCGTGGCTAAAGCATACCGAGCGGGATTTTACTGGCCAAAAGCAAATGAAATGGCAAAGGAAATAGTCGACAAGTGTGAAGGATGTCAGTTCTACTCCAATATGTCACACAAACCCGCCTCAGCATTGAAGACCATTCCACTCATCTGGCCTTTCGCTGTTTGGGGGTTGGATATGATTGGACCACTGAGAACTGGCAGGAGCGGTTTCACTCATTTGCTTGTGGCAGTCGACAAGTTTACGAAGTGGATCGAAGCTAAACCTATCAAGAACCTTGATGCGTAATCGCTATCGCTTTCATCGAGAGTTGATATTCAGATATGGAGTTCCGCGCAGCATCATCACTGACAATGGGTCAAACTTCGATTCCGACAAGTTCAAAGCCTTTTGCGCCTCTCAGGGCACGCGAGTCGACTATGCTTCAGTTGCTCACCCCCAGTCGAATGGACAAGCAGAACGAGCAAATGGTCAAATTCTCAAAGGACTGAAACCTTGACTGATGCGTGATCTCAAGCATGCAACAGGAGCGTGGGTCGACGAACTTCCGTCAGTTCTTTGGGGATTAAGGACCACTCCTAATCGATCGACTGGGAGAACTCCATTCTTTATGGTCTATGGAGCTGAAGCAGTTCTACCGAGTGACCTGCTTCACAATGCGCCCCGAGTCGAACTCTACTCCGAAGCCGAAGCGGAGCAAGCCCGGCAAG
This sequence comes from Aegilops longissima, assembly GCA_021605205.1. Classification (NCBI taxonomy): domain Eukaryota; kingdom Viridiplantae; phylum Streptophyta; class Magnoliopsida; order Poales; family Poaceae; genus Aegilops; species Aegilops longissima. Next base: position 470,473,435 of record CM038679.1, read on the forward strand.
ATGCAGTCGACCTCCTTGAAGAGGAGAGAGAGATGGCCCTGATCCGCTCGACCATCTATCAGCAGGACTTGCGTTGATTCCATGCTAGAAATGTGAAGAGCCGAGCCTTTCAAGAAGGGGACTTGGTCCTCCGAGTGGATCAACAGAAACAACACAAGCTCGCTCCCAATTGGGAAGATCCCTTCATCGTCACCAGAGTTCTCCACAATGGAGCTTACCATCTTTACAACGTCGAACGCCAGATTGATGAGCCTCGAGCCTGGAATGCGGAGCTGCTCCGCCCCTTTTACACTTAAGAACTCACTCGGGTGAGATGTAATAAAAGTACCTTTGTAGTTTGTTTATCGAAGACAAGAATGTTATAATTTTCCCAGTGATTGTTATTACTTTTCGTTTACATAAGAAATTTCCCCCAGTGGGTGGCTTAGCCGCGAACCTGTTTCGCCTAAGTTTGTAAAAAAAAATCCCTGCCGAGTGGAGAGCCAGCCTCCCACTCGAGGGCTTAGCTGCGAATCCGTTTCGCCTAAGTATCTGAAAATCCTACCGAGTGAGGAGCCAACCTCCCACTCGGGGGCTTAGCTGCAGCCCAAGTACTCGCCTAAGTTTGAAAATCCTACCGAGTGAGGAGCCAGCCTCCCACTCGGGGGCTTAGCTGCAGCCCAAGTACTCGCCTAAGTTTGAAAATCCTACCGAGTGAGGAGCCAGCCTCCCACTCGGGGGCTTAGCTGCAGTCCAAGTACTCGCCTAAGTTTGAAAATCCCACCGAGTGATGAGCCAGCCTCCCACTGGGGCTTAGCTGCAGTCCAAGTACTCGCCTAAGTTTGAAAATCCTACCGAGTGAGGAGCCAGCCTCCCACTCAGGGGCTTAGCTGCAGTCCAAGTACTCGCCTAAGTTTGAAAATCCTACCGAGTGAGGAGCCAGCCTCCCACTCGGGGGCTTAGCTGCAGTCTAAGTACTCGCCTAAGTTTGAAAATCCTACCGAGTGAGGAGCCAGCCTCCCACTCGGGGGCTTAGCTGCAGTCCAAGTACTCGCCTAAATATTTAATACAATGTGCGCTTTGCAAGGACGACGAGGTACAGGTCGACTGTTGCCTTCCCTTCGTGAGCTACGACACAAAATCCTCCTTGAGGCTTAGCTGCAGTCCAAGATTTGCCTAAGTTTGAAAAATCCTACCGAGTGGAGAGCAAACCTCCCACTGGGGGCTTAGCAGCAGTCCAAGATCGCCTAAGTTTGAAAATCCTACCGAGTGGAGAGCAAACCTCCCACTGGGGCTTAGCTGCAGTCCAAGGCTCGCTAAGTTTAAAAATCCCACCGAGTGGAGAGCAAACCTCCCACTGGGGCTTAGCAGCAGTCCAAGACTACCTAAGTTTGAAAAATCCTACCAAGTGGAGAGCAAACCTCCCACTGGGGCTTAGCTGCAGTCCAAGATTTGCCTAAGTTTAAAAATCCTATCGAGTGGAGAGCAACCTCCCACTGGAGGCTTAGTCGCAGTCCAAGACTCGCCTAAGTACGAAATCCATTCCAACCGCAAGGACGACGGGTGCAGGTCGATCGTTACCTTCTCCTTCGAGCTGCGCCACAAGTACAACGTGGCGCCCATCCCGATCCGCAAGGACGACGAGGTGCAGGTCGACTGTTACCTTCTCCTTCGGAGCTGCGCCACAAGTACAACATGCGCTCCATCCCGATCCGCAAGGACGGCGAGGTGCAGGTCGACTGTTACCTTCTCCTGCGCCTGCAAGAACAACGAAGTGTAGGTCGACTGGATCCACCTCAGAGCTGCATTTCAAGCATTGAAGCATAATCTGAGTGAAGAGCAAAGTTCACTCGAAGGCAAACAAAAGCATATTTCAACGATAAGTAAAGTTCGATAACATCCTAAGGATGCGAACCCCAGCCTCAAGCCCATTAAAGTTTATCGATTACAGGATCACTCGGCATTCCGAGGCAAATTTAAGACGAATCATAGAAGTTTTTACTCCTCGTGGAGGACCTGAAGGCGCGATTTAACTGGTCCAGTCAATCCCATCAGCGATTCGGGTGGCAGCGCCAATGAAAGTCTCCATGAAAGATCGGAAGTCGTACTTCTTGGTATTGGCAACTTTGATGGACGCCAGCCTTTCCTCTCGCGCCTCCTTGCAATGAACGCGGACCAGGGACAGAGCGACATCAGCACCAGATCTGGCAGAAGACTTCTTCCATTCCTGCACTCGACTTGGAACGTCATTCAGTCAAGTCATTAAAGACTCGAGGTCATTTTGAAGTGTTTCACCTAGCCAGAGTGTTGAGTCGATCCGCGACACCGCAACCTTCATTCGAGCGAGGTAGTCCACCACAGCAGCAACACGAGACTCCAGTCGGAGCACATTCATGGCAGCTTCATCCTTCACGGGGGAGTTAATGGGGTCCAGACTTGTCTCCACTCGACTAATCTTTTCCTCGAAGTTCTGACAGAATTCTGCAAACACAACTCGAGTTCAAGCTCATGGTTCTATGATGAGTCAGCAATAACAAGTCAGTCGGATAAGAGGAATTACCTTCAAGCATGAGGAATAGCTTCTTGGCGAGCCTTCCCAGATAAGCCTCCAGATCATTCCTCTTCCCCGCCAGTCCGCCAGCCTTGTCGCTCAGAGCTATCTTGTCGTTCTTCAGTCGGCTAACCTCCTTGTTGGCCGCGTCGAGAGCAGCTTTCAGATTGGCGTTCTCTTCTTCAAGTTTTCCGACTGAAGACAGGTTCTCTTCCGCGAGCTTGGTTTTGTTCAAAGCAGTTTTCTGCGCCTCAGCAAGGTCATGATCCTTCTTCTTCAGAGCCTCCTCCATTTTGTCTGCAAAATGACAGTGAGATCAGAATTAGGAAGAGACAGAAAGACAAGGACAGTCATCAAATTCTAACCAGCCATACCTTTTGCTTCGTCTCTCGCCTTCTGCAAGTTCTCCTGGGCAAGCTTCAAGTAAGGTTGAGCTGGATCTGTTTGTTCTCCAATTCAGTGTATCGAGCCACAAGCTCGCAAGATTTCTGCAAAGAATCAGTCGACGACGCCATGATAGGTTACTCCCGAGTGACTAAGAAAAATCATTATGCTTTCTAAGACTACAGCCAATCAAAATATTCGACAGTAGTCTCGGGGACTACACCCAGTGGGTGCACTTAGCGTGCCCCCACTGGTCGTACCGACTCGGTTCGATCAGTCGAGCGAAAGAGATAAAAAAAGGGGGGGAGTTCTTCAGACTACGGTCGACTGCCAGCAGTCCACCATAGTCTCGGGGACTACACCCAGTGGGTGCACTCAGCGTGCCCCCACCGGTTTCAAGATTCCATTCGACATGGTCCGACCAGACCGAGTGAAGAAGTTATCAAAGAGGTACAAAGTATAAAGACTACGGTCGACTGCCAGCAGTCCACCATAGTCTCGGGGACTACACACCCAGTCCGAAAATACAATCGACACACCCAGTGGGTGTACAGATACGAGGATCTTCAGAAAGAAGAGTTTTTCAGGTAGCATATCCTAACAGAACAAGTGGTGATCAACTAACTCGACGTTGCTCAAGAGCTGAGCTGGCATCATAGGCCGCTTGGCTGGCTTCCCGGACCACCTTCATCTGCTCCATCATGAGCCCCGCTTGGCGTATAGCCTCCTTAGCAGCACCCACTTGGTCCTCTAGGACGTGGTGCGTGGCGAAAAGGGAGGGCGGATCAGCAGTCAACGTTGAAGGCTGGATACTCGTCAGCGGCACAGCGAAAGACGCAGAAGTCCGAGTGGTGTTGCCACCCTCATGAACCAGCGCCTCAGGCATCGATGCAACCTGAGCAGTCTTGCCGGCAGGTGCCTTCTTAGTCCTCCTCCGCCTCAACGGCGCCTCATTATCATCATCAGGGAGATCAATGACACGAGGAGGGACTACAGGAAAGATTCAAAGTTAAAAACGAAAATCCAATCGACCAAAAGCAAAATTACAGCGATCATACCAAGGTTAGAGGTAACAGCATCTTCCATCTCCTGGTCTTCGTTCCTGACTGAGGTCTCGGATGTGGCAGCGCTGCAGATTTCAGAAATTAGTTGATCAGTCAACAAGTCGACCAAAAGTATGTTCGCGCTGAACAAGAAAGCTCAAGTTCTGCTGTACCCGGAAATAGTGGGGATAGCCATCTTCATCTTGGGCAAAAACTTTGTCGGCTTCGACGGTGTCGCTCAGGGTTGCTTCGGCGCTTTTTCAGTCGGCGCCGGAGAGGTCGTCCGAGGATGTTTCGTCGACTGCCCGACAAGTGCGATAGCCTTGTCATGCTCGACCGCGGGGTCATGGATGAGCTTGAACCGCCTTTCCATGCGAGGAAGGTCGACTTCTTCCTCCTCTTCCTCCTCCTCCTCTTCATCGGAGCTGTCGTCATCTTCGTCCCCCCACCGTCAGACTGCCATTCCTCCTAGCTTTCACCTCCGCTCCCTTCCTCCTACTCAACTAGTTCTTGTGCCCCGTTGGGCATCGAGTACATCTCAGTGGTGACCTGGAAGAAGGCAAACAAGATGAAAGTCAGTCGACCGATTTAAGCAAACAAGATGGAGTAAGCAGAGTCAGAGTCAAAGATACGGGATTGAACCTTGTTTGGCTCATATGATTGGTCGAGTGGAGGGATCCTCCTGGCTCCTCGGGGGTTATCTTTGTTCCCAGTGATGGCGGTCATCCATCTCTCCAAAGGTGGCATCCTCGACCTCCTCCGGTGGACCCGAGTGGTGTCATCGGTGCGAGAATACATCCACATCGTATGGTCTCGAGCATCAAGCGTTGGATGCGCCGTCAAGAAAAACTCTAGAAGATCCATACCGTCACCCGTCCACGGATGAGCTGGACTACACGCCGACCAAAACCTTGACTGAGCCTTCTCCTCCGGGACCACCTTCAGAGAGGACGCCTTGCTCACTCGATCCATGGAGAAAGGAGGAGTCCACGATCGCTCAAGGCGTCGGCTGGTCTTGGCAAGAGAACCAGGTCGATCGCCACCCTCGAACCGACTCAGGAAGGACCATGGCTGGAAAAGCACTCTTACCTCTCATTTGGACCCGAAGACCCCCACACATCTGAATCACTTGGGTTCTCTCGTCACTCGGATTGGCCTTTTTCACCGTCTGGGAGCGACAGGTGAAAATGTGTTTGAAGAGGCCCCAATGCGGCCGACAACCCAAAAAATTCTCCCACAAAGACGCGAAAGCGGCGAGATACACGATAGAGTTGGGTGTGAAGTGGTGGAGTTGTGCCCCAAAAAAGTTCAGAAATCCTCGAAAGAAAGGGTGGGGCGGCAAAGAAAACCCGCGGTCGACGTGAGTGGCTAAGAGGACGCACTCACCCTCCTGAGGCTGCGGCTACCACTCCATCCCCGGAAGCCTCGCTGATCCATGAGGGATCAGTCCTTCATTGGCCAGGTCGTCAAGATCTTTCTGGCGGATGGTCGAGCGAATCCAGTCGCCCTGGATCCAGCCCTGCGGCAAACCGGCCCGCGACGAGGATCCGCCCCGACTGGTCGCCCTCCCCTTCGCCTTCGCCGTCGCCTTCTTCACCCGTTCCAAAGCCGCCGTCTTTTCTTTCACCATTGTCGCCAGCGGAATGCGCGTGGAGCAGCAGTTTGGAGGTGGAGGCAGGCGCGGCGGATGAATCTGAGGAAGGAAGGAGGAAAGAGGAATGCACTGTTCAAAAAACCCCAGTCCTGGGCCTTATATGAGGTTGCTTCCGAGTGACTGACCGGTAGGCCCAGGCGATCCTGTCAAATCTCAAGAATAGCCGCCCACGCGATACGTGGCGAAAAAAGGTGACGCGGAGATCGAGGCGCCCCTTGCCTTATCCCGTCCGACATTACGGCTCTCTCCGCCCTGCTTTCGCTTCAAGATTCAAATCCCGCTAAATCCTGCTACCACGAGCAAATCGTTAGACAAAAGATTTCCTCCGTCCATTATTCGAAATCGCCAAGTACGGAAAACGCACTCGACGGATACAAACAATGGATCAAGGCGACTGAAAAATAAGTTGATGCCGTCACTTAAGTCCATTTGATCCAAGACAAGACTCAATTGCAGCACACGAATGAGTCGGGAGTATGTTCAACTCCTTCCCAACTCAAACCTCGATCCATTCGGGGGCTAATGATGAAGTCATATACCTAGGGTAGGGTCATGGACCTGTCCAAGACATCCTCCCCAAGGACATCTCTAGAAGAAACTACCTTTCAGTCTACCTGGAAGAGTTCCACTCGACCAACTGGAAGACACTCGACCATGAAGCCAACCACTCGACCGCTAGGACATCTAAAGCGAGTCTGCACCCAAACGGTCGGTCATTAAGTAGCTTTTATGGTCATCATAGCACTTTATGTGGGTGTTACCAAGAACCCCTATCTTAATGTACTTTAACCCTCAGATAACTGAGGGCGGGAGGGTCCGCGAACTCTATATAAGCCACCCCCTCCTCGGTCAAGGATTCGCACCTCAGAACTCATACGCACATAATACAATCGACCGCCTCGGGCTCGAGACGAGGGTTGTTACTTCCTCCGAGAAGGGCCTGAACGCGTAAACATCTTGCGTATACAACTACTCCATAGCTAGGATCTTGCCTCTCCATACCTACCCCCATTCTACTGTCAGGCTTAGAACCACGACAGAGGGTCCTGCGTCCGGAGGTGCCTCGGCCGACTGCGCCCTCAAGGGATCAGCCTCCAAATGAGCCGTAAGTAGAGAGGGGAGTTTTAAAATAAGAGACATCCCTATTCTATTCCTGAGAAAGATAACTGAATTTTTACCTTGTAGTTCGGATCTCAGCCCTTCTTAGCAGAGCTCATCTTCAGGGGATCTTCGTCCGAAGATGATGGAGAGTGGAACGCCTCCCCCTGCCGTACCGCCTTGCGAGGCGGGCGACCCTAAGGTGTCGTCACGGAGGGTTTCTCCGAATCCGGCAGGGTCGGAAAGCAGCCATATGGCTCCCCGAAGCCCTCCGTGTCCGGCCTTCGAAAAAGGCCATCGGACGAGTCTGACACCGTCCGGTGCACGGTCGGAGGAGCTGAAGGATCTGCTCGGGCGAGCGTCTATCTCAGAAGAACGTCGTGCATTGATGGGCACGGTGATTGAAAGGATTTCATCCGCGGAGAGCGGGTTGCACGAGGCCGTCAGGAGTATATCGACAGGTTTTGAGGTACGCAAATGATGTACCTTTTGACAGCTTCCGCATATAAAAGACGCTACCAGATATATAGTAGCCCCCGAGACTCGTGTGTTGTCAAAATGACAAAGGCGCCGAGGATGATAATCCTGGTATAACATGTCGCTTTTCCTATGTAGGTGGCGAAGTGTCCGGTGGCTAGCCGCACTGATGAATTTGCTGAGCTAAAGCGGCAACTTGACGTGGCGCAAGCCGACATCGCGCTTGTCAACAAGCGGCTTGACGAGTCACAAGGTATGCAATTTCTCCGCGGACACCTGGTAAGGGGGCTTGATGCCCGTGCCTTACGACATGTATGCTTGATGCAGATGGTGCCGCTGCCATGGAGAACCTTCGGGCGGAACTCGCCCGAGCCAAGGAGCAGGCCAGAAAAAGTGATGCGGCTGCCTTAAAGGCGGCCGAAGAGCTGAAAGCTAAACAGGCTACTCACTGCCGAAGCAGGAAGGAAATGGCCGAGATGGCTGTGAAGTTGAAGGATGCTGCCGACCGCTGTAAGCTTCTTGAAAAAGAAGATCGGGCGGAACAAAAGGACCTGGAGAAGGCCACTACCGAGGCCAAGGATGCTCGCTCTGCAATGAGAGCCATGAGGCAGGAGCTACGTCAGGCTGGAGATATCACGGCTGGAAAGCCCTTTATGCTGCGGATGAAGTTCGGGGATCCTAAGTATGTTCAGTTGGACGGGCTATGGAGTGCGGCGGATACTTATCTGGACTTGGCGGCAAGTGCCGCGGACGCGCCGTAACACTTCCGAGATCAACAGGATCACGGCGGGAAAAGCTTTTTGGTCGCAGCTCCACAATCCGGGCGCCCACTTCCATTATCGTAGCTTGCCGATAATGGGCGGAGCTGAATAGGTTATCTGGACTCGCCATGAAGGATGCCGTGAGTCATCTGTGGCCGGAAAGGCCCGAGCCGAAGAGTTATTTTGGTTTGGTGCAGCAGTTCCTTGGTGCGGTGCCGCATATCAATGCAATGAAGAGGTCAGCATGCATAGAGGGTGCGCGGATGGCTCTTGCCCGTGTCAAGACATACTGGGCGGAGATGAAGGCCACCGACGTTGCATCCCAAGATTCGGACGGGAGCCGAATACCTGCCAAGCACTATTTTCAGGAAGTTCTGCAGGGGGCTCGTTTAATAGAGACGCGGTGCTCGAAGGATATCATGTTCGAGTAACATGTATTATTGTGAAACAATGTTTCGATGGAATATAAAAGCTTTTTATACTTGCTCCTACAAGAGTTAAAATACCTCCTGTGCGGCCGTTAATGTATATTTGTATATAACCTGAAAGATGGCAGTCTTCGGCTTCAGCCCCCACGCATATAACGCGAGGGTGTTCACAGAAGGCGCATTTTCACACTTGATCCAACGTCTTGGTCCTATAAAGGAGGTGATAGCACAGCGAACTAGGCAACTAGACTATAATGCTTTATCACTTTCACTTAGCCATAGGAGTTTGACAGTGGGGCTACTATATAGCCCCTAGGGGCACCGTGCTCACCCGAATTCGGGGCGCGCGTGTGCCCGACCGAAATGGCCCTTCGTTAATGCGGAGGAATCCTAAAGATTCCGTGGGTCATCGAGTGGTTGACCAGTCTCACGCTATATCATGACAGCGGCCGCTTTCATCGAGGTGCTCGTCTGGCGAACCGGGCACAATCGCAGAGTTCTTCCGGTGCCGCTTTAGCCGATAGAGCGGAACGTAAGGCAGCAAAACACGTGAGCCGGCAAACCCAACATTTGACCAAAGACATGATTCGAGCTGATGCATATAAGGCCAAACTCGCGACGCCAACACTCCCTAAGGTATTCGGTCTTTATGAAAACGGGCTGAACAACGCCTTAGTAATAAGCCCTCGTGTCCAGTGCGCGTAAAATCCTGACGTGGCCGATGCCAAGACGCCAGCCTCCACCTCGGTTATAGCAAGAAACCGGGGGATGTGTATCAACAAGAGACAGTAAAAAAGGTTTACGCAGGGTCTTAATCTGAAAAGAATCCTTGAACGGGTCCCTCACCGCATGTCTGCGCCGTGTCTCCGCAGCCGATCCTGGACGGGTGTAGCACGGTGTTCATCTGTAAAAGAGAGGAACTTAGTTGAAAAAGATCGTGCGAAAATGTATGTTAAATTAAATAAACGAAGTACAATTTAAGAATGAATAAAATTGAGCTTTATTGTCTCTTGTTGTACATGCGCGGAGCCCCTAGAACGGGCGTATGCGGCTAGTAAGCCCTTGTATGTTTACGCCGGACTCGTCTAGCTATGTCCGGGGTCTGAACGACCTGTTCTAGGTGCTTTGATTAGTTAAGCCGGCTTAGTGTGTGGCTGTTAAGGCAGCCGCACAATCTTCCGCGCTCGAGGAACACTCGATATTTCCCTTTAATGAGATGATGCCTCGTGGACCGGGCATTTTAAGTATAAGGGATGCATAATGCGGTATTGCGTTAAAGCGGGCGAAGCTTGGCGTCCCAAGAGTGCTTGATAGCTACTTGTAAATGGGGCGATGTGGAAGGTCATTTTTGGCGGAAGTTGTCGGTGAGCCAACATAACTTCTAGTAGGAGAGAGCCCGTACAATGGGCATCTGGGCCTGGCGTTACCCCTTGAAAGGAAGTGTTGCTATGGCGAATTGTTGTTGGGTCTATCCCCATTTTGCAGATTGTGTCCTGATATAGCAGGTTTAAATCACTGCCGCCGTCCATTAGGACTTGTGTGAAGTGGAGTCCGTCAATTATCGGATCTAATACCAAGGCAGTCCATCCTGCATTCCAGATACTTCTAGAGTAATCCAGATGGTCGAAGGTGATTGGTTTTAACAACCAGTGGCGGGACTCCTCTGGGATAGGCCGTATGGCGCGTATCTCTATGGGCGCCACTATGTTCTCCCCTTTTGTCACGTGAAGTGAATTTACTGTTTTGACTTCTTGTGGGAAATTCTTTTGTTTTCCGGTGCTCTGCTTGTGGGGTTCGTCATCGTCCTCGCTTGGTGTGTCGAGCCCCTTGTGTTCGGCGTTAAGTTTGCCGGATTGCTTGAAGACCCAACAATCTCTGTGGGTATGGTTTGCAGGCCTCCCGGGAGTACTGTGGATTTGACATATCTTGTCCATGATTTTGTTTAGGTTAGATAGCTCATCCCTGTTATCCTTGAGGGGCAGCTTTTTTTGATTCTGCCGAGAGCTTTTGAATCCGGCGTTGACTGCCGTGCTCTTCGGGTTGTTTCCCTTGGTCCGGCGCTGGTCCTTGCTGCGTCGAGGTTTCCCGTTTCCATCCCTAACTTCGGATGTACTTGGGTCGCTGGTGCTACATCTTGCCAACCAGCTATCCTCTCCTGCGCAAAAGCGGGTCATGAGGCTTGTTAGTGCGGCCATTGTTCTTGGCTTTTCTTGGCCGAGGTGTCTGGCGAGCCATTCGTCTTGAACGCTGTGTTTGAAAGCTGCTAAGGCTTCGGCGTCCGGACAGTCGACTATCTGGTTCTTTTTAGTAAGAAATCTGTTCCAGAGTTTCTGGGCTGACTCTCCGGGTTGTTGAGTTATATGACTTAAATCATCTGCATCCGGAGGTCGGACATAGGTCCCTTGAAAACTTGCCCGAAAAGCATCCACGAGCTCTTCCCAAGTTCCAATGGTGTTTTCGAGAAGGCTTTTAAGCCAATGCCGAGCTGGCCCTTTGAGTTTGAGGGGTAAGTATTTTATGGCGTGGAGATCATCTCCTCTAGCCATGTATATGTGGAGGATGTAATCCTCGATCCAGACTCCAGGGTTTGTTGTTCCGTCGTATGCCTCTATGTTTACGGGCTTGAATCCCGCTAGAAATTATGATCCAAAGACCTCATCGGTGAAACATAGGGGTGTGCGGCACCCCTATATCCGGGCGTTCCCGCGATGTTTGGGTATTTGACGGTTGCATTGCTTACTAGAGCTTGCTTTCTTGGCCCATAGATAGATCTGGGGCAATATCTTTTGATGCGAATCCTTGTGGGGATCGTGATGTCGGCTTGTGTGCGCGCCCTTTGCCGCACCGTGTTGGCTATGGGGTCGCTTTGTCCGACCGGTGGCTTCCTTATTTTTGATTATGGAGGTTCTAAGGCCTCATCATCAAATTTCGCAGTAATTTTCGCCGGATAGTTTTTGTGTGGCGATCGCGCCATATTTGTCTCTGTGGTCTTGAGTACTTTGCTCCATCTAATTCTGAGTGCATCTTCCGCTGTTTTGAGCTTCCGCTTCTGCTTTTTCAGGCTATGCGCAGTGGCGACGAGCCTTTTTGGAGGTTCTTCTGCTCCAGCAACTTGTCCGGCGTGAGGTCGTCCGGACTGTTGTCTTATCCGGTGACGGGTTGTTTATCCAAGTTGCCCTGTTCGGATGGTTTCTCGATGGCATGTTCGTCGTCCGCCGGTTTGCCCTGCTCTACGGTTGGGTCTGTATGGCTGCTTTTTGTGTCGAGGTGGGGTTTGGAGCGGCGTTTACGCCGCCGCTTTGATTGCTTTTCGAGGGAACGATCCCTCATTGCGTCCCTTTGTTCCTCGTCGTCATTTCCTTTAGGTGTATCTACCATGTATACATCGTGAGATGGGGTGGTTGTCTAGTGGCCTATAGGCGTTGGTTCCTGTTCGTCTCCTACATCGTCGTCCATATCATCGATGTCTTCGGAGTCGAAGTCGAGCATGTCGGTTAAATCATCGACAGTGGCTACAAAGTGGGAGGTGGGTGGGCTTTGAATTTCTTCGTCGTCCGCATCCCAACCTTGCTGACCATAATCAGGCCAGGGCTCTCCTGATAAAGAGAGAGACTTTAGTGAATTCAGAATGTCGCCAAAGGGCGAAAATTGAAAGATGTTCGCGCAGTGAACTCCATGATCGGCGCCAATCGAATTCGATTGGCAGGGCGAAGGTTCGGAGTCCGGAGAGGAGTCCGCACCTTACGCCACGAGCCATAAGCGACAGGTATGGTGTTCGCCCGACGCCAGAGAGATTGCAGCCCCGAGGCGGTGTCCACCACCTGTCCTCGATTGGCCCAATCGACTCGAGCTAAGGGTCGGAGCGACACCGGTGTGGCCTCTGTGGCAATCGCTCGCCGCTGAGCTAGATCATGCCCATCGTGACAAGGCGGCGCGCTTCGCGGGCTCGAACCCGTCAAGATCAAGTCTCCGTGGACGCCACCATGTAGTTTAAACTTCCAAATCTGACCTCGATGGCCAGGGCGAGCTTCGATCTGCTCCAGATGGCTGCTTAATTGGCCCGCAGGCAAAGCCGCCGAATACGAAGATCTGTCCGGGAGAAAAGTCTCACCCTGACCTCATCGTTGTTGATGATCGGAGGAGCCATCGGGCCTAAATATGATGATACAGAGGAACTCCCAATGAAAGCACCAATGTCGGTGTCAAACCGCGGATCTCGGTAGGGGGTCCCAACTGTGTGTCTAGGCGGATGGTAACAGGAGACAAGGGACACGAGGTTTTTACCAGGTTCGTGCCCTCTCGATGGAGGTAAAACCCTACTCCCGCTTGATTAATATTGATGATATGGGTAGTACAGAGTAGATCTACCACGAGATCGTGAGAGGCTAAACCCTAGAAGCTAGCCTATGGTATGATTGTTGTCCGCCCCACGGACTAAAACCCTCCGGTTTATATAGACATCGGAGAGGGTTAGGGTTACATAGAGTCGGTTACAATGGGAGGAGATCTACATATCCGTATCGCCAAGCTTACCTTCCACGCCAAGGAAAGTCCCATCCAGACATGGGACGAAGTCTTCAATCTTGATCTTCATAGTCCAGGAGTCCGGCCAAAGGTCATAGTCCGGCCATCCGGACACCCCCTAATCCAGGACTCCCTCAGCCGTCACTTGGACCGGGCGGACCGTTCCGAGTGGATACCATTCCAGTGGGGGCACGCTGAATGCACCCACTAGGTGTAGTCCCCGAGACTGCCGTCGACTGCGGGCAGTCGGCGGGAGTCTTAGAGCCTGTCTTTTTTGTTGTTGTTTATCACTTGGACTGGTCACGCCGTACCGAGTGGAGATTACTCCAGTGGGGGCACGCTGAGTGCACCCACTGGGTGTAGTCCCCGAGACCACCATCGATCATGGGCAACAAGGGGGTCTCGAGAGAACTAAAATCTTCTTAGCTGGTACTGATCGAACTTGTTCTTCTCTGACTCAGAGGTCGAGTAATTCTAGAGCTGGTTTTGCATCAGGCAAAATGTTTCTTTCTAAGTTCTCTTCTAGTGGGGGCACGCTGAGTGCACCCACTGGGTGTAGTCCCCGAGCCTCTGTCGGACTAGATGAGCCTGGCAGAGGGTTTAAGTCTCCTGGTAAACCTCCACGCAATGATACAAAGAAATATCTTTTAGTCTGAAATTGAGTCAATCGGATGCATCTTCGTGCACTTGACGTGGTAAATAAGCTCAGCTCGAGCTGAGTCACGGATCGATCTTCGTGCACTCGCACAAGAAATAAATTCAGCCCGAACTCGGTCAAGCAGGTGAGTCTTCGTAACTTCGCACGGTGAATGAATTCGCTTTGAAACTGCCGATCAGAGAAAAAAGCCGACACTTCAGTGGAGTAATCGCTCCAATAGTACTTCTTATATTGACCGTTAGATTTTGCGTGAAAGGGGTATTTGCAAGAGTATATTGTATCCATAGAGGAGCTTCGTTTTCACCCTTTTACATGAAAGGGGTATTTGTCCGAGTGGACGTGCTTCACTTATAGATCTTCGGCGAACCGAGCATGTATGGTCAGAAGAATATTCCTGATGTGATCAATAGGTTGACCAAATGGGCATAACCCCTGAGGGTGACATGGCCAACTGTCGTATGTAGCCCCGAGTGATGCTCAAGGAGGTAAGCTTGCTACAGTGTGATATGAGGTTTGACCATATGAGTAACTTAGTCGTTCCCGTGCTGGGGGTGTAGAAGTAAAGACATGTCCAACTGATGGTGATGCACGAGGCGGCAGAGGGGCGATGATGTGTACAAACGAGTGACGATGCGCGGGGCGGTCGAGTGGTGAAGACGCGTGCAACCGAGTGGCGACGCGCAGAGCGGTCGAGTGGTGAAGACGTGCCCAACCGAGTGGCGACGCATGGGCCGGTCGAATGGTGATGACGTGTGAAGTGGTCGAATGTAGGACTACATATCTAGCCAAGTGAAGATGCGCGGGGCAGCCGAGTGATGAAGACGTGCACAACCGAGTGGTGGCGCGCGAGGCGGCTAAGGCGAAGTCGTGTGCCACCGGACGGCGAAAATGGTCCTCGGAGGACTTAGTCGAATGCTTTCGAAGCTTATGTAGTGACGAGGTCAGTGTAACGTGGTTGCGGCGCGAGAAGACCGGTGTGCCAACTGATTCTGAGTAGGAATGAAGATGGCATGCAGAGCGTCTGGGTGATTACTAAACTTGTCGAAGTGGCGGATCGGATGCATTTGTTGAAGTGAAGGATCTGCCAGGTGATGAAGTAGTCGACCACTCAGGAGAGTGTCATTCCAAATGAGATGCAGCCCCCGAGTGCGGCGTAGCCCCCAAGCGTATTACAGGCTTTGACAACGGACATGTCGGAACACGAGAAATATAGTTTTGAATGGATGATTTGCAATTCATCGAGTTAGACTCGGGTAAAGATGAGGAGAATCTTCCGAGTGATGCTCGAAAGAGGCAAACTCGCAAAAGAGTGAAGTGTGAAATTTGATTATAAAAGGGACTTATCTGTCTCATGCCTGACGAGGTCTATATCATTGATACGATGAAGAGGATTCCACAGAGGGGTTGGCCGGATGTGTTTGAAGTCAACAGAGCGACAAGGTAGGTGTTGTGGTGCACTAGGACCGGTACGGTGACCGAGTCCGAGCAGCGATGAAGTTGGCGCATAGGGCCATCGAGTGATCACGTAACTTGTGTAAAAAATGGCACAAGCCAACGAAATAATTTCTTGAGGAAATTCGGTGTGTGCTCAAATGATTTGTGTGAATAACACCCATAGACACCCGCTGGGAGTGCAAGGGGCTTGCTGGTTAACCAGCAAGAGTCTGAAAGAGCGAAGGATCAGTTCGAACTTGTCGAAGTGACGGATCCGACTGAACTCATTGGAATATTGGCTCAAATAAAATGGAAGTGTAGTGTTTCGACTAAGTTGCAGCCCCGGAGGACCGATGCAAACTCGAAATTAAGAACGACACATGGTGTTCATGAATGAAGTATGCGAAAAAATGGAAGCTGGACTCGGGAGTCACATAACCAGTACTAAGCAAGTATGTGAAAATAAGCAGCCGAGCGTAGAGGTACACTCGATGGTGCGGCCTTCGAGTGAAGGTGATGTGTGAATTACGGGATACTCGAAAATAACAGAATGTAAAATGACTTAGCTGTCTGAAGGCGCGCGAGTGGCTGAGTGATGATGAGGCGACCAACTGAGCGGTGACGCGCGGAGCGGCCCAATGGTGATGAGGTGACCAACCGAGTGGTGACGCGCGGAGCGGCCCAATGGTGATGAGGTGACCAACCGAGTGGCGACGCGCGGAGCGGCCGAGTGGTGATGAGGTGACCAACCGAGTGGCGACGCGCGGAGCGGCCGAGTGGTGATGAGGTGACCAACCGTGTGGCGACGCGCGGAGCGGCCGAGTGGTGATGAGGTCACCAACCGAGTGGTGACGCGCGGAGCGGCCGAGTGGTGATGAGGTGACCAACCGAGTGGCGACGCGCGGAGCGGCCCAGTGGTGATGAGGTGACCAACCGAGTGGCGACACGCGGAGCGGCCGAGTGGTGATGAGGTGACCAACCGTGTGGCGACGCGCGGAGCGGCCGAGTGGTGATGAGGTGACCAACCGAGTGGCGACGCACGGAGCGGCCGAGTGGTGATGAGGTGACCAACTGTGGGCGACGCGCAAGTGCGGCCGAGTGGTGATGAGGTGACCAACCGTGTGGCGACGCGCAGAGCGGCCGAGTGGTGATGAGGTGACCAACCGAGTGGCGACGCGCGGAGCGGCCGAGTGGTGATGAGGTGACCAACCGTGTGGCGACGCGCGGAGCGGCCGAGTGGTGATGAGGTGACCAACCGTGTGGCGACACGCGGAGCGGCCCAGTGGTGATGAGGTGACCAACCATGTGGCGACGCGTGGAGCGGCCGAGTGGTGATGAGGTGACCAACCGAGTGGCGACGCGCGGAGCGGCCGAGTGGTGATGAGGTGACCAACCGTGTGGCGACGCGCGGAGTGGCCTAGTGGTGATGAGGTGACCAACTGAGACGCATGGTGCGGAGTGACGATGCGCCGGGCGTCCGAGTGATGTAGACGCGTCTCGTGGAGTGGTGATGCGCAGTGTGTCCGAGTGAAGTAGACGCGATCCGCAGAGTGATGATGCACAGGATGTCTTAGTGATGTAGACACGTCCTGCAGAGTGGCGATGTGTGGGACGTCTGAGTCGGGAAAGTTGATGATAACACGAGCGGCTTCATGATCGCGTGTAGGGCGGCTGAGTGGCGGCGCACGGGCGGCTGAGCACCAGTGATCCTGTTCGGTCCGAGTGAACTAGCCCATCCGAGTGATGGCTGGAACAGAACGTCTGTGTCTGATTACCACAATGATCTGTTAACCATCTGAGCAAATTCATCCGAACATGCGTTCCAGTGAGCTTAAGTCCCGTCCGAGTGAACCTGTGCCGAGTGGCTGGGGACTTGTTCCCTCGAGTTCATCGTCATGGAAACGGATGCCGCCAGCTCGCAAAGGGAGGAGCCGCTGCGCGGCGAGGCGTGGCCAGCCTCCAGATTGCCGATCGGGCCTGTGGAGCCAAGAAAACATAGTAAGAAACTCAAAAGAATAGCTTGTGCCCGAGGTAAGCGAAAGGTGCAGCAGCTGCAGCATCCGCAGTCCACGCCAAGGGAGCAGCAGCGCTGCCGACCATCATGCTTTGTTGCTCGGGGAGCCAGGCCGCCGCCAATTTGAGGACGCCGCCCACGGCCGAAAGTGCTGATATTCTAAACTTTAGCTGGCCGAGTGAAAAAGGTGAACCGCCAAGTGGACCTGGGGCTGCACGACCGAGTGAGCACCGTCCGAGCGGACGCCTCATCCAAGTGCATTTGTTGGTCCGAGGGAACCCCACCGGGTTGCGATCCGGTCGGTGTGGAGCTGGCTGAGCAGGCCGACACGGAGTGCTGGGCTGAGAGGTGTTGGTGATGTTCGTGGATGTGCCCATGCGCACGGCGCTGATCCGCTTGTCGGAGGCGGTTGGCTCTATCCGCTTCAAGCGGACCGGATCGTGGGCGCTCGACCTGCAGATCAAGGCCGAGCAAAGAGACGGACTCTTGCTCCAAAACAGATCAAAATTAGCAATAAATGCCTAGTACTAATTAGGTGTGATTGCATGGCTAACCAACGCATTGAAGAAGGGAATTGCTCCCATACAGGATCTGCATGAAAGAAAGTGTTAATTAGTGGTAATTAAGCAAGAGTTAATACCGTTCTGCATGTCATGGAAGTTTCCTTCTTCCGTGGATCATTTTCTGCATGCGATTTATTGCCATGTCGCGGGCTTGTGCAATGACCGAACGGAGATGCTCCGCCATCAAGCCGGCAGCACCGGAGAGGGAGCCACCACGCCGCACTCGCAGCATCGGACGGCTGCCGCCGAAGGAAGGAGTGTATCACGCCAGCAACGGCGGGAGGGCGCCCGCGATGGAGATTACCGCTGCTTAACGACCGGCTGAGGATCACCGCGTTGCCGCCGAGAGCGAAAGGGAGGAACTCGCGTTGCCGCTGGGACCGCGCCTCCACGGCATGGACGCCGCCATTGAACACGTGATCGGCCGGGAGGCCTCATGGCGAGGGAGCCGTCGGGCGAGCAACCGATCGGGCGACGAGCCCTACGCAATCGGCCAGCCAAAGGCTTCACGGCGTGGAAGCCGTTGTCGGGCAAGGCGACAGTGGAGGAGCTCAGCAATCGGCCAGGCCAAGGCCTCCGAGGCGCCGAATAGAGATGTAGATCTTTTCTCCTCCTTTCTACCATGCTTTAGTTCTAGTGTTGGGAAGATGAACAATTCGATCAGGATGAACAGGAAATTAAACATAGATGAATGAAAAAGAAACCATCTGCATCATGGCTCGATAGACGCCATGCCCCACGGTGGGCGCCAACTATCGTGGTAATGATTCCGACAGTAAGAGAGGGGTAGGATAACGGAGCATGATCTATCGAGATGCATATGGGTGACACGGTGGTTTTAGCGAGTTCGGGCCTCTCACGGTGGAGATAACAACCCTACGTCTCGTGCTCCGGAGAGGCTTTGTTTTATCTGAGTATATATCTGGAGATTACAATGTGTGTGTGAGAGAGAGGAACGGATCCCCATGCCTGAGCTATGTCCTGAGACTAATGATGAAAAGAGAGAGAGGTGGAAGAAAAGAGCCCCCTAGTCTAGTGGTGGGGGGTGGCTTATATAGAGTGCGCCACCCCCTCACCTCCTATGTTACAAAGTGGAGTATCAATGCCATAATACCTGGCCACTACAAACCGTTATGCTGACTATTGGTCTTCGCATATCCGAGTGAGTTATCCGGCCGAGTGGAATGAGCTTGTCGAGTGGAGTGCCGTGCTCCGTGTCACATCCCTAGTTCTGGTATGACCTAGACTAGCTAGTCACTTGTGCATCATGTTTAAATTCCATTTAATTTTGAAATGGGGATTTGTGAAACCCTCAGAATCATTTTTAGAAATGACCTAAATAAAAAGTGCTCCAAAAGGGTCCAAGAAAATACTCATGTTGCTCTCTGAAAATATTGGACAGAGATAAAAATCAAACCAATATTTTTAATGAGCTCATAAGTATTTATTTTGGGAATTTGGATTAATCCAGAATTATTTTGCTTTGGATATATATATGTTATATATATAATATATGTCCAATAATTATGCCATTTATTAAGGAGCTCGAATAATACCACTAGTTCCTACAAAATTGGCATAAGGTAATAAAATGATTTAGTATTTTAATTAAATCAAAACAAATGTCGAAAAATAGAAACAGAAATTAAACAAAGGAAAAGCCTTACTGGCTTCCTACCGCAGCCCCTCTGCAGCCCAAGGGCCTAGCAGGCCGCCCACCAAAGAAGCGGCTCAGCCCAACCGATGAAGCTTCTTCAAGCTCCCGCCCTGGGAGCAGCAAGGCGTGGCGGCATGCCGCAGCCGCCCACCACCTCCTCCCTGCTGCTTGTCCCTCCGCATGCGCGTATGGGCGACGACGCGCCGCCTCGACCGCTTCTCCTCTCTCCAAAGGCCTCCCCTCCTCTCTCTCGCCTTCCCCGCTGAACGTCTGAAAGCCACCGCCGCCGACGAGCACCACCGTAGCCACCGCCTCCCCTCGCCCCCCGACGCTTCCACAGCTCCTCCGCGATCCCTCTCCTCTTCGCCGAGCCACGCGCCCGGACGGCTCCTCCATCGTTGCCACTGCTGCTTTTCTTCGCCGCCATGCGCCGCGCAGATCTCCACCGCCCAGACGCCGCCGTCCGGCCGTCCCTGCGCTTCGCCGCCGACGCCATCGAATCCGCCGTGAGCCCCTCGTGATCCATCCCCTTCTCCCTGCCTCCTCAAGGCTCAGAGCCGCCGCCTGGCCGAGCCCGAAGCTCCGGCCGCCGCCATGAAGCTCCGCCTCCCGTGAGCCCCAGCCCCAGCTCCTCCACCTGCCCCACTCAGATGTGCGAGAGCCTCGCTACGCCTGGTGCTCTCGACGCCGCCTCCGTGGCTCAGAAGCGTGGACTCCGCAAGGCCCAGAGAGCGCCGGCGGCGAGCCCCGTCGCCTGAGCCCTGCCACGTGGGCCCGGCCGTCAGGTGATTAGCTTAGTGCTAATCACCGCTTATTTAACCCTCGACATCACCAAAGGCCCGAGCCCCTAATCCTTTTAATTAAGCAAATAACCCCCTGTTTAACCCCGTGTCACTGACGTGTGGACCCCACACGTCAGGTTTGACCCCAGTCAGCCGCAGTTGACTCGCTGACGTCATGCTTACTCAATGCTGACGCAGTTATTCATTTTCTGGTATTAAATTAAATCAGGAAATTCTAGAAAATGATTCAAACTTCAAAAATTCATATAAATTCAACCGTAGCTCAGATTGAAATAATTTATATATGAAAAATTATCAGAAAAATGCAATCTTTCCATCTGTACTAGTTTCATGCATGACAAACCAACTTATACATGATGTATAAATGAAAACATGTAAATGGCATTTATAAGAGCTTAAGTTGGAGTTGCATTTGAACCCTTGGTTCAAATGGACTTCATTCAATTTAAATACTAGTTACATTAGCTCAAACAGCATCACATCTACATGCCATGTTCATGCATCATATTGTTGCATATGATTGTGTATTGATTGCCGGCATCGTTCCTTCTCGATAGGTCTTGCTCCGAGACGCGTTCCAGTACTGCCTGTGAAGAAGTGCCTCCTTGTTGATTTACCGTGCAAGCAAACCCCTTGTTCATTTCGACACAATCCTACTCTCTCGCTCCCACTCCGCTATTGCATTAGGACAACAACGATTCATCTGCTACTTTGTGCTGCGGTAGTTGAACCCATTCCTCTGCATGACCCGTCATTGCCACAAGAATAGTTGAAACCCACTAGCATGTGTAGGAGTTGATTGAGCCATGTTGTGTTCCTACCATGCTATGCCTGCTATTGCTTAGAGTTGTGTCGTCTGATTCATTGGGAATGAATTGGAGTACAGCCTATGTTCGATGTGAGAGTGAGATGTTTGAACACGATTTGGTAAAGGTAGCGGTGAGAGGCCATGTAGGAGTACATGGTGGGTTGTCTCACCGAACCGCCCTTAAGCAATCGAAGTTCTATGTATGTTGTCCAATGACTCGATACTACCACACATTGGGTTCCGTAACTCAATTCCTCTCGACTTATTAACCAACTTGATCTCTGCCCGTGAGTCGCAACTAGTTTCGTGTTTGTAGGTAGTGTTAGTAGTCTACCAAGTGGCACCCGCCGTGTGGGCTTGGGATGACTAGGCACAAGTGGCACGGTGTACCAAGCGAGATCCATCCGCGAGGTGGGCTTGGGAACCCTGCACACATCGCTTGGGGCCGTGAGCGACACCCGCCGGATCTCCTTGCGGATGGAACCCTAATAGGCGATAAACCCGGATTGGAGTCTTGTGTGGTTAGTCGTCGTGGCCGACACCCTCGCCAAAGCTTCCGCTTGAAGGTTGCCGAGATACATGACGGTATATGGCGGTAAGTGGCGAGAGCGTGTGAAGAAGTACACCCTGCAGGTTATCATGATCTATTCAATAGCCGTGTCCTCGGTTATGGACTTCTTGGATGCTTACGTGGTACATAGACAACTTGAAGTGGATACTATAAAATGCTCAAGACAAGTGTGAGTGCTATGGATGGCCTTCTCGTATGGAGACGGAATGAATCCATAGTAGTGTATTGTGTGGTGACTAGTGGACTCGTGTGCGCCATATCACCTCAAAGAAGTCCCGTAGTCGAGAACAGATAGCCACAGAGTCAAAGCTGGCTTGCTGCAACTAAACTCCACATTACCTTCTTGATACTAATGCATGTATAATAGGATCTGATGTAAGTCTTGCTGAGTACCTTTGTACTCACGTTGTTTTATTTATGTTTTGCAATGAGACTTCGCCTTACTAGTAGTTCCGCTTGACTTGACGAGTAGCTTGTTACCTCAGCCACGATCTTGTACCCTTGGGAGGGTCTTGTAGATAGTCGCTTCTCAGCCCTTTTCTTTTGTAGTTGTCTCGTATTCGGACATGTAATGCTTCCGCTTGTTGCTTGTATGTTTCTAAATGATGGGTCATGTGACCCCTGCTTGTATTTATTGCTATGTGACTCTTCCGAGCCTTTATCTATATGAGTTTATGCTATGTTGTGATGCCATGTTGTACAGCACATACTTGCATGTTATGCGTGAGTGTAACTTGTATTGCTATGTGTGGGATCCGACAACCTAGTTGTTTATCCTTGGTAGCCTCTCTTATGGGGAAATGTAGTCTCGCTGCTTCGAGCGATAGTAGTCCGCTACAGCCCGGTTCACCGAGTCCTCGCTAGCCCAAAGACTACTGCTTGGACACTTGATCGCCGGCATGTGTTTCACTTCGCCTTATGTCTGTCCTTCGGGAAATGTCACGCGGTGATATTCGAGTCCTGCTTAGCTCTGCTACAGCCCGGGATACCGGAGTCCTCATAGCCCAAAGCTACAGCCAATTCATACGTTGATGACCGACATGCTCGATGTGATTCATGTATGCCTGTCCCCATAGGTTAGTGCCACTTTGGGTTCACGACTAGTCATGTCGGCCCGGTTCTCTCATCATATGGATGCTAGCGACACTATCATATACGTGAGCCAAAAGGCGCAAACGGTCCCGGGCCATGGTAAGGCGACACCCGTGGGAATACTGTGTGTGAGGCCGCAAAGTGATATGATGTGTTACATGCTAGATCGGTGTGACTTAGGATCGGGTCCCGACAGCTTTAGTATCGAGCCAGTTGCTCAGAGGATTTCCAAGCCAACCTGGTCGAAGTTGAGTCTAGAAATGCTTTAGTTATGTAGGGGAATTGATTGTGGGAAGGAACGTAAGGCTCTTTTTACTCCTTTACTTCATGGCCCTCTGATCCGAGTCGCCCTATCTTTCCTACGGGTTAAGGAACTAGGCTTTCTCTCCGCCTATCGGGATCACGTGTTACTACTCCGTAGTCCCATAGGATTGGTTGATCAGAGTCATATCCCAGTTCGAGTACTTCCGGTGTAGCCTGTTTAGTACTATCCCAGAACCTTTGAGTGGTGATGGTGAGTATGTTACTACCCCATTTTAGCAGGATGTCTCATTCTGAGCATTTTACTACCGTTATGCTGCCGGAATTGCCCTAGGAGTTCGAGAGTTACTAATTTATGTGTCCTACATTATTCAGTATGTAGTGATGTTGATTCCGTCCTTGGTTTCGTTTCTCAGGATGTCATCAGTTAAGCGAAGTTCTGTTGCTCGTAGCCAGAACCACGGAGATGGTAGGGATGAGGATCCTCCCGACCAGCCTTCATTGGCAGAGTTTATGTTAGAGATGGAGAGGAACAAGCGTGGGTCTAACCGCTTGTTGGCACGTATCGAGGAGAACACCGCACAACGGTTCAAAGGGTCTGCAAACATTCATGACTTCATTCGCTTGCGCCCACCTACCTTTCATCATTCCATCGAGCCACTCGATGCGGATGACTGGCTCCGTAGTATCACACGCAAGCTCTGTTCTGCGAACGTAGCTGAAAGTGACAAGGTCACCTATGCCACATACCATCTGGAAGGTCCCGCTAGTCTTTGGTGGCAGAACTATGAGGCTATGCTTCCAGCTGGTCAGATTCCTACCTGGAGAGATTTCACTGAGGCTTTTCGTGAGCATCACATTCTCAAGCCCTCATCGATCGCAAGAGAGAAGAGTTCGTAGTTTCACCCGAGTAAGATGGCTGTTGATGCTTACAGAGAGAGTTCGAGAACCTCGCCTGCTATGCCACGTAAGAGGTGTCCACGGACGCCAAGAAGCGTGCTAGGTTCGGAAGGGTCTCAACCCCAAGTTGCGTCGTGATCTCCACCTACATCATTGTGATACATTCCAGGCTCTTGTGAACAAGGCCATTAACGCAGAGACAGCTCAGCTCACTTACGAGGAGTCTCGTAAGCACACCCGTGATTTGGTTTCTTCCTCCGGTTCTAGTTCTCAGAAGCGCCGGATTTGGGTTCCGAACTCCGCTCTTCCACCCGGCTACACACCAAGGCCATCTTATGTGGCACCTCATCCAGTTTAGCAGTATGCTCCACCCAGGCCTATTGGTGGACCACCTACCAATGCGGGTCCATGTCCTACCTCCAAGATCTGTTACAAGTGTGGAGAGCCAGGCCACATTGCCCGTATTTGCACTCAGACCAGAGTTGCTCCACCCCAGCCCGAGAAGTCTGTTGGCCGTGGTAGTAAGCCATCGCGCAAGATGATCAGTGCCAAGTCAGCTTCCACTGAACATGGACGTGTGCATCACGTCTCAGCTAAAGACGCTCATGATGATCCGGATGTCGTTCTTGGTACACTCCTTGTCAATCTGTCATCCAGCTTGGTTCTATTCGACATCGAGCATCTCATTCCTTCATTTCGAAAGCTATGCCCGCTTGCACGACATGTCATTTACGATATGCCCTCCCGCTACTCATTCAAACTCCACGGATCCAAATGGCAAACCTCTTGTGTAAGCCATGGTAACGAAATCCTTGTTGATGACTTGTATTCCTTGCCTCACTTATAGCCCTCAAGTCTTCGGATATTAACATCATCTTGGGTATGGATGGATGACAACTCATCATGCCAAGATTGATTGTTTCACTAGGTCTGCTCAGCTTACACACCCATCCGCAAGATAGTCACCGCTCCACTAGAGTTGCAAAGCGCCAACTCTATTCTCTTAATGCCAGCCCTCTTCCGCACCTTGAAGATATCCCGATAGTCCGTGACTTTCCGGATGTCTTTCAGAGGAACTGCCAGTGTTCCACCCGATGAGATGTAGAGTTCGCTCATAGATCTTATCCCAGAACCGCCCAATTTCTAGGAGACCTTACAAGATGGCACCCTTAGAACTAGCCGAGCTTAAGAAACAACTTGATGAGTCCTTGCAAAAGGGTTTCATCCGTCCTAGTTCTTCTCCTTGGGCTTGCCACGTCCTCTTTGTCAAGAAGAAGGATGGTACGGACCGGATGGTTGTAGATTATCGTCCCGTTAATTTGGTCACGATAAAGAACAAGTATCCGCTCCCCAGGATCAACGACTTGTATGATCAGCTCGCTGGATCCTCAGTCTTTTCCAAAATGGATTTGAGGTTAGGCTACCACCAAATCAAGATCAGAAACGGGGACATCCCCAAGACAGCCTTTGTCACTCGTTATGGCCAGTATGAGTACACCGTCATGTCCTTTGGTCTAACCAATGCTCCAGCTACATTCTCCCGCTTGATGAACTCGATCTTCATGGAGTACCTAGATAAGTTCGTCATGGTTTACCTCGATGATATTCTTATTTACTCGAAGAACGAGGAAGAGCATGCCGAACATCTTAGACTTGTGTTAGAAAAACTCAAAGAGCACCGCCTTTATGCCAAGTTCTCCAAGTGTGAATTTTGGTTGCCAGAAAGTGACCAACCTAGGCCACGTAATCTCTGGTAAGGGCATTGCTGTCAATCCCGAGAGAGTTAAGGCCGTTCTCGATTGGACTCCACCTGAAACCGTTAAACAAGTTAGGAGCTTCCTTGGTCTAGCCAGCTATTGTCGCCGCTTTGTTGAAAACTTCTCCAAAGTAGCCAAACCCCTCACGGAACTTCTCAAGAAAGATAAAAGTTTGAGTGGTCCCCACAGGTGAGTACAGTTTTGAGAACTGAAAAGACGCTCGACTTCTGCTCCCATACTTGTGTCACCGGATTTCACTAAAGACTTTGTTATCTCATCACGACGCCTCACGACAAGGACTAGGTTGCATTCTTATGCAGGATCGTTATGTGATTGCCTATGCATCTCGCCGCTTGCATCCACATGAGGAGAATTATCCTACACATGATCTAGAGCTTGCACCGTAGTCTATGCACTCAAGACCTGGCGACACTACCTTCTTGGTAAACGCTATAGATCTACACCGATCACCGTAGTCTCAAGTATATCTTCACCCAACCAGATTTGAACCTTAGGCAAAGACGATGGTTGGAGTTGATCTCAGATTATGATCTAGGGATTACCTACACCCTGTGCAAAGCTAATGTCATGGCTGATGCTCTAAGTCAGAATCCTATTGCAACAATCTCATGTTGCAGCAGGTCAACCACTTCTCCATGAGGAATTCGTAAGCTTAACCTTCACATTGCTCCTCACGGATTCCTTTCTACCTTGGTAGCGAAACCTACTCTTGTGGATCATATCATAGAAGCCCAGAAGCATGATACGGGGATTACCCGTATCAAGAGAAACATTGCCAATGGTATTGCTGGTAGTTTCTCTATAGATAATCGTGGTGTTGTTTTCTTTGAGAATCGTTTGGTGGTTCCCAAGAATCAACATCTTCGACAATTGATTCTTAAGGAGGCGCATGAATCTCCTCTCACAATTCATCCCGGTAGTACTAAGATGTATCAGGACCTACGCCAGAGGTTCTGGTGGACTAGGATGAAGAGAGAAATCGCTCAGTTCTTGCTAACTGCGATGTTTGTCGTCGCGTTAAGGTAGAGCATCAAAGGCCTGCTGGCACCCTTCAGCCTTTAGCTATTCCTGAGTGGAAATGGGATAAAGTTAGTATGGACTTCATCATCGGCTTTCCCAGGACCAAGAAAGGGAATAATGCTATCTTCATAGTCATTGATCGTCTCTCCAAAGTGGCGCACTTCCTACCTGTTCGAGAGGGTATCACTGCTAGTCAGCTCGCTGACTTATATCTCTCTCGAATAGTTTCACTTCATGGTGTTCCACTAGAGATCAATTCAGACCGTGGAAGTCTTTTCACTTCTCATTTCTGGGAGAGTTTCCAAACTGCCATGGGAACCCATCTTTCCTTCAGTACCGCTTTCCACCCTCAGTCGAGTGGTCAGGTGGAAAGGGTCAACCAAATTCTTGCGTTATCTCATTCGGTATGGATTGGGAGAAATGTCTTCCTTTCGCCGAGTTTGCTTATAACAACAGCTATCAATCCAGTCTCAAGAAAGCTCCTTTTGAGATTCTCTATGGACGAAGATGTCGAACACCCTTGAACTGGTCAGAAACCGGTGAAAGACAATTCTTTGGACCGGACATGATCCAGGAGGCAGAAGAGCAAGTTCGCATCATTCGTGAGAATTTGAAAACAGCCCAATCTCGTCAAAAGAGCCAGTATGACCGTCGTCATAAGGAAGTGGCTTATGAAGTTGGCGACAAGGCTTACCTTCGGGTTACCCCTTTGAAGGGTACCCATCGATTCGGTATCAAGGGCAAGTTGGCTCCTCGTTACATTGGTCCTTTTCGCATTCTCGCTAAACGAGGAGAGGTTGCCTACCAGTTGGAACTACCCCCACATCTTTCTTGAGTTCATGATGTCTTCCACGTCTCTCAACTCAGGCGTTGCTTCTCGGATCCCATCCGTGGAGTGGACCACGAAACGCTTGATCTCCAAGATAACCTCACATATCGAGAGTACCCGGTTCACATTCTTGATCAAGCAGAGCATGTTACTCGACGTCAGAACATCAAGTTTCTCAAGGTTCAGTGGTCTCATCATTCCGAGAGAGAAGCTACTTGGGAGCGAGAAGATCGCCTTCATTCGAGTACCCGATTTCTTTCCGTTTACCCACTAATCTCGGACGAGATTCTTTCAAGTGGGGGCGAGTTGTCACATCCCTAGTTCTGGTATGACCTAGACTAGCTGGTCACTTGTGCATCATGTTTAAATTCCATTTAATTTTGAAATGGGGATTTGTGAAACCATCAGAATCATTTTTAGAAATGACCTAAATAAAAAGTGCTCCAAAAGGGTCCAAGAAAATGCTCATGTTGCTCTCTGAAAATATTGGACAGAGATAAAAATCAAACCAATATTTTTAATGAGCTCATAAGTATTTATTTTGGGAATTTGGATTAATCCAGTAATTATTTTGCTTTGGATATATATATGTTATATATATAATATATGTCCAATAATTATGCCATTTATTAAGGAGCTCTGGAATAATACCACTAGTTCCTACAAAAATTGGCATAAGGTAATAAAATGATTTAGTATTTTAATTAAATCAAAACAAATGTCAGAAAAATAGAAACAGAAATTAAACAAAAGGAAAAGCCTTACCTGGGCTTCCTACCTGCAGCCCTGCAGGCAGCCCAAATGCCTAGCAGGTCGGCCCATTAACCGATGAAGCTTCTTCAAGCTCCCGCGAGCTGGGAGCAGCTGCGTGGCGGCATGCCGCAGCCAGCCACCACCTCCTCCTCCTCGCTCTTGTCCTCTCCATGGCGTCTCGACGACGCCACGCCCCTTGACCGCTTCTCCTCTCTCCAAGTGGCCTCCCTCCTCTCTCTCGCCCTTCCCTCAAACGTCTGAAGCGCCACCCCGCCGACGACGAGCACCACCGTAGCCACCGCCTCCCCTCGCCCCCGCGCTTCCACAGCTCCTCCGCGATCCCTCTCCTCTTCGCCGAGCCACGCACCTCCAGACGGCTCCATCGCCGCCACTGCCGTCGTTTCTTCATCGCCGCCGCCGCAGATCTCCACCGCCAGCGCCGCCGTCCGTCCGGCCGTCCTGCGCTTCGCCGCCGACGCCATCGAATCCGCCAGTGAGCCCCGTGATCCATCCCCCTTCTCCCCCTCCTCCCAGGCTCAGAGCCGCCACGCCCGCCGAGCTCGAGCTCCGGCCCGCCATGAAGCTCCGCCCCGCGAGCCCCGCCCCCAGCTCCTCCCACTGCCCCACTCAGATGAGCGAGAGCCTGGCCACGCCTGATGCTCTCGACGCGCCTCGTGGCACGTGGCGCGGACTCCAAGGCCCAGAGAGGCCGGGCGGCGAGCCCCGTCGCCTGAGCCCTGCCACGTGGGCCCGGCCGTCAGGTGATTATCTTAGTGCTAATCACCGCTTATTTAACCCCCTGACACTGACCAGTGGGCCCAGCCCCCTAATCCTTTTAATTAAGCAAATAACCCCCTGTTTAACCCCGTGTCACTGACGTGTGGACCCCACACGTCAGGTTTGACCTCAGCCAGCCAGCAGCTTGACTCACGGACGCCATGCTTACTCAATGCTGACGCAGTTATTCATTTTCTGGTATTAAATTAAATCAGGAAATTCCAGAAAATGATTCAAACTTCAAAAATTCATATAAATTCAACCGTAGCTCAGATTGAAATAATTTATATATGAAAAATTATCAGAAAAATGCAATATTTCCATCTGTACTAGTTTCATGCATGACAAACCAACTTATACATGCTGTATAAATGAAAACATGTAAATGGCATTTATAAGAGCTTAAGTTGGAGTTGCATTTGAACCCTTGGTTCAAATGGACTTCATTCAATTTAAATACTAGTTACATTAGCTCAAACAGCATCACATCTACATGCCATGTTCATGCATCATATTGTTGCATATGATTGTGTATTGATTGCCGCACTGCTCCTCTTGATAGGTCCCGCTCGAGACGCTCCAGTAGTACTGCTCGTGAAGCAAAGCCTTCCTTGTTGATTTACCAGGAAAGCAAACCCCCTTGTTCATTCCGATACAATCCTACTCTCTCGCTCCTTCTCTCAGTTATTGCATTAGGACAACAATGATTCATCTGCTACTTTGTGTTGCGGTAGTTGAACCCATTCCTCTGCATGACCTGTCATTGCCACAAGAATAGTTGAAACCCACTAGCATGTGTAGGAGTTGATTGAGCCATGTTGTGTTCCTACCATGCTATGCCTGCTATTGCTTAGAGTTGTGTCAGTCTGATTCATTGGGAATGAATTGGAGTACATCTATGTTACGATGTTTGAGAGTGAGATGTGTGAACACGATTTGGTAAAGGTAGCGGTGAGAGGCCATGTAGGAGTACATGGTGGGTTGTCTCACCGAACCGCCCTAAGCAATCGAGTTCTATGTATGTTGTCCAATGACTCGATACTACCACACATTGGGTTCCGTAACTCGACCCTCTCGACTTATTAACCAACTTGATCTCTGTCCGTGAGTCGCAACTAGTTTCGGTGTTTGTAGGTAGTGTTAGTAGTCTACCAAGTGGCACCCGCCGTGTGGGCTTGGGACAGATTAGGCACAAGTGGCACGGTGTACCAAGCGAGATCCATCCGTGAGGTGGGCTTGGGAACCCTGCACACATCGCTTGGGGCCGTGAGCGACACCCGCCGGACTTCCTTGCGGATGGAACCCGAATAGGCGATAAACCTGGATTGGAGTCTTGTGTGGTTAGTCGTCGTGGCCGACACCCTCGCCAAAGCTTCCGCTTGAAGGTTGCCGAGATACATGACGGTATATGGCGGTAAGTGGCGAGAGCGTGTGAAGAAGTACACCCTGCAGGTTATCATGATCTATTCAATAGCCGTGTCCTCGGTTATGGACTTCTTGGATGCTTACGTGGTACATAGACAACTTGAAGTGGATACTATAAAATGATCAAGACAAGTGTGAGTGCTATGGATGGCCTTCGTATGGAGACGGAATGAATCCATAGTAGTGTATTGTGTGGTGACTAGTGGACTGCAGCGCCTATATCACCTCAAAGAAGTCCCGTAGTCGAGAACAGGATAGCCACAGAGTCAAAGCTGGCTTGCTGCAACTAAACTCCACATTACCTTCTTGATACTAATGCATGTATAATAGGATCTCGATGTAAGTCTTGCTGAGTACCTTTGTACTCACGCTGTTTTATTTATGTTTTGCAGCGGAGACTTCGCTCTTACTAGTAGTTCCGCTTGGACTTCACGAGTAGCTTGTTACCTCAGCTACGATCTTGTACCCTTGGGAGGGTCTTGTAGATAGTCGCTTCTCACCCTTTTTCTTTTGTAGTTGTGCGTACTCGGACATGTAATGCTTCCGCTTGTTGCTTGTATGTTTCAATGATGGGTCATGTGACCCTGCTTGTATTTATTGCTATGTGACTCTTCCGAGCCTTTATCTATATGAGTTTGCGTTATGTTGTGATGCCATGTTGTACAGCACATACTTGCATGTTATGCGAGTGTAACTTGTATTGCTATGTGTGGGATCCGACAACCTAGTTGTTTATCCTTGGTAGCCTCTCTTATGGGGAAATGTAGTCTCGTGCTTCCGAGCGATAGTAGTCCGCTATACCGGTTCACCGAGTCCTCGCTAGCCCAAAGACTACCGCTGGACACTTGATCGGCGGGCATGTGTTTCACTTCGTTCTTATGTCTGTCCTTCGGGAAATGTCACGCGTGATATTCGAGTCCTGCCTAGCCTGCTACAGCCGGGATACCGGAGTCCTGTTAGCCAGCTACAACTCAATTCATACGTTGATGACCGACATGCTCGATGTGATTCATGTATGCCTGTCCCCATAGGTTAGTGCCACTTTGGGTTCACGACTAGTCATGTCGGCCCGGGTTCTCTGTCATATGGATGCTAGCGACACTATCATATACATGAGCCAAAAGGCGCAAACGGTCCCGGGCCATGGTAAGGCGACACCCGTGGGAATACCGTGTGTGAGGCCGCAAAGTGATATGATGTGTTACATGCTAGATCGGCGTGACTTAGGATCGGGGTCCCGACACTCGGAGTGGTTGTTGCCGTCCGAATGACTTTCAAGTTGCGGTACATCTGGACGGCGATCTGGCCAGGGGCCCAGTACAAAGTGTATGGTGTCCATGGGTAGGGTCTTTAGGTCAGACATGTTACCCTACCCCCAATACATGTCCTCGTCACTACCCCCTGGGCGCGCCATCCACCCTTGTGGCCGCCTCGTGGCTCCTTTGACTTCATCTCCAAGTCTCATGGGTGTCTTCTGGTCCAAGAAAAATCATCACGAAGGTTTTATTCCGTTTGGTATTCCTTTTCTGCGAAACTCAAAAACAAGGAAAAAACAGAAACTGTCACTCGGCTCTAGGTTAATAGGTTAGTCCCAAAAATAATATAAAATAGCATATTAATGCATACAAAACATTCAAAACAGATAAAATAATAGCATGGAACAATAAAAAATTATAGATACGTTGGAGACATATCACGGACCCCTCCAGAATCCTATGGAACCTTCTAGAAGCTTCCTGATACAATACCGAAAAAACTGCACCTTTTTTTGGAACCCAAAATATGACTTCCCATATATAAATCTTTACCTCTCGACCATTCCAAGAGTCCTCGTGACGTCCGGGATCTCATCCGGCACTCCGAGCAACATTTGGTTACCACTCATCAAATATCCCAATACTACTCTAGCGTCAGTGAATGTTAAGTGTGTGACCCTGCGGGTTTGGGAATTATGTAGTCATGACCGAGACACCTCTCCGGTCAATAACCAATAGCGGGACCTGGATGCCCATATTGATTCCTACATATTCCACGAAGATCTTTTATCGGTTGAACCTTTATGACAACATACGTAATTCCCTTTGTATGTCGGTATGTTACTTGCCCGAGATTCGATCGTCGGTATCTCTATACCTAGTTCAATCTCATTACCAACAAGTCTCTTTACTCGTTCTGTAATACATCATCTTGCAACTAAATCCTTAGTCACTTTTCTTGCAAGCTTCTTGTGATGTGTATTACCGAGAGGGCCCAGAGATACCTCTCCGATACACGGAGTGACAAATCCCAATCTCGATTCACGCCAACTCAATAGACACCTTCGGAGATACCTGTAGAGCATCTTTATGATCACCCAGTTACGTTGTGACGTTTGATAGCACAAAAGGTATTCCTCCGGTATCCGGGAGTTGCATGATCTCATGGTCGAAGGAACATGTATTGGCATTAAGAAAGCAGTAGCAATAAACTGAATGATCATATGCTAAGCTAACGGATGGGTCTTGTCCATCACATCATTCTCCTAATGATGTGATCCCGTTATCAAGTGACAACACATGTCTATGGTTAGGAAACCTTAACCATCTTTTGATCAACGAGCTAGTCTAGTAGAGGCTCACGAGGGACACGGTATTTGTTTATGTATCCACACATGTATTTAAGTTTCCGGTCAATACAATTCTAGCATGAATAATAAACCTTTATCATGAATAAGGAAATATAATAATAACAACATTATTATTGCCTCTAGGGCATATTTCCATTAGCCTCCCACCTGCCCTTCTCTCTAGATCCGGCCATTGCCGAACTCGACTTTGCGGGAAGTTTGTTTGGAGCGCTCGATCTCTGTAGATTGGGAAAGGCTATGGCGAGAGGAAGAAGGAGGGCTTATGGGGACGACTGTGGCTGGTCTCTTTTATAAAGCAGACGTGATACCAAGAGTCATGTAAATGCGCCGCCAACCTCGCCTCTTCCCGATATACTCGTGGCGTTATGCGCGAGTGGGATACTGTTAATCATTGATCAAAATCCCTTGAAAAGCGGGACACGATCTCCACCCCGACGAGACATGCCATTGAAGGGGTTGCCTCGAGTCGCACATCGAGTCTTCATGTTTATGACCGGACTTGACCCTTCGCCGAAAGTTGTCAGTCAAAAATATTGTTCACACTTCAACGATTTCTTCGAGGCTAAGTAAGTCTACAGTTCGGAATCCAGATACAGCTCGAGCATGACCGAATTAGATCAAGCACTGTTTGAAGCTTTAGCTGGAGAAAGATTATCCCGGATATTCAGAAGAAAGGGAACTCTCCTACAAGCCGAAGTCTGCAGTCATGGGAGTTACAGGAAGTCGACGATAAAGGCTAGTTTGGGGGCTACTCAGGGAGTCCTGGACTAGGGGGTCCTCGGGTTGCTGGCCGATCTCTCATTGGCCGGGCTGTTGGGCCGCACTGTATCCGGACCGAAGACCTTTTGTGCCTTGGTGTGTACTCCAAGTCAAGATGGAAGATTCGGCGCTCCCTTGATGTAACCGACTATATGTAAACCCTAGTAACCCTGATGTCTATATAAACCAGAGGGTTTAGTCCGTAGAGGCTAAGAGAGAACAATCGCCATCCTACTAGTTTAGGGTTTAGTTCATCCGATCTCATGGTAGATCAACTCTGTAATCCCCATATACACAAGGAATATAATCAAGCATGACGTAGGGTATTACCTCTTAGAGAGGGCCCGAACCTTGGTAAATATCGTGTCCTGCATCCCTTGTTCCCCATCGATCCAAGATCCACAGTTCAGGACCCCCTAACCGAGAGCCGCCAGTTTTGACACAGACATCGCCCGATTTGGGGCGGCATGTGTCAAGTGGTTGAAGAGGACCATCCGGTCGGTGGTCACGATGGCGGGCCAGGCGGCCATGAGGTCCATTCGCCATGGGTCACAACAAATAAGAAGTTGGCACATGATGACCCACAAGTATAGGGGATCAATCGTAGTCTTTTCGATAAGCAAGAGTGTCGGACCCAACGGGGCAGAAGGAATGATAAACAATTTTCAGTATGGTATTCTCTGCAAGTACTGAAAATAGCGGTGACAAATAGGTTGATAGCAAGATACTCCCTCCGTTCCTTTATAAACCAGAAGGTGTATTTGTTTTTTGATAAAATTCCACAATGTAAGGTGCATTTTTCTAATTCCTCATAATCTCTTTTTTAGCCCTCCGAAAAATAGAAAAATATATTTCTCCCAATTTCATGTATCTTTCTTTCTAGAAAAAAGGAAAGTATCTTTCCCCTCATAGCATGTATCTTTTTCTTTCCTAGCCTAATTGATTAACTTCCCACTAACCAACAAATTTAGCAAGGGTAATTTTGTCCTAAATTATCTATAATTTGTTGCCTTGGTCACCATGCCCAAAACAATACACCTTACATAGTAGTAATAGTAACAAAGATGCAGCAAGGTGGCACAATGCTTTTTATAGAAAAGGACAAGCCAGAACGGTCTCTTATAATAAGCAAAGAGTTCTCAAGGACACATGAGAATTATCGTCTAGTCACTTTCATCACGTTTAGTTGATTCACATTCGCTACTTTGATAATTTGATATGTGGGTGGATCGGTGCTTGAGTGCTGCTCTTACTTGAAGAAGCAAATCCCTTATGATTACTGTTGGGGAACGTAGTAATTTCAAAAAAATTCCTACGCACACGCAAGATCATGGTGATGCATAGCAACGGGAGGGGAGAGTGTTGTCCACGTACCCTCGTAGACCGAAAGCAGAAGCGTTATGACAACGCGGTTGAAGTATTCGTACGTCTTCACGATCCGACCGATCCAAGTACCGAACGCACGGCACCTCCGAGTTCTGCACATGTTCAGCTCGATGACGTCCCACGAACTCCGATCCAGCAGAGCTTTGCCGGAGAGTTCCGTCAGCACGACGGCGTGATGACGGTGTTGATGATGCTACCGCCGCAGGGCTTCGCCTAAGCACTGCCATGATATTACCGAGGTGGAATATGGTGGAGGGGCGCACCGCACACGGCTAATAGATCTCAAGAATCAATTGTTATGTCTAGAGGTGCCCCCCTACCCCCGTATATAAAGGAGCACGGGGGGGAGGCGGCCGGCCAAGAGGAGGGCGCGCCAAAGGGGGAGTCCTACTCCCACCGGGAGTAGGACTCCTCCTTTCCTTGTTGGAGTAGGAGAGAAGGAAAGAGGAGGAGAGGGAGAAGGAAAAGGGGGCTGCACCCCTTCCAATTCGGACCAGAGGGGGGCGCATGCCTCCTTCCTTTTGGCCTCTCTCCTCTATTCCCGTATGGCCCAATAAGGCTCATATTCTCCCCGGCGAATTTCCGTAACTCTCTGGTACTCCGAAAAATACCCGAGTCACTCGGAACCTTTCCGAAGTCCGAATATAGTCGTCCAATATATCGATATTTACGTCTCGACCATTTCGAGACTCCTCGTAATGTCCCCAATCTCATCCGGGACTCCGAACTCCTTCGGTACATCAAAACTCATAAACTCATAATAAAACTGTCATCGAAACCTTAAGCGTGCGGACCCTACGGGTTCGAGAACTATGTAGACATGACCGAGACAAGTATCCGGCCAATAACTAATAGCGGAACCTGGATGCTTATATTGGCTCCCACATATTCTACAAGATCTTTATCGGTCAGACCGCATAACAACATACGTTGTTCCCTTTGTCATCGGTATGTTACTTGCCTGAGATTCGATCATCGGTATCTCAATATCTAGTTCAATCTCGTTACCGGCAAGTCTCTTTACTCATTCTGTAATACATCATCCCGCAACTAACTCATTAGTTGCAATGCTTGCAAGGCTTAAGTGATGTGCATTACTGAGTGGGCCCAGAGATACCTCTCTGACAATCGGAGTGACAAATCCTAATCTCGAAATACGCCAACCCAACAAGTACCTTTGGAGACACATGTAGAGCACCTTTATTATCACCCAGTTACGTGTGACGTTTGGTAGCACACAAAGTGTTCCTCCGGTAAACGGGAGTTGCGTAATCTCATAGTCATAGAAACATATATAAGTCATGAAGAAAGCAATAGCAACATACTAAACGATCAAGTGCTAAGCTAACGGAATGGGTCAAGTCAATCACATCATTCTCCTAATGATGTGATCCCGTTAATCAAATGAAAACTCATGTCTATGGCTAGGAAACATAACCATCTTTGATCAACGAGCTAGTCAAGTAGAGGCATACTAGTGACACTCTGTTTGTCTATGTATTCACACATGTATTATGTTTCCGGTTAATACAATTCTAGCATGAATAATAAACATTTATCATGAAATAAGGAAATAAATAATAACTTTATTATTGCCTCTAGGGCATATTTCCTTCAGTCTCCCACTTGCACTAGAGTCAATAATCTAGTTCACATCGCCATGTGATTTAACATCAATAGTTCACATCTTTATGTGGTTAACACCCATAGCTCACATCGATATGTGACCAACACCCAAAGGGTTTACTAGAGTCGGTAATCTAGTTCACATTGCTATGTGATTAACACCCAAAGAGTACATAGGTGTGATCATGTTTTGCTTGTGAGAGAAGTTTAGTCAACGGGTCTGCCACATTCAGATCCGTATGTATTTTGCAAATTTCTATGTCAACGGTGCTCTGAACAGAGCTACTCTAGCTAATTACTCCCACTTTCAATATGCATCCAGATTGAGGCTTTGCGTCATCTGGATCAGTGTCAAAATTTGCATCAACGTAACCCTTTACGACGAACCTTTTGTCACCTCCATAATCGAGAAATATATCCATATTCCACTAAGGATAATTTTGACCGTTGTCCAGCAATCTACTCCTAGATCACTATTGTACTCCCTTGCTAAACACAGTGTAGGGTATACAATAGATCTGGCACACAGCATGACATACTTTGTAGAACCTATGGCTGAGGCATAGGGAATGAGTTTCATTCTCTTTCTATCTTCTGTCGTGGTCGGGTTTTGAGTCTTACTCAATCTCACACCTTGTAACACAGGCTAGAACTCTTTCTTTGACTATTCCATTTTGAACTACTTCAAAATCTTGTCAAAGTATGTACTCATTGAAAAAACTTATCAAGCGTCTTGATCTATCTCTATAGATCTTTATGCTCAATATGTAAGCAGCTTCACTGAGGTCTTTCTTTGAAAAAACTTCTTTAAAATACTCCTTTATGCTTTGTAGAATAATTCTACATTATTTCCGATCAACAATATGTCATTCACATATACTTATCAGAAATGTTGTAGTGCTCCCACTCACTTTTTGTAAATACAAGCTTCACCGTAAGTCTATATAAAACTATATGCTTTGATCAACTCATCAAAGTATATTCCAACTCCGAGATGCTTGCACCAGTCCATAGAAGGATCGCTGGAGCTTGCATATTTTGTTAGCACCTTTAGGATTGACAAAACCTTCTGGTTGCATCATATACAAATCTTCTTTAATAAATCCATTAAGGAATGTGGTTTTTGTTTATCCATTTGCCAGATTTCATAAAATGCGGCAATTGCCAACATGATCCGGACAGACTTAAGCATAGATACGAGTGAGGAACTCTCATCGTAGTAAACACCTTGAACTTGTCGAAAACCTTTAGCGACAATTCTAGCTTTGTAGATAGTAACACTACTATCAGCGTCCGTCTTCCTCTTGAAGATCCATTTAATCTTAATGGCTCACCAATCATCGGGCAAGTCAATCAAAGTCCATACTTTGTTCTTATACATGGATCCCATCTCAGATTTTATGGTCTTAAACCATTTTGCGGAATCTGGGCTCATCATCGCTTCCTCATAGTTCGTACGTTCATCATGGTCAAGTAACATGACCTCCAGAACAGGATTATCGTACCACTCTGGTGCGGATCTTATTCTGGTTGACCTACGAGGTTCGGTAGTAACTTGATCTGAAGTTTCATGATCATCATCATTAACTTCCTCACTAATTCGTGTAGGCATCACTGGAACTGATTTCAGTGATGAGCTACTTTCCAATTCGAGAGAAGGTACAGTTACCTCATCAAGTTCTAATTTCCTCCCACTCACTTCTTTCGAGAGAAACTCCTTCTCTAGAAAGGATCTACTCTCAGCAACAAAGATCTTGCCTTCGGATATGTGATAGAAGGTGTACCCAATAGTTTCTTTTTGGGTATCCTATGAAGACGCACTTCTTCGATTTGGGTTCGAGCTTATCATGTTGAAACTTTTTCACATAAGCATCACAGCCCCAAACTTTAAGAAGCGACAGCTTAGGTTTATTGCTAAACCATAGTTCATATGGTGTCGTCTCAATAGATTTAGATGGTGCCCTATTTAACGTGAATGCAGTTGTCTCTAATGCATACTCCCAAAATGATAGTGGTAAATCAGTAAGAGACATTATAGATCGCACCATATCTAATAAAGTACAATTATGATGTTCGAACACACCATTGCACTGTGGTGTTCCAGGTGGCGTGAGTAGTGAAACTATTTCAAATTGTTTTAACTGAAGGCCAAACTCATAACTCAAATATTTTACCTCTGCGATCATATCGTAGAAACTTTTATTTTCTTGTTACGATGATTCTCCACTTCACTCTGAAATTCTTTGAACTTTTCAAATGTTTCAGACTTATGTTTCATCAAGTAGATATACCCATATCTGCTCAAATCATCTGTGAAGGTCAGAAAATAACGATACCCGCCTCAAGCCTCAACATTCATCGGATCGCATACATCAGTATGTATTATTTCCAATAAGCCAGTTGCTTGCTCCATTGTTCCGGAGAACGGAGTTTTAGTCATCTTGCCCATAAGGCATGGTTCGCAATCATCAAGTGATTCATAATCAAGTGATTCCAAAATCCCATCAGCATGGAGTTTCTTCATGCGCTTTACACCAATATGACCTAAACGGCAGTGCCACAAATAAGTTGCACTATCATTATTAACTTTGCATCTTTTGGCTTCAATATTATGAATATGTGTATCACTACGATCGAGATCCAACAAACCATTTTCGTTGGTGTGTATGACCATCGAAGGTTTTTATTCATGTAAGCAGAACAACAATTGTTCTCTAACTTAAATGAATAACCGTATTGCAATAAACATGATCAAATCATATTCATGCTCAACGCAAACACCAAATAACACTTATTTAGGTTCAATACTAATCCCGAAAGTATAGGGAGTCTGTGATGATGATCATATCAATCTTGGAACCACTTCCAACACACATCGTCACTTCACCCTTAACTAGTCTCTGTTTATTCTGCAACTCCCGTTTCGAGTTACTAATCATAGCAACTGAACTAGTATCAAATACTTAGGGGTTGCTATAAACACTAGTAAAGTACACATCAATAACTTGTATATCAAATATACCTTTGTTCACTTTGCCATCCTTCTTATCCGCCAAATACTTGGGGCAGTTCCGCTTCCAGTGACCAGTTCCTTTGCAGTATAAGAACCCAGTCTCATGCTTAGGTCCAGACTTGGGCTTCTTCACTTGAGCTGCAACTTGCTTGCTGTTCTTCTTGAAGTTCCCCTTCTCCCTTTGCCCTTTTCTTGAAACTAGTGGTCTTGTTAACCATCAACACTTGATGTTTTTCTTGATTTCTACCTTCGTCGATTTCAGCATCACGAAGAGCTTGGGAATTACTTTCGTCCTCCCTTGCATATTATAGTTCATCATGAAGTTCTACTAACTTGGTGATGGTGACTAGAGAATTCTGTCAACCACTATTTTATCTAGAAGATTAACTCCCACTTGATTCAAGCGATTGTAGTACCCAGACAATCTGAGCACATGCTCACTACTTGATCTATTCTCCTCCATCTTTTTAGCTATAGAACTTGTTGGGGACTTCATATATCTCAACTCAGGTATTTACTTGAAATATTAACTTCAACTCCTGGAACATCTCATATGGTCCATGACATTCAAAACGTCTTTGAAGCCCCGATTTTAAGCCGTTAATCATGGCGCACTAAACTATCAAGTAGTCATCATATTGAGCTAGCCAAACGTTCATAACGTCTGCACCTGCTCCTGCAATAGGTCTGCCACCTAGCGGTGCATCAAGGACATAATCTTCTGTGCAGCAATGAGGTTTATCCTTAGATCATGGACCAAGTCCGCATCATTGCTACTAACATTTTTCAACTTATTTTTCTCTAGGAACATATCAAAATATAAACGGGGAGCAACAACGTGAGCTATTGTTCTACAACATAGATATGCTAATACTACCAGGACTAAGTTCATGATAAATTAAAGTTCAATTAATCATATTACTTAAGAACTCCCACTTAGATAGACATCCCTCTAATCCTCTAAGTGATCACGTGATCCATATCAACTAAACCATGTCCGATCATCACGTGAGATGGAGTAGTTTCAGTGGTGAACATCACTATGTTGATCATATCTACTATATGATTCACGCCGACCTTCGGTCTCCGTGTTCGATGCCATATCTGTTATATGCTAGGCTCGTCAAGTTTAACCCGAGTATTCGCGTGTGCAACTGTTTTGCACCTGTTGTATTTGAACGTAGAGCCTATCACACCCGATCATCACGTGGTGTCTCAAAGACGAAGAACTTTCGAACGGTGCATACTCGGGAGAACATTTATACCTTGATAATTTAGTGAGAGATCATCTTATAAAGCTATCACCGAACTAAGCAAAATAAGATGTATAAAAGATAAACATCACATGCAATCAAAATATGTGACATGATATGGCCATCATCATCTTGTGCCTTTGATCTCCATCTCCAAAGCATCGTCATGATCTCCATCGTCACCGGCATGACACCATGATCTCCATCATCTTGATCTATATCAATGTGTCGTCACATGGTCATCTCGCCAACAATTGCTCTTGCAACTATTGCTATCGCATAGCGATAAAGTAAAGCAATTATTTGGCACTTGCATCTTATGCAATAGAGAGACAACCATAAGGATTTTGCCAGTTGCCGATAACTTCAACAAAACATGATCATCTCATACAACAACTTATATCTCATCACGTCTTGACCATATCACGTCACAACATGCCCTGCAAAAACAAGTTAGACGTACTCTACTTTGTTGTTGCAAGTTTTACGTGGCTGCTACGGGCTTAGCAAGAAACGTTCTTACCTACGCATCAAAACCAAAATGATAGTTTTTCAAGTTGGTGTTGTTTTAACCTTCGCAAGGACCGGGCATAGCCACACTTGGTTCAACTAAAGTTGGAGAAACTAACACCTGCTAGTCACCTGTGTGCATAGCACGGCGGTAAAACCAGTCTCGCGTAAGCGTACACGTAATGTCGGTCCGGGCCGCTTCATCCAACAATACCTCCAAACCAAAGTATGACATGCTGGTAAGCAGTATGACTTATATCGCCCACAACTCACTTGTGTTCTACTCGTGCATATGACATCTACGCATAAAACCTGGCTCGGATACCACTGTTGGGGAACATAGTAATTTCAAAAAAATTCCTACGCACACGCAAAATCATGGTGATGCATAGCAACGAGAGGGGAGAGTGTTGTCCACGTACCCTCGTAGACCGAAAGCGGAAGCGTTATGACAACGCGGTTGAAGTACTCGTACGTCTTCACGATCCGACCGATCCAAGTACCGAACGCACGGCACCTCCGAGTTCTGCACACGTTCAGCTCGATGACGTCCCACGAACTCCGATCCAGGAGAGCTTTGCGGGAGAGTTCTGTCAGCACGACGGCGTGATGACGGTGTTGATGATGCTACCGCCGCAGGGCTTCGCCTAAGCACCGCTAGGATATTACCGAGGTGGAATATGATGGAGGGGGCACCGCACACGGCTAATAGATCTCAAGGATCAATTGTTGTGTCTAAAGGTGCCCCCTGCCCCCGTATATAAAGGAGCAAGGGGGGGCGGCCGGCCAAGAGGAGGGCGCGCCAAGGGGGGAGTCCTACTCCCACCGGGAGTAGGACTCCTCCTTTCCTTGTTGGAGTAGGAGAGAAGGAAAGAGGAGGAGAGGGAGAAGGAAAAGGGGGCTGCACCCCTTCCAATTCGGACCAGAGGGGGGCCGCAGGCCTCCTTCCTTTTGGCCTCTCTCCTCTATTCCCGTATGGCCCAATAAGGCCCATATACTCCCCGGCGAATTTCCGTAACTCTCCGGTACTCTGAAAAATACCCGAATCACTCGGAACCTTTCCGAAGTCCGAATATAGTCGTCCAATATATCGATCTTTACGTCTCGACCATTTCGAGACTCCTCGTCATGTCCCCGATCTAATCCGGGACTCCGAACTCCTTCGGTACATCAAAACTCATAAACTCGTAATAAAACTGTCATCGAAACCTTAAGCGTGCGGACCCTACGGGTTCAAGAACTATGTAGACATGACCGAGACACATCTCCGGCCAATAACCAATAGCGGAACCTGGATGCTCATATTGGCTCCCACATATTCTACTTAAAATCTTTATCGGTCGACCGCATAACAACATATGTTGTTCCCTTTGTCATCGGTATGTTACTTGCCCGAGATTCGATCGTCGGTATCTCAATACCTAGTTCAATCTCGTTACCGCAAGTCTCTTTACTCGCTCAGTAATACATCATCCCGGAACTAACTCATTAGTTGCAATGCTTGCAAGGCTTAAGTGATGTGCATTACTGAGTGGGCCCAGAGATACCTCTCCGACAATCGGAGTGACAAACCCTAATCTCAAGCACGCCAACCCAACAAGTACCTTTGGAGACACCAGAGAGCACCTTTATAATCACCCGATTCGTTGTGACGCTTTGGTAGCACACAAAGTGTTCCTCCGATAAATGGGAGTTGCATAATCTCATAGTCATAGAAACATATATAAGTCATGAAGAAAGCAATAGCAACATACTAAATGATCAAGTGCTAAGCTAACGGAATGGGTCAAGTCAATCACATCATTCTCCTAATGATGTGGTCTCGTTAATCAAATGACAACTCATGTCTATGGCTAGGAAACATAACCATCTTTGATCAACGAGCTAGTCAAGTAGAGGCATACTAGTGACACTCTGTTTGTCTATGTATTCACACATGTATTATGTTTCCGGTTAATATAATTCTAGCATGAATAATAAACATTTATCATGAAATAAGGAAATAAATAATAACTTTATTTTTGCCTCTAGGGCATATTTCCTTCAATTACCCCCTCTCGCAAGCATTCCGCAACTACGAAAGAAGAATTAAGATAAATTTAACAATAGCATGAAACAAATGGATCCACATCAGCCCCTTACAGAATAGCGCATAGGCTAGGTTTAACCTTCTGTCACTCTGCCAACCCATCGTCTACTTATTACTCCAAAATGTCTTGCCTGAGGCCCAAATATGGTGAAGTATCATGTAGTCGATATTCGCATGACACCACAAAAGGAAGCAACAACATACATATCATCAAAATATCGAACGAATACCAAATTCACATGATTAATTATAACAAGACTTCTCCCATGTCCTCAAGAACAAAAGTAACTACTCACAAATCATATTCATGTTCAAGATCAAAGGGGTATTGAATATCATTAAGGAACTGAACATATAATCTTCCACCAAATAAACCAACTAGCATCAACTACAAGATGTAATCAACACTACTAACAACCCACGGGTACCAATCTGAGGTTTTGGGCCAAAGATTGAATACAAAAGATGAACTAGGGTTTGAGATGATATGGTGTTGGTGAAGATGTTTATGAAGATTAGTCCTCCCACGATGGAAGCATCGTTGGTGATGTCGGTGGCTTCGATTTCCCCCTCCCGGAGGGAAGTTTCCTCGACGGAATTGCTTTGCTAGAGAGCAAAAGTGCTCCTGCCCAGGTTTCGCCTCGAGACAGCGGCGCTTCTCCCGAAAGTATTCTTCTTTATTTTTTTGGGCAAATGGCTTCCTATAGCAAAAGATGGGTGCTAGAGGCCTGCCAGGGGGCCCACAGGTTCATAGGGCACGCTCTCTAGTGGGACCCCTCCCAGTATTTCTTTCGCCAATAATTTTTACATATTCTGAAACAATTCTTCGTAAATTTTCATGTCATTTGGAGTTGTGCAGAATAGCTATCTCTGTTGTAGCCTTTTATGGTCCAGAATTCTAGCTGCAGGCAATCTCCTTCTTCATGTGAAACTTGTAAAATAAGAGAGAAAAGGCATAAGAATAGTATCATAAAGTGAAATAATGAACCAAAACATAACATATAATAGTAGGAAAACATGATGCAAAATGGACATATCAACTCCCCCAAGCTTAGACCTCGCTTGTCCTCAAGCGAAAGCCGAAGTCGATAATCATGA
Organism: Aegilops longissima; assembly: GCA_021605205.1. Lineage (NCBI taxonomy): Eukaryota > Viridiplantae > Streptophyta > Magnoliopsida > Poales > Poaceae > Aegilops > Aegilops longissima. The sequence goes on from CM038679.1 coordinate 470,518,037, forward strand.
CCACATGTTTAGAGAGATAGGTGTCGATAAAACAAAATACGGACATGAAAGCATCATGATCATTATCATAGCAACAATATATCATCATGAAACTTCTCATGAATAAGTGACAATTCATTCACAGGATAAAGTATGAATCATAAGCTTCATTGAAAACTAACAAACTATGATCTCAGTCACTGAAACAATTGCAATTTATCATATCATCGGAAAGAGTCTATGTGAGAGCTTTGTTTTGCAAGTTCACATACTCAATTACCATTGAGTCGTTTATGATTGCTGGCACTCATGGCATATTTTATGGACCAAGTTCAGTCAAACACATAGGAAGATGGGGGCTTATTGTTTCGCCTCCTGAAAGGATTGAGAAGAGGGATCTAGGGGGTGATTAGACCCTTCACAAGTAAAAGTGGTAGTTCTTTAAGCTCTTCAAGTTAAGGTGGAGTTTTTGCACAAGTTTAAGCATTCTCAATACATTTCAAGCAAGCATGACAAGAGTATATGCAGCGAAAAGGATAGAGCATGCTAATTTGCAAGAAAGTAAAGAGATGGGATTAGAGTGTGCAAACGCAATGAAGACACGGAGATTTTTGGCGTGGTTCCGATAGGTGGTGCTATCGTACGTCCACATTGATGGAGACTTCAACCCACGAAGGGTAACTGTTGCGTGAGTCCACGGAGGGCTCCACCCACTAAGGGTCCACGAAGAAGCAACCTTGTCTATCCCACCATGGCCATCGCCCATGAAGGACTTGCCTCACTCGGGTAGATCTTCGTGAAGTAGGCGATCTCCTTGCCCTTACAAACTTCTTGGTTCAACTCCACAACTTGACGGAGGCTCCCAAGCAACACCTAACCAATCTAGGGGACACCACTCTCCAAAAGGTAATAGATGGTGTGTTGATGATGAACTCCTTGCTCTTGTGCTTCAAATGATAGTCTCCCCAATGCTCAACTCTCTCTCACAGATTTGGATATGGTGGAAAGATGATTTGAGTGGAAAGCAACTTGGGGAAGGCTAGAAATCAAGATTCTTGTGGTAGGATTGGTATATCTTGATCTCAACACATGAGTAGGTGGTTCTCTCTCATAAATGTATGCTGGAAGTGTAGGCGCGTTCTGATGGCTCTCTCACATATGGATAAGGGGGTGGAGGGGTATATATAGCCTCCACACAAAATCCAATTGTTACACACATTTGACCCAACTCGGTCAGACCGAATAGATGAACTCGGTGAGACCGATTTAGTTCAAAATGTGAATGTTAGGAATCTTGGTGGGACCGACAAGAACAACTCTGTGGGACCGATGTGCTAGGGCTTAGGGCAAACCTCATCTTGGTGGCGCCGATTGCATCAACTCGGTGATACCGAAGTGAAGCAATAGGGCAATAGAGAATTGGTCAAGCCATCTCGGTGAGACCGATTGTAATTTCGGTGAGACCGAAATAATTGCAGCTGATAATAGTGAGTTCGCAAGGCCATCTCGGTGATACCGAGATCCGTATCGGTGTGACCGAACTGTTAGGGTTTCTGGCAGTGGCTATGTCATATGAACTCGGTGGCTCCGGATAGAATGAATCGGTGGGGCCGAGTTAGAGTTTAGGATTTTGACATATTTGGATGGAGAAAGTGGTTGAGGGTTTTGGAGCAATGTCACTAAGTATTTGAGCAAGTAAGCCATTAAGTAACAACTCATCCCCTTTTAATAGTATTGGCTTTCCTATGGACTCAATGTGATCTTGGATTACTAAAATAGAAATGAAGAGTCTTGAGCTTTTGCCAATATGTGTCCTTAGCATTTTGAGGGGGTTCCACATCCTCTCGTCCTTGCCACTCTACTGTTGAACTTATCTGAAATATACTAGATAAAACCATTAGTCCAACAAGAGATATGTTGAGATTAATTACCAAAATCACCGAGGGAGCACTTGTGCTTTCACCTCCCTACTTATTTACCTCGAGGGTAATGTCAACAATAATAAGTCATGATTGCCTACATCCAACTGGATATATATGCCTGAATCTTTCCCACCACATGATGCTTGCCAAGAGGTAAAATAAAAATGAATACAGAAGAACACTATTGATTCTTGCATAAAAGTAAATACATAAATTAAAAGATAGGCCCTTCGCGGAGGGGAGCAGAGGTTGTCATGCGCTTTTTATTTTTGGATGTGCAAGCTCTTAATGCAATGGAACGTCACTTTGTATTGCCACTTGTAATGGCGATCTTTATTATGGAGTCTGTCGCTTTTATTTCTTCACCATCATAAGTTCGTACAAAAGCTTATTTTCCCTTACAATAAAAGATCATACATGTTTAGGAGAAAATTTTGTTGCTTTTTTACTGATGACAACTTACTTGAAGGATCTTATTCAATCCATAGGTAGGTATGGTGGACTCTCATGACATGAAACTAGGTTCAAGGGTTTTTAGATGCACAAGTAGTATCTCTACTTAGTGTGAATTTTGGCTAGAAAAAGACTATGAGCAAGCACCACATGTTAGAGGATCCATGACAATATAACTTCTCCATGAATGTAAGCAAACATAACTCATTACGTTGTCTTCCTTGTCCAACGTCAACTAGTTGACATAGAATATTTAGTGGGGGCTCACAATCATAAAAGATGTCTAAGATAGTATATTTATATGTGAGACCTCCCTTTCTTTGTTACTTTTCATGAATTGTATCAATGACCAATGTTATGTTTGTTAACTTCCAACAAATTTCATCAATTATACTTCTTTTACGTGAAGTCATCACTCCCCATGGGATAGCATATGATCCTTTTATTCTTTTTATTTCTTAGATTGAAATAAGAAAGTAAAATAACTCAACTCAAACTACTCTTTATTATATAACTCTCACATCGATTACATAGATAGATAGATCACTGAACAAGAACTCAAAAATATATCATACTAAAACTTTGTTCTTCTAAATCACAAAATAACTAAAGATCGAACTAAGATATATAATGATGATAAAAGGATGGTGATACGATACCAGGGCGCCTTCCCATGCTTGGAACAAGCCAAGGGTGGTGCCCATACCCGTGTACTTTGCCCGCGGCCCACGGCGAAGCAAGTCCTAGGCTTTCCTGCTCCTGGCCACGACCCCCATCCCAGGCCGACTACATCCGCCAGCGCGAGAAGCTGAGGCCCTTGGCGGTAGCACATGGATCTTGGACTAAGGAAACGCTCCCCGATCCATGGCACCATGAGGGCCTCTCGTATGGAGGAAAGAGCCCTCCAACCCCAACCTCCGATGCCTACCGCATGGGAGGTGGGACTTAGCATAGCGATGCTGGCAACAATTGCGAGGGTGAGAGCAGGGAGAAGGGAAGACCGATGGACATACGCGGGAGTCGCCTCTCGAGGGAGGGAGGGCGACTCAGGGGCATGGAGGCGCGAGATTTGTCATACAAGGATATATTAGTCTAGGGGGATTTCCACATAGATTGGCATTCAACTAAATATTTGTTAACTTGCTTCTTAAGCTATGACTAGAGAATACTCCCTTTTTATTCTAAAACTAACTACTAATGTAGCATCCACGTTAAGCTACATCACCCTAAAAAGAATAGTCGTTCAATTATATCGACGATCTATCAAGTCCATTAGATCTTGGCAGTTAGTGCAAGATAGCTCAATTGGTAGAAAAGTGAGTTTAGAGTGATTCAAAAAAATCATATTGAAATAAAGCAAGGCTTTCTAGTAATCCAAGAATCACGTCTGACCTTGTTTGTTGATTGAGTAAAAAAGGGATATATGAAGTCTGCTCTCTTCCTCTGAGCATCTTTTAACGCCCTCGATGCGGCTATATCTCCCACGTGTCGAAGCACGACTTAGAGGCATAACCGCATTGAAAGCAATGTCGCAAGTGAGGTAATCTTCACACAACCCATGTAATACATAAGGGAAAGAGATACATAGTTGGCTTACAGTCGCCACTTCACACAATACATAAATAAACATCCATCATCCAGATTACACTCAAGGTCCGACTACGGAACCAAAATAAAAGAAGACTACCCCAAATGCTACACAGATCCCCGATCGTCCCAACTGGGCTCCACTACTGATCATCGGGAAAAGACACATAGTAACGACCACGTTCCTCGTCGAACTCCCACTTGAGCTCGGTTGCGTCATCTGCACTGGCATCGTCGGCACCTGCAACTGTTTTTTGAAGTATCTGTGAGTCACGGGGACTCAGCAATCTCACACCCGCGAGATCAAGACTATTTAAGCTTATAGGTAGGACAGAGTTGTGAGGTGGAGCTGCAGCAAGCGACTAGCATATATGGTGGCTACATTCGCAAAAGAGAGCGAGAAGAGAAGCAAGGCACGGTCTTGAAGCTAGTAGCGATCAAGAAGTGATCCTGAAACTACTTACGTCAAACATAACTCCAACACCGCGTTCACTTCCCGGACTCCGCCGAGAAGAGACCATCACGGTTACACACGCGGTTGATGTATTTTAATTAAGGTCAACTTCGGGTTTTCTACAACCGACATTAACAAATTCCCATCTGCCTCATAACCGCGGCACGGCTTTGAAAGATAATACCTGCGGGGTGTCCCAACTTAGCCCATTATAAGCTCTCACGGTCAATGAAGGATATTCCTTCTACCGGAAGACCCGATCGATCTCGGAATCCCGTTTACAAGACATTTCGACAATGGTAAAACAAGACCAGCAAAGCCGCCCGATTGTGCCGACAAATCCCGATAGGAGCTGCACATATCTCGTTCTCGTGGCACATCCGGATGAGCAGTCCGTACAACTAAAACCAGGCCTCAAGTTTCCCCAAGGTGGCGCCGCAAAGGGCTCTAGTTTGGACCAACACTCGAGGAGCATTGGCGGGGGGTTAAATAAAGATGACCCTCGGGCTCATGAAAACCGGTGGAAAAAGGCTTAGGTGGAAAATGGTAAAATCAAAGTTGGGCCTTCTTTGGAGGAGTCTTATTCAAAGCGAACTGTCAAGGGGTCCCATAAATCACCCAACCGTAAGGAACGCGAAATCAAGGAACATAACACCGGTATGACGGAAACTAGGGCAGCAAGAGTGGAACAAAACACCAGGCATAAGGCCGAGTCTTCCACCCTTTACCAAGTATATAGGTGCATTAATTAAATAAGAGATATTGTGATATCCCAAAATATCCATGTTCCAACAAGGAACAAACTTCATCTTCACCTGCAACTAGCAATGCTATAAGAGGGGCTGAGCAAAGCGGTAACATAGCCAATCAACGGTTTGCTAGGAAAGGATGGTTAGGGGCTCGATATGGCAATATGGGAGGCATGATAAGCAAGTGATAGGCATCGTAGCATAGGCATAGCAAAAGAACAAGCATCTAGCAAGCAAAGATAGAAGTGATTTCGAGGGTATGTCATCTTGCCTGAGATCCCGCAAGGAAGAAGAACTAGTCCATGAAGAAGACAAACAAACGTAGTCGAACGAATCCTCACAACTCTGGAACGAAACCGAAGCTAACGAGAGAAGCAACCCGGAAAGAAGCAAACAACCTAGTAAACAACCATCACATAAACACGACATGATGCACAATCAAGTATGATGCATGGCAAAGTGCAATAAGCAATACTACAAGTTAAGTGGAGCTCAATATGCAACGAATTGCATATTGACGAAACTTCACAACATTTATTTAGTTCACTCGTGTTTAGGCTACCCAACAATATTAAATGTTATTAAACATGGCAAGGGGGTGAAGCAGATGAAACTAACTATTTAGGCAAGATTAAATGAGGCCGGAAACAACAACAACAATTTCGGAAAAATCCTCATATGCATATTTCGAATTTGCTACTGTTCTGCCCTAAACACAATTTTAATGTTGTTAAACATGCAAAGCAAGTACACCATGTTAAACTAGGCATTTTTCTAACCCATTTACATATAAAGAACATTTAATTTGGAGCTACGGTTAATTAGTTATGAAATAATTCATTTTAGCATGGCATTTATGCAAGATTAAACAAACAACAAGTTTAACATTTCTAAACATGGATGAGAGTTGCATATTAAGAAACTAGACAAAATTCTAAGCATTTTACATATATGACATGTTTTATTTGGATGCATGGATTTTAGTTATTAACAATTTAAAATGATGGCATTTTACGTAAATATGCATGCACCGGAAAATGCTAAAATACACAGACTGGGAAAAAATATGCATGGGCCGGATTGCATCTAGTGCAGCGGCCAGAGATGAGCAGGCCTAAGTGGGTGTGGGAGTGCAAAATAACAGAAACTAAGCAAAATGGGGCGGGCCGGACTCAACCCCAGACCCTCGAATGGATCTGAGTCGCTAGCCACTGGGCTAACTGATATGCTTGCGGTGGAATATAGTGGCAACTCTAAATAACCTCTACATGCCAGAACGGATCTAGGAAAATAACGAAACTTCAGAGATGGAGGAAGTTTCTCACGGCGGGGAAACAAAGAGGCTGGTGGCCATGGCGAGGCAGGGGCGCAGCTCGAGGTTGGGACTTGAGCGGCTGGAGCTGCTGGCACGGTGGGAAGGTGGAGGAGGCCGGCGAGGAGGCGGCGGCTCATCTACTGGGTTCGCCGGCGAGAGGGTGCAGCGGCTGCTGCTGTTGCTGAAGAAAGAAAGGAGAGAGATTGAGAGAGGGAACAGGGAAGGACGCCAGAGACGAGAGGCAGGGGAGGTGAGGCGAGGAAAGCGGAGGAACCACGGAGGAGAAGGGCAGCGGTGCTTATCTCGTGGTGCGCCGGCAGCGCCGGTTCTAGACGTGGGGGTTCGATTCGAGGCAGCGGTGGGCGGATCCAGTGAACGGAGCGGAGCTCCATGCTTGGCGCCATGGACGAGCTCCTTGCATCGGTCCTGTTAACCCACAGAGAGAGTCTTTGGAGAGATTAGAGAGAGCGAGGAACAAAAGAGAGAGGGGAGGAAGGAGAGTGGGTCGGCCTGGGGGTCCGGCGGCAACGACTCCGGCGAGGTGAAGTGGTCCTGGACGAGGAGGAGGCTGCGGCCTCAGACGCTCGTGGCGCAGGGCCTGGGCATGCGGCTGATGGCGGCCGGGGCGACGCTGGTTGGTTGGGATGCAAAACGAGGAGGTGGACTTGGCGGGGCTTCGGGTCCATGAAGCAGAGGAAGCAGGGGAAGAAGACGTCGAGGAGGAGGCCGATCCGTGGCTCGAATGAGTGCTTGCGAGGCCGAGGGAGACGCGGAAGGAGAAGGCCGGTGAGGGAGTCCTGGATTAGGGGGTGTCCGGATAGCCGCACTACCGTCATCGGCCGGACTATCATTTGCCGGACTATCATCATCGACCGGACTCCAAGACTATGAAGATAGAAGATTGAAGACTTCCCCCCGTGTCCGGATGGGACTTTCCTTGGCGTGGAAGGCAAGCTTGGCGATACGGATATGTAGATCTCCTACCATTGTAACCGACTCTATGTAACCCTAGCCCTCTCCGGTGTCTATATAAACCGGATGGCTTTAGTCCGTAGGACAACAATCACAACAACCCTTATAATCATACCATAGGCTAGCTTCTGGGTTTAGCCTCCTTGATCTCGTGGTAGATCTACTCTTGTAAACATCCACAACATCAATATCAATCAAGCGGGGCGTAGGGTTTTACCTCCATCAAGAGGGCCCGAACACAGGTAAACATCGTGTCCCTTGTCTCCTGTTACCATCCGCCTAGACGCACAGTTCGGGACCCCCTACCGAGATCCGACGGTTTTGACACCGACATTGGTGCTCTCATTGAGAGTTCCTCGTGCCGTCACCGATAGGAAGGATGCCTCCTCCGTCTTCAAGGACGGTATCTTCGCCAAAGGAGCCTTGGCCGCCGCCAAACTATCCGCTAGGTGGTTTTCTTATGACCGCCGTCCGCCATCGCTCGACAACGACCTCTCAAGTCGTCAAAAGCAATCTTCACGTCAGCTCGAATTCGCCGAGCGGCTGGATCAATAGAGCTCTCGTCCAGTAAATGAGCTCTTGGATCGCATCGCCGCCACAGGAGTCGCTTCTGACTACGATCAGATTGGTCTTAAACCCGATCCGAGAGAAATTAACTCTCCCAGTCACCCACCACGTTGCGATGGTAGAGGAACAATGCGTGATGCTTCTCCCGTATTGAAAACTAGTCATGTCCGGATCCCGAACCCCTCATGCGGATTCCCGCGGAGGGGCGGGCTTCGATCAAACACTGAACTTAAAGTCGGGCATTGGACCGCACTCGTTGGACAACGTCCGAAATCCAAGCTTCCAAAATTGGAAACTTCTCGCCTTGAGCCACGAGATGGGTAGGGTTCGGACTTAGTTCCACCCACCCCCCGGACATATGCGATCTAACTCTAATTCGGCAAGAGCCCGCCGAGACAAGACATCACTCTTGGGCCGATTCCTCCGGTTATGGACAGGATAAAGGACTGCCGAGAGGAAAATGCAATCTCAGTCTTCTGCAATAATTGCACGGACAAGGGAATCCTAAACGCCATAAGTCGCCGCGACATCACGCGCTTCGTTAACTTGGAGACCATCGTACAAAAGTATTGTGCGATGGAGAGCGTCTGGAAAACCGAAAGTAAATTTTGGGATAATCCGGCCTCGAATACATCCCTAGTCCGGAACCAAAGGGTGCATCATCATCAAGCACCTGGGCTGAATGCCAAAAAACCAAAACCCCCTAAAGGGTACGGAACCGTACTGGAGGGTTGGCTAAACGGACCCTTCAAAATTCATAGCACAGAGGGCGCCACTCCAACTCATAGCCTTCGAGCATGTTGGATACTACGGCAGGTGGCCAAAAGTGGCGAGGAGCTTCTAGCTCGAGAATCCCAGCAAGAAACACCAATGACGGTGTTAATAGTCTTGAGACTTTCGCATCCAATAACATGCGAAACGACAACTCCATAACCTCGCCAAGTCTACCAAGTAGCAACAATAAATCCATGGAGCGACACGGCTATTACCTTTAATGCCGTGATTTAACCTAAATTCGAACTGCCGGGCACCACCGCATTGGTCCTCAAATTAATAGTAGACGGCTTTCGCCTTACTAAGGTACTCATGGATGGCGGCAGCGGACTAAACCTCATCTATGAGGAAACCCTCGAAAAATGGAAATAGATGGAACCGCATTGAGCGAAGCAGCACAACCTTTAGAGGAATAATCCCGGTAGGAAGCATGCTGCACAGGAAAAATCACGCCGGGCGTAGTGTTCGCTCACCGGACAATTATAGGTCCGAGGAGGTCACGTTCAAGTGGCCCCATTCAGCAGCGGATATCATGCTCTATTAGGACGAGAGGTATTCACAATTTTCAAGCTATACCCCATTATGGGTACATGAAGCTTAAAATACCCGGTCCCAACGGAATTATCACTCTCGCTAGTGATCCGGATATAGCACTCGCTACGAAAACAAGACAGCCGCACTAGCCCTCGAGGCACTATCCGAAGCCCTAGCGGCGAGGAACTCACCGCGATCGCTCCACGGTGAACAGGGACGATGTGATACTTGATAAAAGATCCAAGTCCACCTCTTTTAAACCAGCGGATGAAATAGTCAAATTCGAGGTCCACCCAACGGACCCCACGAAGACGGCCTCCATCGGGCACAATTGAACCTCGATGTAGACGCCAGATCGCGAAATTCCTTCGGGAAAATTGGGACATTTTGCTCGGCACCCATCGGATATGCCCGAATCCCACGCAGATTGGCGAACACAGCCTAAACATCCTAAAAGGATTCAAGCCACCAAATAGGCTCTTGACGATTTTCCGAACCCAAACGACAGGCAATGGGAGAAGAGCTAGCCAAGCTATTGGAAGTCGGATTCATCAGAGACATCAAGCACCCGGATTGGCTAGCAAACTTGGTGATGGTACCAAAGAAGGACAAATATTGGCGCCTATGTGTCGATTTCAAAGACCTAAATAAGGCCTGCCCAAAGGATCCCTTCCCCCTCCCCCGCATCGACCAAATCATCGATGCCACCGCAGGGCACGATTCATTGTGCTTCCTGGACGCATACTCCGGCTATCATCAAATCAAGATGGCAGAAGCGGATCAAGCCGCAACAGCATTCATTACTCCATATGGACCATTCTGCTTCAACACGATGCCCTTCGGACTTAAAAACGCCGGCGCAACATATCAGCGCATGATTCAGACATGTCTGGCTACCCAGATCGGCAAAACAGTAGAGGCATATGTGGACGACGTAGTCGTCAAAACCAAACACGTCGAAACTCTAGTAGACGACTTGAGGCTCACATTCGACAGCCTCAGAGCATATGACATCAAGCTGAATCCGGAAAAATGTGTTTTCGGCGTACCAGCTAGAAAGCTGCTGGGCTTCATTGTATCCGGTAGAGGAATTGAAGCAAACCCAGCCAAGATCCGAGCTCTATCACAGCTAGATATCCCAAAAGACCTCAAGCAAATACAAAAATTGACCAGATGCGTAGCGGCTCTAAGCCGCTTTATCTCCCGTCTAGGAGAAAAGGCATTACCCCTCTATCGCCTCCTCGGCGCACGAACACCAGTGGGACGGATGCTGCCACCGCGGACTCGAAGAAATAAAGGCCATATTGGCAACAAATCCGGTCCTGGCTGCGCCCAACCTGGGCAAACCAATGTTGTTATACATCGCAGCTACACATCAAGTTGTAAGCGCGGTACTCGTCGTTGAACGAGAAATAGAAGGGCATAAATTCCCTCTTCAAAAACTAGTATACTACGATCCATCGTGTTAACCCCTTGCAAGTCCGTTACCGCACTATCGTAAGATAGCGTCTGCGTGTTCATGGCATCCGGAAGCTCCGACACTACTTTCAAGAGTGTTCGATAACGATGGCCTCTGAAGTACCACTTAACGACATTATAAACAACCGCGACGCGACGGGCGGGATTGCAAAATGGGCCATTGAGCTCTTACCATTTGATATATCTTACAAACCTCGACGAGCTATCAAGTCTCAAGTTTTGGCTGACTTTGTCGCTGAATGGACCGGCGAACTCCCTAATGAATACGGCGATACTCCAATTGGATTATGCACTTCGACGGCTCCAAAATGTTAGCCGGATGGGGGCTGCGTCGTATTGACGTCCCCAACCGGAGACACAGTCCAATACGTGCCGGATAATGTACACAGACTCTAACAACGCAGGCGAATCTGAGGCCCTTTTACACGGTCTCCGGATGGCAATCTCCATGGGCATTCAACGCCTAGAGGTGCGCGGGACTCAAACCTCGCAATATCCCAAATAAACGGAGATTTTGGCGCCAAAGATCCGAAAATGGCAGCATATCGCCACGCTGTCCTCAAAATGTCAGCCGGTTCAAGGACTTGAATTCCATCACGTCACGGGATAATAACCAAGCGGCCGACGTCTTGCACGCATTGGCGCAAAACGCGACGCTGTCCCTCCTAACATCTTCACCGAACGGCTCTTCAAGCCATCCGTACTATGGGAAGAGGAGTCCGAACTAACAATCCGGAAAAAGCCGCACTAAGCGGCGATCCAGCCGATGACATAACACCTTCCGCCCACGACATAATGGCAGTAATTGCCCGTGGATGAACCATTCTCGCCTACTTGCTTAGGCAGGAGCTTCCAAGACCAAAATGAGGCCCGCCGCATTATCCGCGATCAAAAGCCTACAAGGTCTATGAGGAGAACTTTATAAGAAAAGCACAACCGAGTCCTTCAAAGGTGTATCTCCGAAGAGGAAGGGCGAAACCTCTGGCTGAAATTCATGCGGACTAGGCGACACCACGCCGCAGCTCGGGCCCTTGTAGGAAAGGCATTCCGTCAGGATTTTATTGGCCGACGGCTCGGCGGATGCCCGGACTTAGTCCAAAGATGCGTCGGTTGTCAACTCTTTGCTAATCGAGCCATATGCCACCCACCGCCCTCAAAACTATACCAATTACCGGCCGTTCGCGATGCAGGGGCTTGACATGGTTGGACCACTTAAAGGGGGAACCCACAAGCAAAGGTACCTATTGGTCATGGTGGATAAATTCACCAAATGGATAGAGGCCAAGCCGTTAAAACGGCAGAGTCCGGACCAGTGATAGACTTTATATCCGGGTAGTACACGTTATGGTGTCCCCACAAAGATCATCACCGATAACGGCATGAACTTCACCGCCGACGAGGTTAAATCATGGTGCAAAAATATGGGCATCAAGCTCGATTACGCTTCAGTCTATCATCCTCAAACCAACGGTCAAGTGGAGCGAGCAAATGGTCTCATAATGAGCGGCATCAAACCCGCACTAGTGCGGTCCCTTATGAAATCGACACGCCTTTGGGTAGAGGAGCTCGACTCCGTACTCTGGGGCTGCGGACAACGCCTAACCGTACCACCGGATTCACACCATTTTTATGGTGTACGGCGCAAAGCAGTTTTGCCTGCGACATCATTCATGACTCACCTCGAAAAGCGCATGTACGAAGAAAGAGAAGCCGAGTTGGATCGGCGGGACAGCTTGGACACATTGGAGGAAGAGCGCGGCGTCGCCAAGGCTCGTTCCGCATTCTATCAACAGCAGGCTCGAAGATACCAAAGAAGAGAAGTGCGGGCCAAGACTTACAACGTTGGCGAACTGGTTCTCGCTGCGGACAAGAAAAAGGACAAGCTCAAGCCCAAATGGGAAGGCCCTTCATCATTGATCAAGTCTTGACCGCGGAGCGTCACTGCCTCTGAAATGCATCGGATAACCGACTCGAGCCGAACCCATGGAACGAGCCCGCCTCCGGCGATTCTATGCCTAGCGCCGACTAAGAGTTCGCCCCTTCCCCGTCCAAAAATTTTTCTTTTATTTATTTCAGCTGCCTTTTGTTCATCTTTTCTTCTCAAACCTATTCATCCAAGCCTTAAAGGGCTTTACCCATAACGTTCACAAGACAATTGATGTGCTACCCGCACTCATTATACACGGGGCTTCTTTACGGTAAGCTTAATTATACGGGCTTTATGCCCAGCACATGTGTCAAGCCTCCACATGTACCTTTTATTCACCATTATATGCATCGATATGACTTAAGTTTTGGCCAAGCTGGGTTGCTCGCTCCTGTGCTTACCCCTCGTTCCCGATTGTTCGGCTAGGAGGTAAAGGAGCACCTCTGCGATTATTATTGCTGGTCACCGGATGTGTACCTCGACCGGGTGAAGCCGAAAGCTAGCGTTCTTAAGGGAATATTCGGTCGGTGACTTAAAAGATGATTTTTATCCACTTTTATCTGCCCCGGATGTTTTCTGCTTTTTTCGCAGCCCGACATGCACTTTAGGGCATGCCACCCCAATGGAAAGGAACCCTTAACGGAACTATTCTCCTGGAAGATGTTTCTTACTAACCATGTAATATAACATAATTAGTTGGGCACTTGTCCGATAAAGCACCGATGACCCCTACGCTGGTCTCCATGCATACCCCGTTGTTTCATAACCGAGAAGGTATTCGGACACACTCCGGACTCTAGGGTCCCGAGGTCGGCGAAAAAGGTCGGCAAAGACAAACGATCTACAATCCGCTAGAAGGCATTTTGTATGTCATTTTATAATACATTGTCAAATCGACCGATTGTATTCCTCCTCAACCCGTCTAACAAAGTTGTCTAATTTACAGTCTGTTGGGAAAATTTTATGCCAACTCCACTTGGCGTATACTAAACTCACAGGATCTCCTTCCCATCGGGCCCCACAGTCCGACTTCGCCATGTGATTGGGATCCGCCTTCTTGTACCGCGTCTTTACCATGGCCCAGCCTCCACGCACCTTGGCGGCAGGCGAAATCTTCCATAAATGGAAGCGCTGCCGCACTCCTGAAGCTTCCGCAAGCTCCCAAGACCCTCGGGTATGGAGAAGGCTGGCCATAACGCTGGATGACGCCGCCATAGCCTCGCCAAACTCGTTCGATCGGTTGCAACAATTGAAGTTGATCACCCGTTGTTACGGGCATCTCCTCCGCAGGCGACTGTGAGCATACCTACGAGACATATTCTCATCAAATTGACTTCCTCGCCAACTCTTATTTTCAAAGGAGTTCGCTCAAGAACTTACTATATATGCCGCGACGAAGCCGCTGATTCTCCTTAACTGAGCCCGACAGCTCGGCCCTAACGCCTTTCAGCTCTTCTCCAAGCTGGGCATGGGCATCTGGAGCTTGTTCCTTTCATGCTGCACCTTATGCAGGCACCCTCTCGCCGCCTTTAGTTGGCGCAAGTTCTTACTGTCCGGATCTTGTCCGCAGCACCTAACGTCGTTTTTAGACTTGCGCAAAGGCCAAACGCTACTTATCCTTCTAAAATAATGCGTTACGGGAGAGGTCCTTGCGTTTCCTCCTGCGCTGCATAATGCGGCCTCAAGTTGGGCCTTGCACTCTTGCAGCTCCGAGACAGTTGGGTATTCTTCTCGGTAAGATCCTCATTTCATATGATCCTTAAATCAGTTAATATAACTACTTTAAGTCTCGGGGCGATCGCATATGCAACCGTTAAAATCTCTTACCCGTATGTCTTTTACATACCGCCCGTGGCTCGTAAAACTATCTTGAGCGGCACGAAGGTGTGCGTCCCCGTGTTAAAGGCATTCAACGCCTCGGGAGAAGCACGCATCACGAATACTGTTCGCGGCGCCTGTGATTCAGGCACTCTCCACCTCGACTTGGTGGCGGACAATCTTCGCCTCCTCGTCGGAGGAACGTCCGGCTCGCGCCTTGCGCCGCCTCCCCCCGACCAAAAGGGGAGCCCGGTGGTAGAGGCTGGATTGACAACTTCCACGCCCACAGTCCGGCGGACGCTTTTTCCCTATAAAAGTCATGAGCACTCAAACGCTTCCTAGGAACGTTGCTCTAAAATAAGGAATTGTGAGCTACACCTTTGCGGCGACGCTTGATCCGCGCGCCTCTTCCGCCTACCGCTCCGAATCGCCCCTTGTTGGCCAGCCACATGAGCTCGGCTTCTCGCCTAGGGCGCCTCCTGCACAATGCCATCATGTACGGTGGTCGAAATAAGCAAGGAAGGAATGACGGTGTCAAGGCTTGGGTGCAATCACCGGGAGCCGGATTTAGTCCGGGTAGTCGGCCGTGATGGCGACTAAAGCATTGTCCATGCCGAGCTGGTGGAACACCCGTCGATTAGCTCCACTTTTATGTCCGGATCCTCTTCGAGGCGGATCTCGTGATCTCTCTCGATCCTCAGGCTGCGGAGCCAGACTTAGCATTCCCTCCACAGTCCGGCGCAGTTCCTGCGTCGAAAGAATAACTCAATGTAAGAAACTTAAGTTTTGAAAGGCACGGGTCGGACACGCTGAGTGTTCACTTACCCAAGGCCGGGGATTGTTCATGGAAAACCCATTTAACGGGTTCGTCTCAAGGAAATCCTCCTTCTCCCCTTATACAGGCGGACAAGATCGTCACCGATCTTGGCCGATTCCGCCTTTTGCGCCATGACGGGTGGCATCATCCTCCTGTTGAAATCCCACATGGGGTGGCCTCAGATTGTAGTGGCTGCACCCCACGTAATGCATGTTGCCATGACTCGATCATGGTCAACCGGCATGGGCCAATAACCTTATTCGCCCATCGATAATGGGCGCTCTTGTCTTCCTCCATCGGGGCTCATGGACGCCAACTAAGGCGCTTTCTTCAGAGGAGCATTGCTGAACTCCGGAGGCCGATCCAAGCAGGTCCGGCAGCGGAGCGTCTTCTATATAGAACCATTCGAAGGCCAGGTCCTCGGCGCCTTCTTAGGGTTCTGATGGATATCCGATCCCGCAATGCGCCATATTTGGCGCCGCCCACTTGATATATGGACCCCTCGTGAGAGCGGGGACAAGGCAAAACAACCTCTTCCACAGCGAAGTGGGGCTCGATGCCGGAAAAGCTCGCAAAAGAGCTACGTAACCATGATATGCAGGATTGAGGCGGCGTGAGGTGATGGAGCTGGAGTCCGTAGAACTCCGAGGAGCCCGCGGAGGAATGGATGTACAGAAACCGAGCCCCCTTATTAGATAGGGGACGAAGCATACCCGCTCCCCTTTGTTGGGATTAGGGTAACCTCTGCTAGCTTCCCACCTCTGAGGTGGCAAGCCCGGATCGAACCGAACCATGAAGGCCGGAGGAGATATCCCCCATTTGGAGCTTCACCACTCGTTGTGAAACAGAGCATCTCCTCCAATCTCTGGCGAAGGGCTGGGCGCGAGAAGAGGAGCCGCGTTGACGGTCCATGATGGAATGGATTCTTGGTCGAAAGCGCTCCGATGAGTATTTGCGAGAGGAAGATGGTGATTTGGATCTGGATTCTTGCCTCCCTTATAGGCAGATTATTCGCACAACCAGGGGGTAAAACATAAAAGACACCACGGCTTTTCACATTCGCACGAGGCGTGGAAGAAGGCCCTTATTGGGCGGGGAAGCCAAGACGCGCAACATTGATGAGGAAGCTGGACACTTTATCGCGTACATGGAACTTAAAGGAGAACCCGCCTTGCAACGCCAAGACTACACGCATGCTGGACTTATCGTCATTGAAGCCTGGTTCGGGGCTCTTGAGGAGTCTGGATTAGGGGTGTCCGGATAGCGGACTACCGCCATCGGCCGGACTATCATTTGCGGACTATCATCATCGACCGGACTCCAAGACTATGAAGATAGAAGATTGAAGACTTCCCCCCGTGTCCGGATGGGACTTTCCTTGGCGTGGAAGGCAAGCTTGGCGATACGGATATGTAGATCTCCTACCATTGTAACCGACTCTATGTAACCCTAGCCCTCTCCGGTGTCTATATAAACCGGATGGCTTTAGTCCGTAGGACAACAATCACAACAACCCTTATAATCATACCATAGGCTAGCTTCTAGGGTTTAGCCTCCTTGATCTCGTGGTAGATCTACTCTTGTAAACATCCACAACATCAATATCAATCAAGCAGGACGTAGGGTTTTACCTCCATCAAGAGGGCCCAACACAGGTAAACATCGTGTCCCTTGTCTCCTGTTACCATCCGCCTAGACGCACAGTTCGGGACCCCCTACCCGAGATCCGCCGGTTTTGACACCGACAGCCGGGCCGAGCTGATCAGGTCGAAGAGGAGCTCGGTCTCCTCTTGGTCATGGCGTCGGCGGGCGCGTGGGTGTCCTAACCTTGGCGGCGGCGAGGGCAGGAAAGGGGAGAATGGATAGAGGAGGAGGACTAGGGCACCGGGGCATGTTATATAGGGGCCTAGGGGGGGTCTCCGGCCGTCAAATCACTCGGGAGGCCGACGTGGCGTGCGTGGATGTCCTGCCGTACAGGAGGTAGAAGAAGAACAGAAGAGGTCGGTTCTGGTGGGCTAGTCGGGCTGAAAGAGGTAAGTGAGGTGGGCTGCGGTGCTGTGGGCTGCGGTCTAGGAGAGGCCCGGGTAAGGAGAATGTAAGTCTCCCTTTACTTATATTTCTGTTTAATAAATAAACCGTCTCCAAAGGAAAATGTCCAGGAGGTTTGGGGAAGAATATGAATGAGATAGAGATATACTTGGACTCCTGGAATTATGCTCCATCCGATAAAATTGGTTTGGGCATTTTTAGAGAAAGAAAATTATCGCAAGTTTGAATTTAATTCAAACTTGAGGCAATTTTGATTCCAACCAAATCAAGTCCAAAGGAGCTGAAATTTGGCAGAGAGGGTGTAGGCAAGGTTTAAGATTAACAGAAAAAAATGAACATTTAGGAAGGGCTTCGAAAAGTGGGAAAAGAATTATAGGCAAGGTTAGAGAGTCAAAACTTGAAGAAGGAAAGGCCACGGGATTTAACATACACGTGTGTTGTGGTAAATTCCAAATTAATGGAATATTATTTTATAGCTCCCTAAATATCGAGAGGATATGTTTTAAAGAGAATCACCATGTGAATTCCCTCGATTTGAATGGATCAAAGATCCATGCCATTTATTTAGTTGAGTTGCAAAAGATTTATGAGATGATGGCATGATGACATGATGCAATGCAAATGATGCAATGAAGAATGCAACGAACAAAACAAATCACACGACAAAACCCGGAATATATGGAAGTCTTCTCGAGCATCGGTCTCGGGGCGTTACACATCTCCCTTATGGGACACAATCTATATCCAAGTTCGCACTCCATAAATTCGCCAAGGGATGCATCTTTTCATGAAGAGACGCGTCCCTTGATGAAAAGATGTCTATTCATGAAAAGACAGTCTCCTTGATAAAATGGCATCTCTTTGTGGAAAGATATACCACATAAGAATGAAAAGAAGCACAACGATTGTAAGATTGACACATTACAAAATTCATTTTGTAACTTCCCAAACGATGTGGTCATTTAATGTACCAAAATTCATCATTTCAATTTGTTTATATACTTAAACAATCAAACTCTACAACCCCATGCATAAAAAAATTATAAATTACATTTAAATATCTCTAAATGAACTCTCTTTTTTGGGGGTAATCTCTAAAAAAACTCACCGGAACATCAAATAACACCGCCACAAAGCACGGGCTTTACACTAGTACTTGGGTATTACAAATGACATGATGCACACGCGGATTATTGGTGATAAAACCCCTCATGCTATGTTTTCTTTCTGTTGCCTTACTTTTATGTCGATTGTTTGTTAGGGTTGTTGTAGGCAGGTGAGGCTGGCTCGGTTTAGTCCCACCTCGCTTATGGGAGGAGCCCACGACCTGCTTATAAAGGAGAGATTCCTTCCTTACTTCAATCCGGCCTTTTGAGATGGAGTGGACTCTCCGTTTAATGCTGACTCATGTGCGCATAAACGTCCAGAATATGGTGAGTGTGGACTAACACAAGTTGAACGCTAACATCTGGTATTAGAGCCAGCATCGCCATGACTTCCTGAGAGGCTTCTCAGGGGATGAGATGTCCGAACTTTTGGGATGAAGTGAGCTCTCCGCTTAATGCTGACTCATGTGTGCATAAATGTCCAGAACATGGGTGAGTGTGGGCTAGGCTGAGTTAAACGGTAACATTGTTACTAATGTTACGCTGGCTCTCTTGTTTAACTGTGTGATCAATGGTGGAGAATCTCAGGACTATGAAATTCGTGGATGACCCTAGCTAGCCCGGTGGCTACCACCGAGCTCAAACCCAGGGGGGCAGCAGAACGCTCCTGCCTGGAACGAGGCGCCACAGCGCCGCCGAAAAGGCTGCGCACTTGCACGTACGGCGACGCCAGCGGCAGCTTTCGGGGGAGAATCCATTCCAAGCAAGCGTACTCCTCCCGCATCCCCCCGGCCGGCTCCTCTTCCTCTCCCCCGTTCCCGCGTTTCTCCTCCACGAAAAACATAACAAAGAAATCGAAAAGCCAACGAGGGGCATACATTCCCGTTGACACAACGAATCTCTCCACCCTCCTCTTTCCCCTCCGCCCAGCACGAGACCAGCAAATATTCGCCCCCCGGCCGTGCACTCGCCGCTAATGCGCCATCAACTGGCGCCAGCCAGCCATCGCCGAAGAGAATTTTCTAAAGCCGACGGCCGGGATCGCGCTAATCGGCCGCCCTTCGTTTGCTTTTACGCGGAGGAGAGGAGAGGAGGGCGAAGCCGAGATGCCGTCCGTGAGGTGTGGGCGGCCGGCCGCCCTTCGCTTCACCCTCAATCCTTTCCTTTCTGTCGCGGCCAACTCCACCACATAGCTTTATTCTCCAAGAACTTAAGCCCCCTCTCCCCCTCCCTCCTCCTCCGTCCATTCCGGCACCTCTTGCCTCTCGATCCTCCTCCCCTGCTCCCCGCAAACATCGTGATCGCCGCCGTTGTCCTTGACACCTGAAAGTTCCCCGCTGTTATTCCTCGGCGGCTGTCAGCCCGGCGCGTCGCGTGTATATATATGCCGGGTTGGAACGCCGGTGGTTCCTCAGTAGATGGCCTACCCCTCGAGGGCTTATAATCAGTGCGGCCACGGTAATCAGAACTCTCTGCTCTTCTATTTTCATTACCGTCGCCGTCCGTGCATGGTTGCTCGTAGATTTTACGTACTTCGGCGGCGGCAGCCGTCGTTCTCCTTGTCCTTGGTCTTGTCTCGCTAGAGGTTTAACTTTTGTTTGCTGCCTTTCGATTTGAATCGTGAGGTCGTTTCAACCTTTAGATTAGAGAACGCAGAGTAAACTGTCGGCGATCCGTTTAACAACATGTATAGGTGCAGGACAAAAGGAAGCGAGTTGAGAAAAGGCGAGATGGTTTTCAGCTATATCTTTCTGTGAAACGTAAAACGACAACAGTTTAGTCTATGTCTGCAGTCTATCCCTTTCATAGCAAACTTCGATTGATTTACCGGTCGATCGATGTGTCGGCTAACGAACCATTTTGCTTATGCAATATCAATTAGGCCGGTCACATCATGTGCAGTGCAACCCATGCCAATGGCGTGGAGCAAATTGTGTTGCAATCAATCAATGTGGGAAAGCCTTTCAATCAACATTTTATAACAGTCATGCATGCTATATTCACAAGAGGGAAAGTTAGACTGAAACTGACTCTTATAATTCAGGATAAACTGAGGTCCGCCAAGATAGTGACTGAACCTGACCCTGACCCTGATTGCGCCTGCGTTGCTGTCGGTGACTGAACCGGTGGTAGAACTGAAAAAAAGAAGATATATAACTGTGATTAGGACGGCGTAGAGGCGGCCATGTTAGCAACCCGAGCAATTTCATGTGGTGTTCTGTCCCTGTGTTTCTTGATCCTGTTCAATGCAGGTATTCCGCATTTGTCATCTGCCCTTTTCTCAATAATGTTCCCGTTAAGCGCCTAATAGTAACAATAGTTTAAAAAAGGATGCAGTTAAGCTCTGATTTTATTTGAGTGGAATTCCATGGTGCCGAACAAGAACAGTTCCTGTAGTCTGTACATCACATAGTGACTGAAATTCTATATACATATAACTGTCAGAGTGTCGGCTCATGATGGTTGAGAGCTGCTCCATAGTCACTCCAAACTTTCACCTGACAGGGATTAGTTGGTAGGACGTTGCTCTCCACTATTCAGTTGAGCCACTTGCTTGAAATCCTGCTGACATTTCGCTTGGGCCTATTATATGTTAACGTAACGTTGCTGCACACAGAAAGGAGATCCAGCTTCATGAAGTGGCTCTGCAATTTCCTCAAGGGGACGAAGCCCGTGGAGTCAAACCACCGGCGGCGGCCTCGGGTGACTGCGGGAGAAGAGAGCTCGCTCTGGCAACAAGAACCGGTCCGGCCAAAGGTGCTGATACCCTCTCCTTGCCAGAGTCTGCCATTTTTCTTTCATATCTTCCTGAAATTCCATTGCATGAGTCACATTCAATTCACCGCCACATTTATTCAAGCACTTCATACTAACCTATTCTGTGCGATCATCGATAAATAGCTGCTTAAGCCCTTGTTTTTTTTACTGTTTCCAGAGGGAGGATCCACCTAGACATGACAATGAAGAATTGGACCGTCAGATTGCACTCTCTCTTGCAGAGGAAGCCAAACGTCCTAAAGGTACACATATAACCAATGTAACCCTGTCCGTCGTGCCTTTCTGGTCAACTATCTCGTGACAGTGTGATTACGGTTGAATTCCAATGCAGAGCGAAACCATAACAAGGGAGAGAACGATGAAGACCTCGCCAAGGCCATGCAGGACAGTCTGAACATGAATCCTTACATGCCACACAATCCCTATGCCCCCTCCCAGGCCTTGCCTAGAGGGCAACGGTCAGCTACATACCTTTGTTCGTCGCCTTTCCTCCAATGCCCTTGAAAGAGCTAGTGTGTAAAGAAACCATGTACATCCTGCAGGGTCTGTGGTGGCTGCAAGCATGAGGTAGGACATGGCCATTACTTGAGCTGCATGGGAATGTACTGGCATCCTCAATGTTTCCGTTGCTCTTCTTGCACCCACCCTATCCGCGAGACCGAGGTAACCATCCTACACTCCCTTAAACCTTAAGAGTTTCGGCGGGAATTGAACTGTTTTTGTTGAAATTCTTGTATTTCAGACAATCCTTTAAACTGTATTCAGGTGTCTTGGAAAATAGAAAGTGACCGTCACCCTTTTTCTTCATCTTTGTATTTCCCAGTTCACCTTGCTAGGCGCAGAGCCATACCACAAATTGTGCTACAAGGAGTTACACCACCCGAAATGTGATGTCTGCCTTCAATTTGTAAGACTCTTCTCTGAATGAACTCCGTCTGGCAAAGAGCTAGAACTGATGTTTGGATTAGCATGTAACTTGATTTTTGTGTGCGTGCATTTCTGCAGATCGCAACAAACAGGACGGGCTTGATAGAGTACAGAGCCCATCCATTCTGGGGCCAGAAGTATTGCCCCTCACATGAGCTTGACCGCACACCTCGTTGTTGTAGCTGTGAGAAAATGGAGGTACAAACTTTCCCTTCTGCTTTTCCTTCAATTTTCAGGAGATGAATGCTTGGGGTGTCAGTTATATAACTGTGTTGCGAAACATCCGCAGCGTTTAGGGTGATGCTCCTGCATTTTAATTTCCTTGAATTGCCTCTCCAACCACGATACTTTGTTATGCAAATTCTGCAGCCAAGGAACACGAAGTATATGTCGCTGGGAGACGGGCGCAGTTTGTGCATGGAATGCCTGGATTCTGCGGTCATGGACACGGGTGAATGCCAGCCCCTGTACCACTCCATCAGAGACTACTACGAAGGGATGAACATGAAACTCGACCAGCAGATACCCATGCTCCTGGTTGAGCGGCAAGCCCTCAACGAGGCAATGGAAGGAGAGTGCAAAGTGAGTTCTTATGTTCAGTCAATCGGTCGAAGCAAATCGTCGCGTAATCTTTGCAAATGTTAATGATCATCTGCACTTCTGCAGGGACCTCACCACATGCCTGAGACAAGAGGCCTGTGTCTGTCGGAGGAGCAGACTGTGAGCAGTGTAAGTACAACCTCTCAGTCTAAATTGACTTTCAGGGATCAAATTATCCAGTAGATGATTCTTTTTTACCCTTTGCGGCTTGGCTTCTCAGATACTTAGAAGGCCCAGGATTGGTGGACATAGGTTACTAGATATGAGAACCCAGCCACAAAAGCTGACTCGCCGATGTGAAGTCACTGCAATTCTTGTCTTGTATGGACTCCCCAGGTCAGTTCATTCTTCACTGAGTAGACTGAGCACTTCAACATATAGTAGATCAGAACTAAATGCGGGGGTTCTTTGTCATTCTATGACTGGTACATCATTTGTATTTAATCAAAATATTCTCCACATGATTGCAGGCTACTAACTGGCTCCATCCTTGCCCATGAATTGATGCACGGGTGGTTGCGCCTCAAAGGTACGTGTACAAACAACTTGTGCTGACTGAGCCTTCTACGGCCATATTTCTATAATTCGATCTGAATTATGAGCTTCGTTCGACTAATGGCACCTTCAGGTTACCGAAACCTAAGCCCAGAGGTTGAGGAGGGTATATGCCAAGTCATGTCTTACTTGTGGCTCGAGTCAGAGATTCTTCCAGCTTCTACAAGACACGCTCAACCTTCAACCTCTTACGCTTCATCCTCGTCGTCTTCCTCGTATCGACCACCATCATCCAAGAAGGGTGGCATATCTCACACCGAGAAGAAGCTTGGCGAGTTTTTCATGCATCAGATTGCCAATGACACCTCAACAGCATATGGTGACGGATTCAGAACTGCCTATAAAGCTGTCAACAAGTATGGCCTTCGCCAGACACTGAACCATATACGTTTAACTGGAGGTTTTCCCGTGTAACACAAGGAAACACCATGTCCATATCGGAGAAATGCAGAGATCATGTGCACATGCATAAGGAGATGAATGTGCTACAGAAGAAGGGTTCGGATTTCAGTGACCTTGCATTTTCAGAGGGGTCATTCAGAGTGAATCAGGAAAGGAACTGCATTTGCTCGAAGTAACAGGATGGAAGGTGTAATAAGATGACATAAGAAATACCAATGTAACTAGCAGCATTGCCAATGCTAATGTATTGAGGTATTTATGTATGTATATGTGTAAAGTCAAGTTGTCTATTATTGCATAAGCATGGGCACCGATCAGGCGAAGTGCAAAGAAAAGAAAATCGTAAGTATCCTAACTAAGCATACCTATAGAAACACCATTAACCTCGAATCCTACGCATCTTAAGAAGGCTTCACTAACCTATCCATTAGCACCAATCAGTGCCTTCACATTATTTAACCAGTTCTTAACTAAGTGCAAGTCAGAAACGGAACCAAATGGCATCATTCGTAAGGAGCAAACGTAAGCATCAAACAGAGTTTACCTTCGAGGAGAGGAGACACAGTTCGTCTGCTGCGGGTCAGTTCTTGCAGTCCATACGCCAGGACTGATGCTAGGCGGCCTCTACAACATACAACACATTAGCATATACTCCAGGACTGAGTATTTCAATACTCCAGCTCATGGTGTCCAACACATTAGTATTTCAATGAAATCTTGCATTTTGTCTTCACCATGAGTTGTTTGTGTATGTTTTTATGTAAAAGGCCACCAGCTCATGCGGGATAAGAAACAAAAATGCAGTCAATCAGTCCAGTCATAAAGAGCTAAAGTAATTCTAGAACTTCCAACACTCTGATACAAGCACATAATCACCATGCGAGGACGAGGCAGGAGAAAGTTGAACACTTTTACAATGTCAGACCCAGCAATATTGCAACATCGGTACATCAGACAGTTAAACATAAGAGAAGATCAATGCATCAGACAGTTTATCACTAGAGGATCGATACATCAGAAAGTTTAACAACAGAGAAGATAGTGCAACCTATATAAATCGAGATAAGAGCTTTGGCATTCTACAATTTAGGTACATTGAGGTACATTACATGCATAAACCAAACCGATCCAGGATCCATATCAAGATGACCGAATGACAAGACTAATTGCAATGTTACAACCAAAATCACTGGCCATGAGTCATAATCTCACTGTAACAACATAAATTATATCAGAGGCCGTATTCCGGAGGTATGAAATCGCCAGGCTGAAGATGGTAGCCAGTACATTACCAACTGAAAACGTGAACATACACAAAACAAGGGTGGACAGCAAAATTTTGGAAGACCTATGGCACTTACTGATCTTCTTGGGTGCACTACAAGAAAACCTATAGCCATATAAATACTGTTTGATGATACTGCTACGTTATGAACTCCAAAATTTAGCACCACCTAAATCCTACCATATGCTACAAACACATCTCTTCCTCCCCCTCCCTCCCTAATCACTTCCAATGCTACTCTGGCCCAGGTGTCAAAACTGTCGAGCATGATCAGACATTGGAGATCTATTCATCTGATGCCCCTCCTGTGAACATGGACTTCAGTGTCTCGTATGTCATAAAAATGAGGCCGACGCTGGGAACCACTTTGCAGTACTCAGGCAAGATCCCTCTATACAATCCTCTATAACCTTCTGTCTGAATAATATGCCCAAACGTTCCAACAAGTCCTGTCTTGTAGACATTGGCCCTCCCAGCTGCACCTTCCAACTGCTTGCGGCGTCTTACAAGATCCAATGGAAATGTAACTGGAAAATAATAAACGTAAATGATCAAAACAACATTCACTAAGTTTGACAGGACCATGTTCAGTAATAATAACAAAGAATAAGCTAGTGTTTCTATGGTAATTGATATAATTCAAATAAAAACACCTTACATACAAAATCACTTGAGACCAAATTAAAAGGAATAGGCAAGTGTCAAGTAATAAACAAAAATACTAGCATCAGTTACATGACAATTTGTTAACAAGAAAACTATCTGTCTCAATTTCATATAATTTCATAATCAGGTAAACATTTTAATCATGTCAATTCTTTTTCAGAAAATTTGTATTGTTAGGCTGTGTTTATTGTTTAACATTTGTGGACAACTCTGATAATCCCTTTTGGCTAACAAGCTTTTTCGTATGTACCATTTGGCTAACAAGCCTTTTCCTATCTCCACGGCTACAATCCCACACCAGATAATAAAATATGTTCAGCACAGGACAGTTTAGCAACCACAAACTCGGTCTTAGTAATACAGATGATACTATTCCTCACTTCTAATTTAACAACATTGCAAGGTAGATCTACCATTGACGATCTAGAGACTTGGTGGGATTTGTTTACATAGAGAATAGGCATTTAGGCTTTTCTTTACAAACTAAGTATTTTCCAACATGAAACGGTCCAATGAGTTTCTGAGGATCTGATCAAGCCTACTAGATTATCAATGAGTTTCTGGTAACAAGGGCAGTTTATTTATAGATCACTTACAAGTTGATGATGCAACTCCTGAAAGACTTCCACAAGCCAAACTGATAAAGATAGGGGAATCACATGGCCTGAAAAGAATTGCAGGTAACACAAATTAAATTGATAGTTGCATGAATATGACCCAACATGTATCCTTCCTGTACAACTTACCGCTCTAGTAGCCAATGTGAACGCAGAGTTTCATAAACTGAGAAGCTTATTGCTATACTGGGGCCTACTCCCTGTATTTCAAAGAATAGCCAAAATGAGATTTTATAATGGAAAAGCTCAATAAACTGGAAAATCAAATAAGTGCCAAATGTCCATACCAGTAAAGTGGGACCAAGACCCTTGTACAACCCCCTGGGACCCTCATCTCTGCAGATCGCAAAAAGAGCATGGGATATGCCCCTGTAGTAGGCTGTGTTCGTCTGCAATCATTGAAAAAGAAAAATTGGTTCAGATGCGTAGCTGAACACTGTGAGGCAATGTTGGAAACAGTCTTCAAGTATGCTCAAAGCAAATAACTCCCCATCCTGACTGCAAGGAAATAAAAGGAAGGATGAGGGGGGAGGGGGGAGAGTATGCAGGCTGTGTATGTTCGCTCTTGGCATGGGCATTGCCCAGGTTTTATTGCTGGCAATTATGTGTCCCATCTAGCAGTATGTCAAGAACGCTAACATCAAACAGTTTGTTTACTAATATTTTTGCAGGGCATGGCAAGAGGTGACAAAAGTATTACTTCTCTCCAATAAAAAATGAGAATCGTCAACCATGTTATTGAAACTGTAGTCTTCTCCAAACAGATATTAATTTGATCACAGGCATTTCAAGTTTCAAGTGTGAATGTCTACAGAGTTAGTGATAGCAGCTTACCTGAGCAGCCAGACGTGTCCGTACCAAGTCCAGTGGGTATGTCAAAGAAGCTGCAGTTATCCCAGACAAGCCACCGCCTACCATTCTGACACCAACATCGGCACCCAATCCACCATTGCTGTCGAGACCAGGTATCATCTGAAGCCACTGCACGCCTCAAAATTAATCAAATTAAGCAAATATCATAAGTGGCAAGAATTGCATGTGAATTTTATACAAAAACACATGTACTTACATTCTTATATTTCTCGTATGTATAGAAACTAATCGAGGAGTAAGGTAACCGATGTGCAATAGTTACAAGATTTCCTTTCCAGAAAGCTCGTAGCCCTTCTTCATAGACAATGCGGGACGCTTCACGCCATATACTAGTGTTGCGCATCGTAGCCACATCTGAGTGCATTCCTTGCACCTGCGCATAGAAATGATACAAATTTCAATGGCAATCATACTATTATTAAGAAAAGAGCAAAAAGAGATGATTTTACCCATATAGACCAAACCAGTATATATGTAAAAAAAAAATCTAGCGCATGAGCTCAACCGGGTTCAGCACTGTCAGGTCGGCCATGCGTCCATGTGCGCACAAGCTCATGATAACATCCGGCTGAGGTGTAGGGCGTGGAGTGCGCCGCGCATACGCGACATCGCACCGCAGCAGAAGTCATATATATATATATATATATATATATATATATATATATATATATATATATATATATATATGTGTGTGTGTGTGTGTGTGTGTGTGTGTGTGTGTGTGTGTGTGTGTTAGGATTTGATTTGTCTTTACAGTTTGTTTTTCTTTTGCCTTGGTGCTAGAATTGCTCAAGAAATGCATAAAATTCCCATTTCTCCAGTATCCAGAGCAGAATCATTCCCGAGGAGCTCAATGAAGTAAGATGCCACTCGTTGCTTATACTAATATACAGACATACAGTTAGCATCAGAGGCTAGAGCAGTCTGGTGAAGAAAATAGATAATAAAGCAGTGCGAGCGGGCATTACACGGTCAGAGGAAGGACGAATTGGCCCTCTGGATAAACGGCGCACCTGAAACAGGATGGTGAGGCGGGCGAGCGGCGCAGTGCAGGTCTTGCTGACGGCGCCGGCGACGCCGCCGGCGAGGAGGTGGAGCGTCGTCCCAAGCTTGGGCTGGTTGTGGTGCTGCTGCGGCTGCGGCTGCTGCTGCTGCTGCGTCGAGTACCTCCGCGCGGCGACGGCGGCGGCGCCGTCCACGGTCGCGGCGGCCATCCCCACGCTCGCCTCCGTCTGCATCCGCCCCCTCCCTCGTCGCCAGTCCACCGCCGCCTCTGGGGCGTGGGCACTAGCACGAGTGACCGGATCGGCGCGCAGGAGGATCGCGCGAAGGCAAGACGGTCGTCACTAAACCCTAGAGTTTGGGGGCGGACTGTGTGGGCGCAGGGCTTAGGGTTTGGGAATGTTTTTTTTTTCGATGTGGGTCGGCAAGCGCGAATAAAGCCGAGACCGACTTGGAGAGAAAGAGACGCTCCAGTAACGGTATAAACTTAGCATCTCCAGTAACGGTATAAACTTAGCATCTGGTTGATAATATCCTTTTCATCATGAAATAAATTAGTATACTTATCAATTTTTTCGGGGTCATGGAATAATTATCTTAGCATGTTGAATATTTGTTGTTTATCTATGAAAAAATAATTATCAATCAGATGGAGTAGAGAAATCTCTACTACTTAAAACGGACGTAAGGTTTCATTTCATCTTTCCTCCTACCACCCTTTCGTCCAACCTTGCATGTATATGATAATTAATCACCTTGATTTACTTACCTTTTGAATAAATTTTATTTGAATTTACTTACCAAATTTTTAAACAAACAGTTTTGCTAAAGCACATCTAGATGTGCCATAAATATTGCACATCTAAGTCCTATGTCATTGATCTTACATTGAGATTTGTGTGGATATTTTTATTTTCTTTTTTCTTTTTTTCTTTATGCTTGACTCACTCACTTAGATGTACAATAATTAGAGCACATCTAGATGTGCCTTAGACACACCCACAAATAAAATATAAGTTAATTCATGATCAGAATTTGATGAATATTTATTTAAATAATCATATTATTATTGACAGATAAATCACAAGCTAACATATTATAGAATATTTATATCCCGTTGCAGCGTAAGGGCCTAGTCAACCAAAAAAATCCACACAAGGTCAGAGGCGCATAAACTTTCCGCTCGACGGCCATCGGAATGCGAGGTCGGTGTCGCCGCGAAATATGCACAGCATCTCCGGGATGCGCTTCCCTGCCGCGCCCCACGGTGTCCCCTACGTGGCACCGTGCACAGTTTTTCCGGTATGCCCTTTAGTGCGCCTGTTTTGGGCTTGCTGTGGGTCGCATCGCTCTTCTGCGAGTGTGGAAGTAGGATGGGCCTCGTACCCCCAGCCCTCCTGCAAGGTGCAGACAGGCTCACCTCCTCTCGTAAAGTGGGCCGAGCCTAAACTGGCCCCCGGGTTTCAAGTGCACCTCACTGAATAAGCACTGAGCAGTATCTTCTCAAAAAAAAACTGACTGAGCAGTCTTACCATGGACTGCTGGCAGTCGTAGTCGTACGTGCAGACTGGCGGTCCGACAGGTCGTAGCTCGTCGTGGACGCGGTTAGGTGGCTGCGAGATCGAGGCCTGGATAATGTTGTCCTCGACACAAACGACGCACAGCAATGAGTAACGCTACTGTTGACGATCTCGTGATTCATGTGGTCGTGTTGAGCGGACACTAACAGTGATGCCAGCTACGACTCCATCAACGCCAAGCACGCGCGCACAAAGTCACTGCATATCTCTTCATTCTTCTTGATAGATTGAGATATTGGAGAAGTAATTGTTGTATTGATTGGGACCTCAAGGGCTGTTTATATAGATTACAAAGCTTGGGCTCCGAGACTAGACTAATAGAGATAGATTACAATACGAATAGACTTTATACTCTAAGATCCCCCCGCAGTCTCAACGTCAGGTGAAACAATGTTGAGACTGGAGCGTATGTCGGTGAACGATGCGATCGGAGTCCTTTGGTAAAAATGTCGACAAATTGGGCACTTGTATGAACATGAAGAACGCGAACCTCGCCAAGAGCCACCTTTTCACGAACAAAGTGAATGTCAATCTCAATGTGCTTTGTGCGACGATGTTGAATCGATTGGAAGCCATGTATACTGCAGAGATGTTATCACATAAACAATGGTAGCACGTGGGAGCGGACGATGAAGTTCAACGAGAAGTCGTCGTAGCCACACCGCCTCGACCACTGCGTGAGCAACCGCCCTATACTCAGCCTCGTGAAGACACAGAAACTGTTACTGCCTTTTAGAACACCAAGAAACAAGATTATCACCCAAATAAACGCAGAATCCGGATGTAGATCGTCGAGTATCTGGACAACCTGCCCGACCGCATCGAAATAAACTGCAAGCTTGTAGGTGAAGAAGAATTAATAAGGAGACCGTGATCAAGAGTGCCTTTTAAATAGCGGAGAATGCTTCGACATGAGCCGGATGAGGAGCACGAGGATCATGCATAAAGAGACAAAGCTTGCTGAACTGAATAGGAGATTTCGGACGAGTAAGAGTGGCATATTGAAGAGCGCCATGATGCTATGATATAAAGTAGGATCGAAAGAGGATCACCATCACCGACGCTTTAGCACCAACATCGGCCGGAGTACGAGAGGTTGACAATCGGACATACCGAACGAGAAAGCAAGTCCAAAATGTATGACCGTTGAGAAAGAAAGAGGGAAGATTTAGTGCGAGAAACATGAATACCTAGAAAATGACGAAGAGGACCAAGATCACCATGGAAAACTCCCGATTGAGAGAAGAGATGTATGTTGAAGAAAAGAATCGAACTAGCCGTGAGAATGATATCATCAACATAAAGCAAGAGGTAGGAAGTGTGAGTAGAAGACCGATAAGCAGAGAGAGAAGAATCGGATTTGGAGGAATAAAGCCTATGGTTTGAATAAAAGTAGCAAAGCATTGAAACCATGCACGAGGAGCTTGTTTAAGTCCATAAAGAGATTTGTTGAGGAGACAAACAAAATTTGGAGATGAGGATTCTCAAAACCAGAGGGTTCTTGACAATAAACAGTTTTATTGAGAGTGCCATGAAGAAAAGCATTTTTAACATCAAGTTGATGAATAGGCCAAGAAGATGAAACAGCAAGACTAAGAACAACACGAATAGTTCTTGGTTTAACAACAGGAGAAAAAGTCTCATCAAAGTCAATACCAGTGTCTTGGGAGAAACCACGACACACCCAACGAGCTTTGTAACGAGCGAGAGTGCCATCGAATGAAATTTATGACGAAAAACCCATTTGCCGAAACAATGTTAACACCGGAGGTTTGGGAACAAGAGTCCATGTATTATTTTGTGAAGAGCTTCAAATTCATCGCAAGCATAGCGTAAAGCCGAGAGGGTCAAGAAGAGCTCGCTTATAACTGGTTGGAATAGGAGAGATGGTTGGGGTGGCGGTAAGATTGAGACGTTTGGCGGGGAGAAGAAATCCTCGTTTTCCACGGGTGCACATGACATGATCATTGGTGAGCGGTGGTATAAGAACGACATTGGGTGGCGATGGGTTTTCGGTTGAAGAGGACGGTGAGGAAGAAGAATCGAGGTGGTGGGTGTCGAGGGGTTGCCGTGGTAGGATGTGGTGAGGAAAGACGGTGGGGTAGAGGATGCGATTCTGGAGAGGTGGAGGACGGGCGGGAGGGTGGCTAACGTTGGGCGATTCCGGTGAGAGACGGAACAAGATTCCATGGCAGCAGAGATGACCGAAGGCGAACTAGGGAAGGGTTTTGTGTTGGGGAACGTAGTAATTTCAAAAATTTCCTACGATCACGCAAGACCATGGTGATGGCATAGCAACGAGAGGGAGAGTGTCCGTCCACGCACCCTCGTGAGACCGAAAGCGAAGCGTTATAACAACGCTGTTGATGTAGTCGTGCGTCTTCACGATCCGACCGATCCAAGCACCGAACGTCGGCACCTCCGAGTTCGCACACGTTCAGCTCGATGACGATCCCGGACTCGATCCAGCAAAGTGTCGGGATGAGTTCCACAAGACGACGGCGTGGTGGCGATGTTGATGCTCCACCGACGCAGGGCTTCGCCTAAGCTCATGACGATATGACTTCTCCGCGCGAGGCTTCGCCTAAGCTCATGACGATATGACCAAGTGGAATATGGTGGAAGGGGCACCGCACACGGCTAAGGAAAGATCCGTAGATCAACTTGTGTGTCATGGGGTGCCCCTGCCCCGTATATAAAGGAGGGAGGGAGGAGGAGGCCGGCCCTAGGAGGAGGGCGCCAAGGGAGTCCTACTCCCACCGGGAGTAGGACTCCTTCTTCCTAGTCCAACTAGGAGAAGGGGAAAGGGGGAAGTGGAGAAGGAAGGGAGAGGTGGGCTGCGCCCCAAAACCCTTGTCCAATTCGGACTGGGCTTGGGAGGCGCACGCCACCTCCGGCTCCTTCCCACTAAGGCCCATCAAGGCCCAATACTCTTCCCCGTATTCCCGTAACTCCCCAGACTCAAAAATACCGAATCACTGGAACCTTTCGAACTCCGAATATAGTCGTCCAATATATCGATCTTTACGTCTCGACCATTTCGAGACTCCTCGTCATGTCCCCGATCTCATCCGGGACTCCGAACTCCTTCGGTACATCAAAACTCATAAACTCATAATATAAGCATCATCGAAACCTTAAGCGTGCGGACCCTACGGGTTCGAGAACTATGTAGACATGACCTAGAACTATTCTTGGTCAATAACCAATAGCGGGACCTGGATGCCCATATTGGCTCCTACATATTCTACGAAGATCTTTATCGGTCAAACCGCATAACAACATACGTTGTTCCCTTTGTCATCGGTATGTTACTTGCCCGAGGTTTGATCGTCGGTATCCAATACCTAGTTCAATCTCGTTACGGCAAGTCTCTTTACTCGTTCCATAATGCATCATTCCGTAACTAACTCATTAGCTACATTGCTTGCAAGGCTTATAGTGATGTGCATTACCGAGAGGGCCCAGAGATACCTCTCCGACAATCGGAGTGACAAAACCTAATCTCAAATCGCCAACCCAACATGTACCTTTGGAGACACCTGTAGTACTCCTTTATAATCACCCATTCGTTGTGACGCTTTGGTAGCACCAAAGTGTTCCTCCGTAAACGGAGTTGCATAATCTCATAGTTACGGGAACATGTATAAGTCATGAAGAAAGCAATAGCAACATACTAAACGATCAAGTGCTAGGCTAACGGAATGGGTCAAGTCAATCGATCATTCTCCTAATGATGTGATCCCGTTAATCAAATGACAACTCATGTCTATGGTTAG
Source organism: Aegilops longissima (assembly GCA_021605205.1). Taxonomy (NCBI): domain Eukaryota; kingdom Viridiplantae; phylum Streptophyta; class Magnoliopsida; order Poales; family Poaceae; genus Aegilops; species Aegilops longissima. The sequence goes on from CM038679.1 coordinate 470,551,603, forward strand.
GAAACATAACCATCTTTGATTAACGAGCTAGTCAAGTAGAGGCATACTAGTGACACTGTTTGTCTATGTATTCACACATGTATTATGTTTCCGGTTAATACAATTCTAGCATGAATAATAAACATTTATCATGAAATAAGGAAATAAATAATAACTTTATTATTGCCTCTAGGGCATATTTCCTTCAGTCTCCCACTTGCACTAGAGTCAATAATCTAGTTCACATCATCATGTGATTCAACACTAATATTCACATCTCAGTATGTGATTAATACCCATAGTTCACATCGTCATGTGACCAACACCCAAAGGGTTTACTAGAGTCAATAATCTAGTTCACATCGCTATGTGATTAACACCCAAAGAGTACTAAGGTATGATCATGTTTTGCTCGTGAGAGAAGCTTAGTCAACGGTCATCACATTCAGAGCCGTATGTATTTTGCAAATATTCTATGTCTACAATGCTCGCACGGGCTACTCTAGCTAATTGCTCCCACTTACAATATGTATCCAGATTGAGACTTAGAGTCATCTGGATCAGTGTAAAAAGCTTGCATCGATGTTACTCTTTACGACGGGCTCTTTTATCACCTCCATAATCGAGAAATATTTCCTTAGTCCTCACTAAGGATGTTCTTGACCAATGTCCAAAGATCTACTCCTAGATCACTATTGTATTCCTTGCCAAATTCAGAGCAAGGAATATAATAGGTCCAGTACATAGCATAGCATACTTTATAGAACCTATGACCGAGGCATAGGGAATGACTTTCTTTCTCTTTTCTATTTTCTGCCGTGGTCGGGATTTGAGTCTCACTCAATTTCACACCTTTGCAACACAGCAAGAACTTTTCTTTATTGCTCCATTTTGAACTACTTCAAAATATTGACAAGGTATGTATTCATTGAAAAACTTATCAAGCGCCTTGATCTATCTCTATAGATCTTGATGCTCAATATATAAGCAGCTTCACCGAGGTCTTTCTTTGAAAAACTCCTTTCAAACACTCCTTTATGCTTTGCGAATAATTCTACATTATTTCCGATCAACAATATGTCATTCACATATACTTGTCGAAATGCAGTAGTGCTCCCACTCACTTTCTTGTAAATACAGGCTTCTCCAAAAGTTCAGATAAAACCATACGCTTTGATCAACTCATCAAAGCGTATATTCCAACTCCGAGATGCTTGCACCACCATTGATGGATCGCTGGAGTTTGCACATTTTGTTAGCTCCTTTAGGATTGACAAAAACTTCGGTTGCATCATATACAACTCTTCTTTAATAAATCCATTAAAGAATGTAGTTTTGACATTCATTTGCCGATTTCATAAAATGTGGCAATTGCTAACATGATTCAACAGACTTAAGAATCGCTCAGCTTGAGAAAATCTCATTTGTAGTCAACACCTTGAACTTGTCGAAAACCTTTTTGCGACAAGTCGAATTTTGTAGATAGTAACACTACTATCATCATCTGTCTTCCTCTTGAAGATCCATTTATATAATATGGCTTGCCGATCATCGAGCAACTCCATCAAAGTCCATACTTTGTTCTCATACATGGATCCCATCTCGATTTCATGGCCTCAAGCCATTTCGCGAATCTGGGCTCATCATCGCTTCCTCATAGTTCGTAGGTTCATCATGGTCTAGTAACATGACTTCCGAACATGATTACCGTATCACTCAGTGCGGATCTTACTCGAAGACCTACGAGGTTTGGTAGCAACTTGATCTGAAGTTTCATGATCATCATCATTAACTTCCTCACTAATTGGTGTAGGAATCACTGGAACTGATTTCGTGATGAACTACTTTCCAATAAGGGAGAAGGTACAATTACCTCATCAAGTTCTACTTTCCTCCCACTCACTTCTTTCGAGAGAAACTTCTTCTCCGAAAGGATCCATCTTAGCAACGAAGAACTTGCCTTCGGATCTGTGATAGGAGGTGTACCCAACATTTTCTTTTGGGTAATCTATGAAGACGCATTCTCCGATTTGGGTTCGAGCTTATCGGTGAAAACTTTTTCACATAAGCATCACAACTCAAAATTTTAAGAAACGACAGCTTAGGTTTCTTGTTAAACCATAGTTCATACGGTGTCGCCTCAATGGATTTAGATGGTGCCCTTTTAAATGTGAATGCGGCTGTCTCTAATGCATAACCTCAAAACGATATTGGTAAATTGGTAAGAGACATCATTGATCGCACCATATCAAATAAAGTACTGTTTCTGACGTTCGGACACACCATAACGCTGTGGTGTTCGGTGGCGTGAGTAGTGAAACTATTTCACATTGTTTTAATCAAGGCCAAACTCGTAACTCAAATATTTTTCCTCTGCGATCATATCGTAGAAACTTTTATTTTCTTGTTACGATGATTCTTCACTTCACTCTGAAATTCTTTGAACTTTTCAAATGTTTCGAATTGTGTTTCATCAAGTAGATATACCCATATCTGCTCAAATCATCTTGTGAAGGTCGAAAATAACGATACTTGCCACGAGCTTTAACACTCATCGGACCGCATACATCAAGTATGTATTATTTCCAATAAGTCATTTGCTCGCTCCATTGTTCCGAGAATGAGTCTTTAGTCATCTTGCCCATAAGGCATGGTTCGCAAGCATCAAGTGATTCATAATCAAGTGATTTCAAAATCCCATCAGCATGGAGTTTCTTCATGCGTTTTACACCAATATGACCTAAACGGCAAGTGCCACAAATAAGTTGCACTATCATTATTAACTTTGCATCTTTTGGTTTCAATATTATGAATATGTGTATCACTATGATCGAGATCCAATGAACCATTTTCATTGGGTGTGTAACCATATAAGGTTTTATTCATGTAAACAGAACAACAATTTATTCTCTTACTTAAATGAATAACCGTATTGCAATAAACATGATCAAATCATATTTATGCTCAACACCAAATAACACTTATTTAGGTTCCACACTAATCCCGAAAGTATAGGGAGTGTGCGATGATGATCATATCAATCTTGGAACTACTTCCAACACTCATCGTCACTTCCCCTTCAACTAGTCTCTGTTTATTCTGTAACTCCTGTTTCGAGTTACTAATCTTAGCAACCGAACGAGTATCAAATACTCATGGGCTACTATAAACACTAGTAAGGTACACATCAATAACCTGTATATCAAATATAACCTTGTTCACTTTGCCATCCTTCTTATCCACCAAACATTTGGGGTAGTTCTGCTTCCAGTGAACAATCCTTTTGCAGTAGAAGCACTTAGTCTCGTGCTTAGGACCAGACTTGGGTTTCTTCACTTGAGCAGCAACTTGCTTGCCGCTCCTTTTGAAGTTCCCCTTCTTCCCTTTGCCATTTTCCTTGAGACTAGTGGTCTTATCAACCATCAACACTTGATGTTTTTCTTGATTTCTACCTTCGCCGATTTTAGCATCACGAAGAGCTCGAGAATCTTTTTCGTCATCCCTTGCATACTATAGTTCATCACGAAGTTCTACTAACTTAGTGATGGTGACTAGAGAATTCATCAATCACTATCTTATCTGGAAGATTAACTCCCACTTTGATTCAAGCGATTGAAGTACTCGGACAATCTGAGCACATGCTCACTAGTTGAGCGATTCTCCTCCATTTTTAGCTATAGAACTTGTTGGAGACTTCATTTCTCTCAACTCGGTATTTGCTTGAAATATTAACTTCAATTCCTGGAACATCTCATATGGTCCATGACGCTCAAAACGCCTTTGAAGTCCCGATTCTAAGCCGTTAAGCATGGTGCACTAAACTATCAAGTAGTCATCATATTGAGCTAGCCAAACGCTCATAACGTCAGATCGCTCATATTGAGCTAGCCAAACGCTCATAACGTCTCGCATCGCTCCTGCAATAGGTCATCACCTAGCGGTGCATTAATGACATAATTCTTCTGCGCAGCAATGAGGATAAACCTCGACCACGGATCCAATCCGCATCATTGCTACTAACATCTTTCAATACAATATTCTCTAGGAACACATATAAAAACATAGGGAAGCAACAACGCGAGCTATTGATCTACAACATAATTTGCAAAATACTACCAGGGACTAAGTTCATGATAAATTAAAGTTCAATTAATCATATTACTTAAGAACTCCCACTTAGATAGACATCTCTAGTCATCTAAGTGATTACGTGATCCAAATCAACTAAACCATGTCCGATCATCACGTGAGATGGAGTAGTTTCAATGGTGAACATCACTATGTTGATCATATCTACTATATGATTCACGCCTCGACCTTTCGGTCTCCGTGTTCCGAGGCCATATCTGTTATATGCAAGGCTCGTCAAGTTTAACTCGAGTATTCAGCGTGCAACTGTTTTGCACCCGTTGTATTTGAATGTAGAGCCTATCACACCCGATCATCACGTGGTGTCTCAAAGACGAAGAACTTTTGCAACGGTGCATACTCGGGAGAACACTTCTTGATAATTTTAGTGAGAGATCATCTTATAATGCTACCGTCAATCAAAGCAAGATAAGATGCATAAAGGATAAACATCACATGCAATCAATATAAGTGATATGATATGGTCATCATCATCTTGTGCTTGTGATCTCCATCGCCAAGCACCGCCATGATCACCATCGTCACCGCGCCGACACCTTGATCTCCATCGTAGCATCGTTGTCGCCTCGCCAACTATTGCTTCTACGACTATCGCTCTTCGCTTAGTGATAAAGTAAAGCAATTACATGGCTTTGCATTTCATACAATAAAGCGACAACCATATGGCTCTCGCCATTGCCGATAACTCGGTTACAAAACATGATCATCTCATACAATAAAATATAGCATCACGTCTTGACCATATCACATCACAACATGCCCTGCAAAAACAAGTTAGACGTCCTCTACTTTGTTGTTGCAAGTTTTACGTGGCTGCTATGGGCTGAGCAAGAACCGTTCTTACCTCGCATCAAAACCACAACGATACTTCGTCAAATAGACTCGTTTTAACCTTCTCAAGGACCGGGCGTAGCCACACTCGATTCAACTAAAGTGAGAGAGCAGACACCCGCCGGTCACCTTTAAGCAACGAGTGCTCGAGCGGTGAAACCAGTCTCGCGTAAGCGTCTGGCGTAATGTCGGTCCGGCCGCTTCATCTCACAATACCGCTGAACCAAAGTATGACATGCTGGTAGGCGTATGACTTGTATCGTCCACAACTCACTTGTGTTCTACTCGTGCACATGACATCAACGCATAAAACCAGGCTCGGATGCCACTGTTGGGGAACATAGTAATTTCAAAAAATTTCCTACGATCACGAAAGACCATGGTGATGGCATAGCAACGAGAGGGAGAGTGTCCGTCCACGCACCCTCGTGAGACCGAAGCGGAAGTGTTATAACAACGCGGTTGATGTAGTCGACGCTTTCACGATCCGACCGATCCAAGCACCGAACGTCACGGCACCTCCGAAGTTACGCACACGCTCAGCTCGATGACGATCCCGGACTCGATCCAGCAAAGTGTCGGGATGAGTTCCACAAGACGACGGCGTGGTGGACGATGTTGATGCTCCACGACGCAGGGCTTCGCTTAAGCTCCGCGACGATATGACTTCTCCGTAGCGGGCTTCGCTTAAGCTCATGACGATATGACCAAGTGGAATATGGTGGAAGGGGCACCGACACGGCTAAGGAAAGATCCGTAGATCAACTTGTGTGTCATGGGGTGCCCCCGCCCCGTATATAAAGGAGGGAGGGAGGAGGAGGCCGCCCTAGGAGGAGGGCGCCAAGGGGAGTCCTACTCCCACCGGGAGTAGGACTCCTTCTTCCTAGTCCAACTAGGAGAAGGGGGAAAGGGGAAGTGGAGAAGGAAGGGAGAGGTGGGCTGCGCCCAAAACCCTTGTCCAATTCGGACTGGGCTTGGGAGGCGCACGCCACCTCCCTGGCTCCTTCCCACTAAGGCCCATCAAGGCCCAATACTCTTCCCCGTATTCCCGTAACTCCCCAGACTCAAAAATACCCGAATCACTCGGAACCTTTCTCAACTCCGAATATAGTCGTCCAATATATCGATCTTTACGTCTCGACCATTTCGAGACTCCTCGTCATGTCCCCGATCTCATCCGGGACTCAACTCCTTCGGTACATCAAAACTCATAAATTCATAATATAACCGCCATCAAACCTTAAGCGTGCGGACCCTACGGGTTCGAGAACTATGTAGACATGACCTAGAACTATTCTTGGTCAATAACCAATAGCGGGACCTGGATGCCCATATTGGCTCCTACATATTCTACGAAGATCTTTATCGGTCAAACCGCATAACAACATACGTTGTTCCCTTTGTCATCGGTATGTTACTTGCCCGAGGTTTGATCGTCGGTATCCAATACCTAGTTCAATCTCGTTACGGCAAGTCTCTTTACTCGCTCCATAATGCATCATTCCGTAACTAACTCATTAGCTACATTGCTTGCAAGGCTTATAGTGATGTGCATTACCGAGAGGCCCAGAGATACCTCTCCGACAATCGGAGTGACAAAACCTAATCTCAAATACGCCAACCCAACATGTACCTTTGGAGACACCTGTAGTACTCCTTTATAATCACCCAGATTACGTTGTGACGCTTTGGTAGCACCAAAGTGCATAATCTCATAGTTACGAGAACATGTATAAGTCATGAAGAAAGCAATAGCAACATACTAAACGATCAAGTGCTAGGCTAACGGAATGGGTCAAGTCAATCAGATCATTCTCCTAATGATGTGATCCCGTTAATCAAATGACAACTCATGTCTATGGTTAGGAAACATAACCATCTTTGATTAACGAGCTAGTCAAGTAGAGGCATACTAGTGACACTCTGTTTGTCTATGTATTCACACATGTATTATGTTTCCGGTTAATACAATTCTAGCATGAATAATAAACATTTATCATGAAATAAGGAAATAAATAATAACTTTATTATTGCCTCTAGGGCATATTTCCTTCATTTTGGTGGTGGCGGATTGTGGTGGAATTGGTGTTGTGGTTGTAGTGACAGAAAAAGGAAAAGTATTTTCATCGAATGTGACATGACGAGAGAGAATGATACGACTGTAAGATGGTTCAAACAACGATATCCTTTGTGATCATCGAAAAGACCAAGATGAATGCAAGGTAGTGAGCGTGGTTCTAGTTTGTTGGAGGCGGTAGAGGCGATGTTGGGAAAGCATAGACAACCAAAAACACGCAGAAAAGAATAGTCAGGGTGGGAGAGAAAAAGAGATTGAAAAGGCGAATAAAGAGGGCAAGTTTTAGTTGGTCGAATATTAAGAAGGAGTGTGGCGGTGCGAAGGGCTTCAACCCAAAAACGGAAAGGAAGAGAGGCTTGTAAAAGCAATGTGCGAAGAACATCATTAATAGAGCGAAGACAGCGTTCAGCTTTACCATTTTGAGAAGATGTATAAGGGCATGAAAAGCGAAGAAGAATGCCTTGGGAGAGAAAGAAGGTGCGGTTTTGGGTGTTATCAAATTCACGACCGTTATCACATTGAATAAATCAATTGGCAAGCCAAAGTGTGTGATTACATATTGTCGAAAGTTGAGAAAGATTGCGGTACTTCAGATTTAGCGTGGAGAGGAAAGGTCCAAGTATAGTGAGAATAATCATCCAAGATCATAAGATAATATTTATAATCGTAAACACTAGGGACCTGGGAGGTCCATAAATCACAGTGAAGTAACTCAAAAGGAAAAGTACTAATGGTAGTAGAGGTTCCAAAAGGTAATCTAACATGTTTGCCGCATTGACATGCATTACGTAGAGAGGGATTATGGGGACTGCTAGAACTAGGGATACAAAATTCTTGGAGTAAAGACGTCAAAGTGTTTTTTTGGGATGACCGAGGCGACGATGCCATAGATCAACGGATGCGAGCATGGCACGAGGGGTGGATGTGGGCGCCATGAAGAGGATAAAGATCGCCCGTGCTATTGTACCGAAGCGAGGATCGCCTGTTGTCGATTCTTCACGCACAAACCAAAAGGGTCAAAGGCCAGGATAACTTTGTTGTCAATGCAAAATTGTCTAACAGAAATAAGATTTTTGATGATGGAAGGAACCACAAGAATATTGCGGAGAAGAAAATTGGCATGAGAGGATGGGATGTAAGAGTGACCGGTGCATGAAACAGGATGGTGGAGCCATCGCCAATGGTGATAGTAGAAAATCAAGGAAAACAAGTCGACAATAAATTCATATTTGAAGACATATGCATTGATGCACCGTAATCGAAAATCCAATCCGTACTGCTTTGTTGAGGACAAAATTGTTCATGGCGTTGATGAAGGCGGCTTGGTCCCAAGCCGCTGTTGGGGAGGAGCAGAGGGGCCAGGAGCTTGCATGTTGACGTAGGGAATAGCGGATGGGTAGTATGCGATTGGGGCTGCATGTTGCCGTAGAAGACCGCATGGTGTTGGAGGCGACGGCGGTCTGGCGTCTTGGTAAGCGGAGTGGGAGTGACGGTGTAGACGTCGCCGGCGGCTGGGTCCAAGGAGTCCCGAGAGCCGGTGGTCGGACGAAGACCGGGCTCCATGTGCCCGTGTCTGCAGGAGGGGCACCATACGTCGAGGGGCGACCAAGGCATCGACCAAGCTTGGACGAGGCCAGTCAAGGATCATCTTGAGGAGGCCATGACGACGGAGCTGGTGGCGAGGCCGGTGGATGACGGGTTTGGGGGGGAAGGTGTTTGGGTAGTTGTAGAGGAAGAGGTAGGGGATGGGCGCCGCGGCGCGAACTCGCCATGGAGAAGAGGGGCCGAATCGGCCGGGCGGCGCGGGGTGGCGGAGCCATACCAAAGGGAAAACCTAGGCGCCGATACCATGATAGATTGAGATATTGGAGAAGTAATTGTTGTATTGATTGGGGCCTCAAGGGCTGTTTATATAGATTACAAAGCTTGGGCTTCAAGACTAGACTAATAGAGATAGATTACAATACGAATAGACTTTATACTCTAAGACTTCTTTTTAAGAATCACTGCAGATCTTTGGTGGTATGGTAATGGTATCCGTTGTTTAACTTGATGATACGATTGCCTGCATTAGGAAGTTACTACCGCTGGGTATAATTTCAGCAGCACTGCATTGAAGATACTGCCCGCTTTTACAGTTGCGCTCGTGAGGGCATGGTTAATAACAGCCAACAAACGCTTATAAAAAATTGTTATGTCATCTAAAGTCAATTTTATAGTTGGCATATACCATAGTACTCCCTCCGCAAAGAAAATATAGTAGTTTTGCTAAAACACTCCAATGTTGTCCCACAAATTTGCTCGGGCATTCGTCCGCAAAAGGAAGGGACCAATCCGCGAGCATAGATGCAGGAGCCAGCCATCCAATACTGCCCATACAGTTTAAACGAAGTTTCAACTAACCGGACCAAATTCATTACATTTCAACCATTTTTTATTAAAAAAAGCAACCGGACCATAAAGCTATTATACGGTGGCGCCTGTCGTCCACCTTCTTTGTATTCTGCATCGGCCACCATGTCCTTCATCCTGTTGTGTCCATGAACGACGGCGAGGTTCAAGATCCGTGAAGTTCAGGTGCGGTTTCCGGCGAGAGAGTGTAGAACATGAAAGGCAGACCGACCACTTGGGACACAATGCCCTGCCGCCTCCCATGCCTTGCTCAGAGGAGTCAGCGACCTGTCTATCGCTGGTGCCGGTGGACGTGAGGTCGGTGATGGACCTGGACGGTCCGTCACTGTCCACCTGCCACACGTGCCCCCGAAAGTTGGACGACGCGGTGCTTTTGTGCTCGACCGCCAGCGCTTGTGACGCCACGTCCGCGTATGTGGTGCAACGGAGGAGGATGTGGAGCGGATGTGTTAGGGTGTGGACTTTAGGCGTGTGTGGCCGTGGTTAAATAGCAGATTCCGATGAGACCAAGCGTCCGGGTGCGTCAATGCGCAACGTTGGAGTTGGTTCCTCGGTCGGCAAGCCTGTTTACTGGTGGCACATGGACAAATGGGCATTGAACGGGCGTGCTAGATATTTGTCTCGTCTCGTACAGTAAACGTCTTCCGGTATTGAACATGCACGGACACCGGGGATGCGGCGCCTGCGCGCCGCTTCAATGCCGGCGCCAGTAAGAGGTCGCGTCTGCTCTGGGCCTACGTCAATACGGTGCGGCATGAATGCGGGCAGTTGGCATCCGGGCGGGAACATATGCGGGCAAAGGAGAAGGGTTTTGGGTGCGCCAGGGTAGTCAACAGCGAGCGTCCCCTCCCCTCATTGTCTCTGGTTTGCGGGGGAAAAACGTGTCCGGACCGGCCTGCATGCGGACCGATATAGGACCGCGTTGGATGTCAAAATACATCCGGACTGTGTAGTCCGAAGCGGCTTAAGGGTTGGCGTTGGAGATGCCTAAGAGCGTTTAGATTAGTGATTATGAAGGGAGTAAGTTTTAATATGTACTGTAGTTTATTAATAACCGACCCACATTACAATCGCAAAAGTATACTGCGCGCTTGTGCTATAGCCGGCTCTTATCTTATAACCTGTTTTCTTCTCTCCTCTTTGCAATTAAGCAAAAATGTAATATTTAAATTTTTATTGTCTTTTTATGCCATCTTATTGTACTTGCCTTACGAAGGAGGAGGGATTCTGACCATAATTGAAGGTTTGAGAACCGGTCATCGACTCGTTGACTGGGCACCTGATTAGCTGCCAGCCCGCCCGTGTTCGAGACTCGGCTCTAGCGTAGTGTTCATCGAGTTTTCTTCTATAAAGAAAAAGCCAATAAAGATTAGCCCGGATAGGTCTCATCTTTTTAAATATAGGTTCGCCGTAAGGCTAACTCCACCGCACGACCCCATCTTTTCCGGCCCCGTCCATTTGGGGTAAAAGGGACAAACGAGGCGGCCCAACGCGCGACGGCCCGGACCTATCTTGTCTGTTTTGTGTCTGAGTCGACCCATTTCAAGCGCAAATTTGCGCCGGGTTTGGGTTGCGGCGGACACCAAACGGACGCGCGCCTCGTCCGCGTCGGGGCCGCGTGGCAGGCGGCCACCTACCTCCTACCCGCCCACATCAATGCGCACGAGCGGGCGGCCCCACCTGTCATCCGCACATAGAAAGGTCGCCATCCTTCTTTAAGTGGGAACCGTGGACCGGTCGTCGTCCACGCTGCCCCACGCCACCCCACGGCCTCCTCGAAACCCGACAGCCCCAGTCCCAAACCCTAGCCAAGAACTCGTCGGCCGGCCGCCCGCAGCCATGGGGCTATGGAACTACGGCCGCAAAGGCAAGCACGACCGCGAGGCTGGCTCCTCGCCGGGACGCCGCCGCGGCTCGGTGAAGAAGGAGGAGCCCGCGTCGCCATCGCCACCACGCCGGGCCCCCGTGCTGCCCACATTCTTCATCGCGCCCACGTCCGCCGGCGAGCGCGACCGACATTACATCCGCGCGTCGGTGTGCCGCCGTTATTGGGAGACGAGGAGGCCGCTCCCCTGGAGCGACGTCCACCTCCCCAATAACTGGCATCTCTCCGCCGACCTGGTCCCGATCCCGCCGGTCCCGACGAGCGGCCGTGCGCGCGACGAGGAGATCAAGCGCCGCCGCCTCCTCCTCCATGACAACCTCTTCTACGACGCCAGGTACGCCCCCGACTCTGGGCTCTGGGACACCTGGTTTCGTGACGAGCGCGACACCAGGCGCGCGTCGTTCTTCGCCGGCACGTCGACGGGGCCGCGACGGCCACGTCGAGAGCGCGCAGCGCCTGCTCCCCAGGAGCGCGGGCATAGGTGGGTGCGTGGCGTCACGCCCACGCCGTCGCCTTCGCCATCTCCATCGCCACCACCACCTCCTCGCATGACGGAGGAGGAGGAGGCCCGTCTCGTTGCGCGCGTCATGGAGGACTCCATGCGCACACACGATGAGCGCCAGTAGGAGAGCCTCGAGGAGATGCTGGCCCGCTCCGCCGCCGGCAAGGTCGCCATCCCCGAGCTGGAGATGGTGGCGAAGGAGGAGGTGATGGAGGACCCGTCGGTGGCCGCGTTCCAGCCGGCCTGGTGGGCCAGGGGTGGGGCTGGTCGTGCACGGCCCCGGAGATGGCCGACGCCGTGGGCGTGAATCGGTGCCCCACGCCGCCCGGTCACCGGAGCGGGCGGCGCCGCCACGGAGGAGGTGGTGCGAGCACCTCCGCCGTCCAGCCCGCCCGTCTACCACGCACCGCCGCCCACTCGACGCCGCCGCCTACGCCGACCTTGTCGTCGACAGCAGCGACACCGCGCCCAATGAAGACGGCGACGGTCACGGCAGGAGCGCGCGGGAGGCGTTTTTTATTTTGTTTTTATGTTAATGATTAAACTGGGCCGTTTAAGTGGATTGAGAAACTGAACCGTTTTGTGGCCGTGACCCCTATATATGTTTTATGTTTTTTTAAACGTGTTTATTTACCTTTTTTAGTCATTTCATTCTAGTTTTTATAATTTTTTTATTCACGTCCATCCCATACATGTTTTGGCCGCACCCACGACCCATCGGACAAACGCGGACATGGGCGAACCCATTGCCGCTCCAAAAGGATAAAATCTGGCTAAACCGAACGTCCGTTTAGGATCGCGCGGTGGAGTTGGCCTAAGAGAGCCCTGGTTGTGGAAAGCAGCGCCCATCCGATCGCGGACGTCAATTGATCACACCAGCAAATATTCCGCCCGCGCGCTTGCTCGACAACGCGGCAAGTACGGCCGGCACTCGGCCGTGCCGCACGAACGGAGCGAGGCGCGAAGATAGGCGGGGACGCAACGTGCGCCGCGTTCTCTTCCCTCCGGCGGCTACCCGTTTGGCCCCGATTCTCTCCTCGCACCCGGCCGGGCGGGTTGCCTTTGGATTCTTCCAAAGCCACTGCCGTTGATCGCGACTCGCTCGCTTTACCCAAAGCAACTTGGTACTGTATCGTAGCTCGCCAGGGCTTTATTATTTCCAGCGTCTGTTGCCCGCCTTTTTGCCGGGTTTTCCGACCTTTGTTGTCAAATGTATAGTACTAGTACGCTACAATAGTCCTCTTTTTGGAATATGATCGTGGGGGTGAGGGGAATAGTAGATTTCCATCCCCATGCGATTCCATCGACACGACGGAAAGCTGCTTCTTTAATTCACGATCGGGGCAGGGACGAGATCCCCAATCATTTCGATGCCTCCCTTATCTCCTCCCGTGAGCTTTGTTTTATCGCTTAGCTTCTACTAGTAGTCACGTTGCTCGTGAGGCCTCACCGGTTTTTAATGTACTCTACATCGCCGCAGCGTGTTCCATGGTTTATTCTCCCTCCGGACATTTGGCATGTGCTTGGTTGTTCAGAAGCCAACCCGGTCAATTTCGCCGGCCGAATCAAGTTGCATGCAACCATGCAAGCTACTAGAGCAAGCACGATCTTGCTCCACATGGACGACGCGGCAGCATCGCACGCCGGCGACGCCCAAGTGTCGTGCAGTCTCGCGCCAGCAAGAACAAGTTCCAACAAAAAAGAACTGCAGATCGAGCAGCATCGACACGCGCCTTTAGCTGTCACAAAGAAAGCAACCGCGTGTCACTGTTGGACGCTGTGCGACTTTGGAAACAAAGGAGGATCGGTGCCGAAAAACGGGAAAGAGGGCTCGTTGTATTGTAGCTTTGGGAAGCTTGGACGGTGTGATGTACAAGTGTTGTACGCCGTACGAGTTGTAGGGTCGATCTCCTGCACATGCGACCCGGAAAAGAGGTGGACATAGAGATATACTCCTGGGTAAAGAGTAAATTATGAATGATGAACAAAACGCAAGTCATGCCCACTTCCGGAATATATGCAACAGAAAAGCGGCTACGGAAGGGAGAAAAGCTACATCCATGTTAGAAAAGGGTGTTGTTTTGAACAGCAATGCAGTTTTTAAGATGTAATTTTGACCACTAATTTCTATCATATGTATAAGAACCAAGGAAATTGCAATATTCAAGAAGTATTATCTTAAGACAAACATATACATATGTTTCAACTTACAAAAAGTTCAGGACTTTGTGTTTACGATTTTTTTGAACCGAAACCCTCAGGGCTCTCTAATCATTAATTAAGAAGAGTATATTTGTCCAAGTGTAAACCCACACAATGGACCACTACCTAGCACAAGGCCAAGAGCATCATCTACCCGTAGTAGAGGTAACATTGGCAAGCATACAACTCCACACATGCCGTCAGGAGATCCTCACATTGACATTGCACACATGGTCATCGTCATCACCTATCGCGCCTATGACCTAGCAACTACAACTTCAATGCAGCTGAATCTAAGTGAAGAACCCCGAAGAACAGCATCGAGCACACTTCGAGCAAGCCATTTCAAAAAGTCACCACCACGACACCAAGCAGCTCTGATCCAAGCGGAATTGTTGTTGTTGCCACACGAGTCGCCCAACCACGGGTCTCTCCGACCTGCGCCAACTCCGAAATGATGCCCCCAAGAGTGATCGTGACGCACCATCCCAACAACGCTCGACCCCTAGGGGATAGGGGGTTTCTCCCTAGAGTTGCCAAGGGCGGAGGAGCGAGCATCACCTAAACGACGCCTTCGAGAAGGAAAGTACGCCCAAGGCATCGATGTCGCCTGCCCCGGCCATGGACTGGAGGCAATGTCTTAAGTCGGCTAAGTGTCGCAAACCACCTGTCTGAGCCTTGAAGCAGCAACCAGCAAGAACACCATTACGCCCAATGGCCGCCAATACCACGTGCCGACGAACGCCACCCTGATGGCGTGCAAGACACACAGAGCAGTGTAGCACCTTCGTGTAAGGATCACAAGTAGTAACCGTCCTTTCGAAGAGCAGAGGAGAGTAATTATGAGTAGCACTTCTATCACTCACAAGTTGTCACAAGTCTTATGTGAAGTAACTGCGTGTGATTTTGTAGAAGTTGTTAGTGTCCTTGGAGATAAATAAACCAGAGTAGTGAATGTGATAGATTATTCCAGCGAGAGGAGTGCCCACTTGAAACTAAAGAACATAAATTAAAAACGGGGAGTAAAAGTATTTTCTGCACTAGAAATATTATGCGCGGAGAAACTTCGGAATACCTCACATGTGCTAGTGCGAGGATAATTCCAGTTACCTTGTATCATGAGTTTAGTATCTGATTTGTTTGTTCGGTAGGCGGATCATCCTAAGGTTATGGAACTCTTCTACACGAGATTATGTTCCACACAATGGTCCTGCTTCGATGTTGCCCCAACTCGTGGTCGTCAGGTAATTAAGGTTGTTAAACCAGAATGATGCATTATGTTCGGTGAATGTCTCTACATGTCACCTGAAGGTCATGGATTTTTTTTAGAAAAGGAGGATGACCCCGGCTTCTGCATCTGGGCGATGCATACAGCCACTTTATTAATTATTCTCACAAGACCTTACAAAGTAATACCATAGTAAGACTAAAGCCACCGTCTTAAGCAACAAACTGTCGCTGCACCTATCCAGTTGATGAAGGAGCGTAGATAGCCTGGGTCTAATACCAAACAGACATCGCAGCCAAACCTAACATCTAAGACCCGAGGACCCATCCAGACGCTGCGGGCATGGGTCTCGCCGTCCGCGTGCTCTCGAGGCCGCCGCCGCCAACCGCCACCGCTTCATCTTCAAACTGTACCGATGCATCAACCTTGCTCGCCTAGCTATCGCCGACGCCACCACGACGCCCAATGGCACCTCCTCCTCAAGCAAGCAAAAAACAGTTGTGCATGTCGCGATCGCCATCGATACACCTCGGTACCACGCTGCCAAGTATCACCAGCCGACACAACTTGAAGTCTTTGAAGATCTGTCAGTGCGTAGCACCTGCCGACTGTGCATGACAAAGCGTAGCACCCGCCGGTCGTGCATGACTTAACATCTCCACCGAAGCTCCATGCAAGACGGCCGCCCACCTCCTCGCCTCGACTTCCAAATATTGCTCCACAAACGATGCTCCCAAGAGAGAAACGACACCGCAGTGCCGCCATCGTCCGATCTGGAACACCAGATCCTAGGGTTTCCCCAGAGCAACACGAGTGGGTCGACAGTAGTTACACGATGATGCCTCCATCAAGGTAATGGCGTAGAACGCCGCCATCGCCTGCCAACGGCTCGGTTTTCACCGGCAACCATGTCTCCCCAACTCGCAGCCGGGACTAGATCATGGATCTCGAGATCCGATCACCAAGCCTCTGGCCAGCCATCTCTGACGAAGAAGATGCCCACCACCGTTGGCCAGCGAGACGACGCAAGATGAAGTAGGGCGCCGCCGCGGCGCCCCGCCAGCACCACCGGGCGCCGGCTCGTCCCGACCACGCCTCATGGCCGAGGGCAACGACAAGCGCCGCCACAACGAGGTCGCAGACCGAAGCCCAGATCCGCCCACCTGCGCGCCGCGTAGCTACCACGGCGCCGCCAGGCAGCCCGCCGCCGTGAGGGACGCCGCCCACGGGCAGCAAAGCGCCACCACCGGCGGAACACCGCCCGTCGCCACGGGCCGCCGCAAGATCGCCACCATCCGCCGCGAGATCTGCGCGAGAACGACGAGGACGCCCCGCCGCCACCTTCCCTGGGGAGCACGCGGGCTTCGCCGGTGTCCCCTCCGGCGGCGGCGAAGCGGGGGAGGAGCGGGGAGGGGCGGCTGGCGGCGCGGTTAGGGCTTCCCCCGTGCTCCAGAGGCGATGCGCGGGGAGAACAATCATGGATTCACTCAACAATATGTTTCCTTGTGTAGGTTATTAGATCATGTTGCATGGGACCTTAAATTAGACAACATACATAGCGTTTACCAGTGTATATCAACTTAGAGCATCTCTAGCAGACCTGTTTACCAGTGTATAACAACTTACATCATCTCTAGCAGACCCCTTATCGCGCAGACCTTTGAAGTAAGTATAAGGGCCGCGAAAAAAATGTGTTTTGAGGGCTGGCTCGGGCTGCGGCCTAACATACCCAATTTTGTTTTACCGTTCGGCCTTGCGGGTTCTGTTCGGCCGCAGCTCGCACCATCCCTCAAACCGAAAAAACAAATTAGACAATTTGACCGCAATTCCGATAATGGCTACAAATTCGAACAATCAAACATAGTTTGAGCAGAAATTAAACATACTTTTCATCCATGACCCAAAAGAACTTCATGCAAAAGCCACCACCACCTCCATGACCATCATCATCACTCTCCACACCGCCACCGAAGCCACCACCACCTCCAAGACCATCATCATGATCATCACTCTCCACCACCGCCATCGAAGCCACCACCGCCATCGAAGCCACCACCGACACCGAAGCCACCACTCGTCACCACTTGCTTCCTTCTCTCAAAGATCTCCCTCCTTGCAATATCATGCCATTCTTTGGTGATGTCGTCCATGTCATTGCGGATCATTGTCATGATCTTGTTCTCCTCTTGAAGAAGCTCGGCCAAGGCCTTGTTCTCCTCGGCAAGGGCTCTTCTCTCCTCAATGGCGGCCTTGCGCAACCCCTCTTCCTTGAATAATTGTCACTTTTCGTGCTTCTCTTGCGCCTTCTTGTCAGCCAACTCCTTCTTTGCCTCCAATGTCTTGGCCATCATCAACTCATTTGATTGCACCATGGCATTTATCTTGTCCCCACTGGTACAATGAGTTGCTATACGAACGGGTTTTAACCCCTTTCCATGACAGCATTTTAGATCGTTGCCTAGTGAGTGTGGGCAATAGGGGGGTCCTTCCCACACGACCCAAAAACCGTCAGGGATAGGGAGCCATGATGCAGACGCGTTGCCAAATGTAACCGTATGCGACACATCAACATATCGCACACACCACATTCTGGCACACGCGTGGGATTGGTGATCAAACGTTTCTAGTGACGCAGTGAAACCAAACGGTGTTTCTTACTGAGCTGTTTGGGAAACAATATCTAAGCCACACGGGCCAATATATGAACTGTGTGTGATATGTGCCCCGTCGCGCACGAGTTTTCTGCGGAACTCATCTACCATGCATGACACTATCGCTCACGTTTGGCGAACAATTACCGTGTGCGATAATGTGTTATCACAAACGGTTCAAGATCCCCTTCGCACGCATACAAGTGCTATAGATCGTTTGTGCTTTCCGTTCGGGATCCCACACGTTTCCTGAAAAATTTACGAGTGGGATTGTATTTTACATTGGGCACGGTTTACTCTGAGCTCTCGTGTGCGATAATGTGGCATCACAAATGGTTCTGGAGCCCCTACGCATAGGTAGAAGTGCTGCAAATCGTCTGCGATCTGATGTGTATCACCGACGGTTCCGCTACGATTGACGTATGTTTCCGATGTGGATCGCACACACTCATTTAGTTGAACCGTATGGGCAGGTTAAAGCAAAAATATCCCATTTGAATCGGCATGCAAAAAGCAAATCCGGCACAATATGCAATTGAACAGATAGTGTCCACAGGAAGAACATTCATCAGATTTCGCAATAATTGCAGTTGAACAAATGATAGCTAAATTCCAATGATTTGTCGACATATATATGCATTACATAATTAATCATAGTGTACGAAATACGAAGACCTCATGACATGGAAAACAATGGATCCATGCGTATATGTTTAGCGGCTAACTCTTACTCAATGTTTCAGGAGAAGGCATGCTGAAATCTTCATTATTGAAAGTGCGTTATATCGACTAGAGGGGGGGGGGTGAATAGGCGATTTTTATGAATTCTTCACCGAGGAATTTGCCGGTGAGGAAATTCCTTAGCGAAGAACTACTTGCAGCGGAATAAGTACTCAGAAGTAAGCATAAGAGAATGCAGGCATGGTCATCATGATGAAATGAAGACAATCAAAGAGCACAAAAAGCGTAAACACAGGATAGCACAAGAAGAAGACAAACAGACTGAAGAAATTGAACTGAGGAAATTGAGAAAGTCTTCAATCAAAGTCTTCAAACACAGATATGAATGAACACTCAACACAATAATGAGGAAATGCGAGGGTTGAGGAAATAGAACCAGAAGGTTGGTGAAGACAATGATTTGGTAGACTAGTTCCAACTGCTGTCTCGGTTGTACGTCCGGTTGAGCGGCCGAGTATTTAAACTCGAGGACACACAGTCCCTGACACCCGATCGCCGAAAGCACGCAGCTCAGACACCAAGTCCTCACCGATTCTCCTTGAACTAAGGTCACACAGACTCGTCCAATCACTGTGGTAAGTCTTCAGTGACTTCCAAACCTTCACAGACTTGGTCACTCGGCGATCCACAATTCCTCTTGTATGTTTCTAGACCATGACGCCTAACCGCCTAGAAGAAGCACAGTCTTCAAAGGTAACAAGCGCCGGATCCACACAGATCAATCTCTTCAATGATGCTCAATCACTTTGGTTTTGTAGGGGTTTGGTTTTGGGTTTTCCTCACTCGATGATTTTCGCCAAAGTCCTCGGAGGATGGGTTGCTCTCAAATGACAAGTGTCAAGTTTCTCTCGGAGCAGCCAACCAGCTAGTGATTGTAGGGGGCGGCTATTTATAGCCTAGGGAGCAGCCTGACATGATAAGACATAAATGCCCTTTAATGATATGACCGTTAGGTGGATAAGATATTTTGGGACAGTCAAGCAAGAAGACAACAACTGTTGGAAATTTGAATCTCAAATTCTCATGGCTATCATGTTCCTCATCGTAGGCAATCCAAGACCGGCGAATTCCTAACTCCTTAGTCGAACAAATTTCAAGGACTGTAAGAACTTCGCTCTCACATCAAGAAATTGACTGAACTGTATGAGATTTCCAAATGGCTTCACTCAAGGGTTTGGTAGGTGTAGGATTCTGAGTTGAGCATCACATGGAAAATTTTCCTTAGTATTTCCTCGACCCCTTTAACAAAGACGGTGTTTCCTATGACTCAAGAAAGAGAAAACGAAACTACGAAAACAAAAGTCTTCACGCTTCATGTTCCACAAATGAATACCAAGTCTTCAAGGTCACACCAATTTCTTCACTTTCAAAGTCTTCGAATATCAAAGTCTTCAATAAGAACTTCATTTTAGGGTCGACTTTCACTATAAATATCAAACTCCTCATAGACTTATAGACCTGTGTACACTCACAAACACATTAGTCCCTTAACCTATAAGTCTTCAATACACCAAAATCACTAAGGGGCACTAGATGCACTTACAATCTCCCCCTTTTTGGTGATTGATGACAATATAGGTTAAGTTTTCAACGGGGATAAACATATGAAGTGTAAATACTGATATTAAGGAATTTGATTGCAAGATATAGAAGAACTCCCCCTGAAGATGTGCATAGTGAGGAATTTGCTTTTGAGGCAATGCACATTTGAAGAGTTGAATCATGGAGATCTCCCCCTATATCTTGTAATTCATACACGGATTTGACATATAATATGAAGAATTTGAAATGCATGATGAAATATGGTGCTTGATGAAATTCAGCATGCGTGTGATAACATTAATGAGGAACAAGCATGCAAAATAACGCATCAAGAGTATCAGAGCTCAGGAGAATCAGAGCCCAGTGCATCAAAAGTATCAGAGCACCATCGGGTTTAAGATTACAACTCGATCCAATAAAAAGTTTCAGAAGAACGAGAGTTGTAACTTAACAAAAAGTTGCCCATATAATAGACCCGCTTGAAGACTAACTCAAATTTCTCCCCCTTTGTCATCGAATGACCAAAAGGATCGAAACTGAGGACTAACGCCCCTGAAGAATTTCAAGTTGAAGAAGGAGGGCCAGCGTTGTTGGGGTCGGTTGTTGTAGTAGGGCCTGCCGCAGTGTCGTCCAAGTCTTCATTTTCATCAGTGTCACGCGATGAAGAATAGGAGCTGGCCACCAAGGAAGGAACTTTGACCTTCTTGTATTTCTTCTGGAGGAGGTGCGACCACCAAATTCTTCCTTGAGACCCATTGTCGCCAGCTTCTTCCGCTGTAGACATTTGAAAGAACAGCCCAAAAGCGCTTGAAGGTTTCATGGAGGTAGTAGTGGTTTTTCTTCACCGCATTGTGTGTAGAGGTCATGTTGTGAAGAATTGAACCAAACCGACGCTGACCCATTTATGATTGCGATCAACCTTCCGATGAAGACCGAGGAGTAACTCACGATCACCATCACCTCGGTGTCTTGTGGCTTGAGGACTTTGCTTGGCCGAGGTATTTGCAGCAGAGTCATGTGTGGCGAGTCATCATTGGTGGAGTAGGATGCAGCTTTGCTAAACTGTCCATCCAATGGACGAATGCCTTCATCGATCACAGCAGTAGCCTTGCCCTTGTCATCACCGAGTTAAATGTCCGCTTGAGGACTTCAATCGGGGTAAGTAGCTGCAGTGGTTCGAGTATCAGCCTTGTAATTGAGTGAAGACCTTGTCTGATGAATCTCATTATCCAAGGCGATAAGGCTTCAGCTCAAATGGTGACATAGCAATGTTTGCCGAGTCCTCATGAAGAAATCATGGAAGTTGACGGAACGCCATGAATGATATTGAAAAGCATATTCTTCATGATGCCAACGACTTCTTCATCATTTGAGTCGTGGCCTTTGATAGGACTCATTGTCTTCGCTAAATCCGATAGACAGTCCGAGGCACATACAATAATTCCTTGACGAGGAATTTGGTTCTTGGGGCCTGCCACGCTTCAAAGGCTTCATCAAGACTAGCATATAGTGATTTGAAAGTTCGGTTCATTGTAGATACAACGAGCACCATCAAGTGGAGGATCGAGTGGTAGAGCACACAACAATTCAGTTGTTTGGTGCCTTGTAGTGAGTATTTTCTACATCCACCCAACACCCATGAGTTCACGCCTTCGCGTCTCCGTGATGTGCAGCGTTGCATAGAATTGAAGAATGAGTTCTTCATTCCAATCACGATGTCGGCAGAAATTCAAGTCCCGCATCGTGAAGAACACCGAGGACCGGCTCAAAGCTCGGCAGAGACTCCATGTCCACATGAGGAATATGTGCATGATCGAAAACTTTGTCTTTGTTGAAGAGCACCGAGGAATAGAAATTGGCTTGACCGGCAGTCCGAAACGCCTCTTCCTTATGCGAGCAGAATCATATGGATTGTAATCGATGAAGAATACATGCTCGCCAAGAAGTCTTCAGCCTTGAACTTTTGCTTTGTTGAGAAGGGATTCTTTGGCTTTGGCAAGGAGTGTCGATGAGTTGCATCACGACCTCTGGAATCGCAATCTCGTGTTCTTCAGTGAGGAATTTCTTGTTCCTCTACAAAAGCGATCCGAGGATCAGCAGACAAGAGTTCATCAGCTAGTGGCTGGAATTTCTTCATGGACAGATGAAGTGGGATGAGTTTCTTCAGAGCCCATTTGAACAGTTGGAGCAGGGACCGAGGTATCTGTTGGATTGGGGTGAAGAGTGGAGAATTTGGATGCTGACTTTCCCAAAAGTCATCGCTCATCACCGGCGTTGTGCTTCCAATATCCACATCTTCTTCAATTTCCTCAACATCGGCCGCTTCAGCTGTGAACTGAGGCATAGGCGAGGAAATGATTGGGGTTGAAGGGATTGCTTCCACTTCAATTTCTTCATCAATCTACTCTGACGAAGCAGCGGAATGATTTTCTTCATCAGATCCGCTTGGGATCACATAATCTTCATCAAAAGGAACAAGGTCCTTTGATGGAATTGAGGAAATTGGAACAACATCAATAGGATTTTCAAAAGAGCTGGTCATTGGCTTCATTTTCTTCGCAGCCGAAGAATTTGACGCAGATGATGCTTTCCGCTTTCTTCACAGCAGCTCGCTCGCAGCCTTGGTCTTCTTCACATCGAGGCGATGGAAGAATAGGAGTTGGTGTTGGCGCAGGAGGAGCCGAGGAATCTGGTTGATTTTCCTCAGCGAATCGATGCAGCTTGCCTGACTTGTTCGGGCTTCTTCAGCGCACCACTAGTGGATGCCCCGGCAATTTCTTCAATGGGCCGGAATGAGATCATCAACCCCGAACTGCATTTTCTTCAAGAGCTCGAACTTCATCGGCGGTGTTGGCATGTTCTTCATCTGCTGAGCCGAGGCTCCACTGAGGAATTTCTTGTTGCGTTGGGGCAGCAACATTGGTGAATTTCTTCGTCGGTTGATTTAATCTGACTTTGGCTCCTTGCCAATCAGCATAATAAGCATCAAAGTTTTTGCCGAGGGCTTGATTTCATTCGACCTTGAGAAGTTCCTCGTGTCATTCTGACAACGTTTTTCTTCAGGAACTTCTCCTTTCTATATTGAGCTTTCTTGATCTCTCTTGCCTTTTCAAACTTCCATTTCTCTTCAGTGATGAAATGGGTCAGCATGTGACTTTGTCCAGAGGTCAGATGAAAATCAGGCATAGGGGTGTTTGGATCCTTGTGCCAGAGATCAATGTAATCGAGGATTTTCCTCGGATCCAACAGCAGTGGCACAGATGTGCCTTTGGCTCTAGCGGCCTTTCTTGGCGATCTCTGATGATTTCCGCAAGTTCATCATCATCAGCCTCATCATCTTCAGGTGGCACTTGGAAGGCGACCTGTTTCTTCTTGGGACTTGGCCGAGGACCTCGTCCAGCTGTGGCCTTAGTCTTCAGCAGAGTCGGGCCAGATGAACACTTTGGTGCAGCTGAGGAACTTGCTGAAACAGCAGAGGCAATGGAGAAGCCTGCAGTCCTTTGGCACGTGGCTAGATGCACAGGTGCTGAGGACTTTGTCGGAACTGCTGAGGACTTGGGAGGAGCTGCTGAGGACTTTGAAGGAGCTGAGGATTTTGGAGGAGCAGGAGCAGCATGAGGAATTGGCCGTGAGGGCACAGCTGAGGAACTTGGTCGTGAGGGCATTGTTGGTGAAGCACTTGGCTTGTGTGCGGGCTTCTTTGCCATAGATTTTCTTGGCTTGACAGAGGCCTCAGTGGCAGCAGCAGTAGTAGAGTCCTCATTGAATTTCCTCACTGCCTCGTTGGCTTGTCTTGCCAATTTGTCTTGGCGCTTGGCCCATTCTTCAGGAAATTCCTCACCACGCTTGATGCTGGTGGGGTCAGCTTCTTGACCAGGTGCCAATGGAGCTCTTGGGCATGGAGGATTGAGTGCGAATTTCTTCATGTACTTTGGAGTTACATATCTGTATTCCTCCATTCCTTGCCCATCTCCGCTCAATCCTTTGAATGCGCACTTTGCGCTGATTTTTGTTTTCTTTGCGAACTCGGCTTCATCAGTGTGCAATAATCAGCATATATTTCCTCGGGGATTTCAAACGCGTCATGACCTCAGCCTCTTTCCTCCTTTCTGTGGCTTCTTTCCTTCGCCATATTCTTCGTGAGGAATTTGAACAAACGAATTCTCTCAAGAAGTATGCAACTTTTCTTCGAGGAACGCTGCAAATGAGTTAAGTTGATGAGAACCTAGTGATTCAGCAATGAACATGAGTACCGTGAACAGAGTATAGTTGCGAGGAATTTGGAGAGGTCATATGCGTTCTCGTAAGGTTTTTCAAAAGAACTAGTTTGAGGAATTTGACCAGATGAGTTTTGAAGAATTTCACTAAGCGATCTTTGTCTTAGGTTCCAGAGTTGTATAGATCGAGGATCCGCACAATTGAGGAATCTTGAAGAAAATCATTGCTTAGAGAAACGAATCAAGAGCATATTTTGTTTGAGGTGTTCATATGTGTGAAGATTTGAAGAAGAAACACCTTTGAAGATTTTCGTAGGTTTGAGAATCAAAGCGAGTAATAAAAGTAACTTTTAATTACCGAAGTGAAGAACACGACGAACTAAGAAGAACAATAGGAAGTTCGTCACCAGATCTTCCACGCCCTAACTTGGCGGAGGAAGACAGCTACGGCGGCGGAGTGAAGATTTCATGATCGGCGCGAAAGTACATCGGCGACGAGGTCGAGGCAGTGAAGCTCTTCCTCACCGGCGACGATGGAGTAGCGGTGGCGCTAGGGTTTGAGAAGCTCGAGCGAGAGAGAGAGGTCGAGCAGAGTAAAGGAAGTGAGGATGGGGAGAGGGGTATTTATAGAGGCAGTGAAAAACTGTTCGCCCGAAGATTTTGGACGAACGTGCCCCTGACCATTCTCCTTCGCTTGACATGTGTCACCCACATACTGAAAAGTGGAGATCGTGTTAGATCGTGGGTGAATAGATAAATCCATCGTGGGATGCGGAACGGTTTGAGCGGCAAAACCGAAAGTTTGGATAAGATCAGTTTTAAAGTTCCGTTCGCAATTTCTTCAAATGACAAGGACACAAAGTGAAGATTTTGAACGAAGTTTCAAATAGAACGCATATGAAGAATTTGTGAATAGTTTGGGTTGAGTATAGCATAGAGGGGAACGGTCCGATCACATTCACTTAGCAAAAAAAAACGACTTGAAGAAATAGCCATAAGTGAATGTCAGAAGACATAAACCCATATATATATATATATATATATATATATATATATATATATATATATATATATATATATATATATATATATAGCCAATGAAGAAAAACGACGAAACAGTGAAGATTTTGCAAAGTTGAAGAATTTGAAAAACTGAAGAATTTCAAAAAGTGAGGAAAAACTCAAATTGAAGATTTTCAGCTTTGGTGGTGGCGTGACCCACCGTATAAGAATGATGATTTCAGACACCGCATACAATTGTCGTAGGGTTCTGAGAATCAAATTCTTCATTAATTTCTTCACACTTAGAGTGTTATTCTTCATGAATTGTAGAAAAACGTTTCTTCATGTGTTGCACATCTAATTCATCAATTTTGCATAATTGTCAGGATGTGTGTTCTTTTCAAAGAACATTCGAAGATTCTAAGATATTTAGCTCACACCACAACTTGCTAAATCTCTTCTCATCCAAGGGCTTAGTGAAGATATCGGCTAGCTGTTCTTCAGTCTTCACATGCTCGATGGAGATGTCGCCCTTCAACACATGATCACAAAGAAAATGATGACGAATTTGAATGTGCTTTGTCTTCGAGTGCTGAACTGGGTTGTGAGCAATCTTGATGGCACTCTCATTGTCAAGTAGAGAGGCACATTCTTCACGTTGATGCCGTAGTCCTTGAGAGTTTGCTTCATCCCCAGCAATTGAGCACAACAAGAGCCAGCAACAATATATTCAGCTTCCGCAGTAGACAGTGATACGCAGTTCTGTTTCTTCGAGGATCAACAGACCAAAGATCGTCCGAGGAAATGACAAGTACCAGATGTTGACTTGCGGTCCACACGATCACCAGCATAGTCAGAGTCAGAATATCCAATGAGATCAAAAGTAGAGCCCTTGGGGCACCATAATCCTAGTGTTGGTGTGTGAGCTAGATATCGAAGAATATGCTTCACACCTTTATGGTGTGATTCCTTGGTGTAGCTTGAAATCGGGCACACATGCAAACACTAAGCATTATATCTGGCCTAGATGCACATAAGTACAATAAAGAACCAATCATGGAGCGGTATACCATGTGATCAAAGTCAATACCATTTTCATCAGTGCATAGATGGCCATTTGTGGGCATAGGAATTTTGACGCCTTTGCAATCTTGCATGCCAATTTCTTCAGACATCTTTGAGGTATTTCTCCGAGATATGAATATGTCATTGTGTTGTTGACGAATTTGAAGACCTAAGAAGAATTTCAACTCTCCCATCATAGACATTTGATATTCTTCACTCATCATATAGGCAAATTCATCACTATAACGTTGGTCAAGACAGCCAAAGATAATATCATCAACATATATTTGGCACACAAACAGTTCACCATCATATGATTTAGTAAAGAGAGTAGGGTCGAGTGAACTGGTGTGAAGCCATTCTTCACGAAGAATTCCTTCAATGTATCATACCACGCCTGTGGGGCCTGTTTGAGACCATAGAGGGCCTTGTTGAGTCTCAAGACTTTGTCGATTCTTTGGATCTTCAAAACCGGGGTTGAGCAACATATACTTCTTCCTCAAGCTTACCATTGAGGAATGCACTTTTCACATCCATTTGATATAAAGTGATATTGTGATGGTTAGCATAGGCAAGTAATATGCGAATAGACTCAAGTCTAGCAACAGGTGCAAAAGTTTTATCGAAATCAATTCCTTCAACCTGTGTGTAGCCTTGAGCTACAAGTCGTGCCTTATTCCTTACCACTAGGCCATTTTCATCTTACTTGTTGCGGTAGATCCACTTTGTGCCAATGATATTATGCTTGCGAGGATCTGGACGTTTGACCAGTTCCTAGACATTGTTGAGCTCGAATCGATGTAATTCTTCTTGCATGGCCTAAATCCACTCAGGCTCCGAAATGCTTCATCTACCTTAGTGGGCTCTGTGATAGAGACAAAAGCATAGTGCCCACAAAAGTTAGATAAATGTGAAGCTTTTGAGCGTGTGAGAGGACCTCGGTGCTTCAATGTCATCAGCAAAGATAATGTATAAGCAAGATGAGGAAGTGTGAAATGAAAGTTCATTTCATCATGATTAGCTCAAGGCCCTTCAGCATTTTGTCGTGCCCCAAAAAATTCTTTAGACGCTTAAAGCACGCCCGGAGACCTGACCTCGCAGAAGAGGTTAGTTCTTTTCTTCACCACCCACATCTCAAGGGGTGGCAAAGAGTTCATCACTCCATGAGCACCATATGAGAATGGTGGCATAGAGGCCAATCCATTACGCTTTCACATAAGAGGGTTAGGGTAAGCATATGAATAAGCAGAGAAATTCTTCGAGGACTTATGAACATATTGGTTTGAAGAATAATGCACATATTCATAGCCCTTAGCTCTACCTCTGCGAAGCAGAGTTGTTAGCACGATGATAATCATATGAGGACTTTGATCCATTTGAGGAATTTGATCCACGTGAGGAATTTGGTCCGTATGAGGACTTGGATCCATATGAAGAATTTGGTCCATATGAAGAGTTTGATCTGGGGTTCCTATTCTTCACAGGTGGTGTCATGAGGACATTCACCAAGACTTTCAAGACACTTCTTGGGAACCCAGATTTTCTTCATAGGGGAACCGCTCTGCAGCTTAGTGCCAACATATCTAGCAAATACTTCACCATTCTGTTTTTTGAACAGTTTATAGTTGAGTCAAATGAATCATCATAAGAATGAGGAGATTCGCATGTAAAGTCAGATAAGTTAGATGGATCAAATGGAGGTCCCTTTGCAGCAACCCATGAGGTTTTGGGATACCGCCAAAGCTTCCAATATGTTCCATCAAGATTGAGTTTCCTCTCAAAGGCAATACCCTCTTTCCTAGGGTTCCTGTTGAGGATCTGCTTTTAAGCACATCACAAAGAGTCTCGATGCCCTTTGAGGCTTTTGTACATGCTCATCATGTACAATTCCTTCAACCCTCATCGTCAAGGATACTAGCAATGTCCTCGGATGAGGAATTAGTGATAGCAGAGGCAGGTGAAGAATTTGTAACAGTTGAAGCATTTGAACATTCGGTGAAGAATTAGCGATTCACGCTCAATGCACTTTAAGCATGGAGGAACAAATTCTTCCCGAGACGCTGATTTGTTGAGCAAGTAATGAATCGCGCCCTTCGAAGATCTTCATAACTCACTCTTAGCTTCTCAAGATCTTGCTTTCTTTGAAGAAATTCATAAGAAAGTTTCTCATGATCGAGACAAGAGAGTGTTATGATGACCTTGAAGGTTGTCAAACCTAGATCAAGTCTCTGAAGATTTTCAGTCAGGGCTTTAGTGCGATCCATTTCTTCACCTAACATATCATCACTCTTATCTAGCATGTTTTGAACCTTTTCAAAAGCCCTTTGTTGTTTTACAGCAATCTTAGCAAGTTTTGAGTAACCGGGCTTTAGATCTTCATCAGATTCATTTTCACTAGATTCAGAGGAGGTATAATTGAGTACCTTGGCACCCTTTGCCATGAAGCAATAGGTGGGAGCGTAGTCATCACTATCTTCATCAGCTTTGTTGGTGAGGTCATTTTCTTCAGAGTTGAAGATGGACTTGCTGACGAAAGCAGTAGCGAGAGCTAGACTCGCCACACTAGACTCAGATTCTTCTGAAGCCTCCTCTTCCTCATGTTCCTCAGATTCAACTTCAGAGTCCATTTCCTTGCCAATGAATGCCCGAGCCTTTTTGGAGCTGCTTTTCTTGTGAGAAGAAGGCTTTGAGGATTTTGATGATGAAGATTTCGACGATTTCTTCTTCTTCTTAGCGTCATCAGAACTGTAATCCTTGTGTTTCTTCTTCTTTAATTCCTTTTCCCACTAAGGACAATCTTGGATGTAGTGACCAGGTTTCTTGCATTTGTGGCAAAGTCTTCTCTTATAGTCACTGGATGAGGAATCACTGCTTCTTTTAGGATTTTCCAAAGCGACCACGTCTTGAGAACTTCTGAATTTCTTCACGAGCGAAGGCTAGCTCTGGCCTAATTCTTCAGATCTCCAAGGCTACTACCGAGTCTTCACACTCGATTCATACACAGCCTTGGCCTTCGTGGCACGTGTTTTTCCATAGCTAGAACCATAGAGATCTCTCTTTTGAGCAAGCTTGGAACTCATGAGTATTTAGCCTCTCGAGGATATCACCTGGATCAAGTGACTTGTAGTCAAGACGCTCTTGTATCATCGGTGCGGAGTATCAAATGAGGAATCAAGCGATCTCAACAATTTCTTCACCACCTCATGGTCGGTGATGTCGATGGCACCAAGCGCTTGAAGCTCATTTGAGATGTCGATGAGGCGATCGAAGGTTTGTTAAACATTTTCGTTGTCGAGTCTTTTGAAGCGGTTGAAGAGATTGCGAAGAACATCAACTCGAGAGTCACGCTGAGTTGAGACTCCTTCATTTACTTTGGACAGCCTATCCCGGATGAGCTTGGCGGTTTCCAAAGCACTCACTCTTCCATATTGTCCTTTGCTCGATGGCCATATATGATATTCTTCGCTTGAGAATCGAGTTGCTTGAATCTCTTCACATCGGCAGATTCGAGAAGGTGTGACCGAGGGAACACCATTTTCCACAACATACCGTAGATCGTTGTCAATTGCCTCAAGATGCATTCGCATCTTGTTCTTCCAAAGAGGGGTAGTCCGTCCCATCAAAGGTAGGACACCCTGCTGAGACCTTGATCATACCTGCGGTCGACATAACTAAAACTCCGTGGTTAAACTAAAATCACACGTAACAAGGGAGTACCTTGATCCGATACCAATTGAAAGTGCGTTATATCGACTAGAGGGGGTGAATAGGCGATTTTATGAATTCTTCATCGAGGAATTTGCGGTGAGGAAATTCCTTAGCTAAGAACTACTTGCAGCGAATAAGACTTAGAAGTAAGCATAAGAGAATGCGGGCATGGTCATCATGATGAAATGAAGACAATCAAAGAGCACGTAAAGCGTAAACACAGGATAGCGTAAGAAGAAGACAAACAGATCAAGAAATTGAACCGAGGAAATTGAGAAAGTCTTCACCAAAGTCTTCAAACACAGATATGAATGAACACTCAACACAAGAATGAGGAAATGCGAGGGTTGAGGAAATAGAACCAGAAGGTTGGTGAAGACAATGATTTGGTAGACTAGTTCCAACTGCTGTCTCGGCTTGTAATGTATGGTTGGAGCGGCCGAGTATTTAAACTCGAGGACACACAGTCCCGGACACCCGGTCGCTGAAAGCACGCAGCTCAGACACCAAGTCCTCACCGTATTCTCCTTGAACTAAGGTCACACATACCTCGTCCAATCACTGTGGTAAGTCTTCAGCGACTTCCAAACCTTCACAGACTTGGTCACTCGGCGATCCACAATTCCTCTTGTATGCTCTAGACCATGACGCCTAACCGTCTGAAGAAGCACAATCTTCAAAGGTAACAAGCGTCGGATCCACGCAGGATCAATCTCTTCAAGATGCTCAATAACTTTGGGTTTGTAGGGGTTTGGTTTTGGGTTTTCCTCACTGATGATTTTCGCCAAAGTCCTCGGAGGATGGGTTGCTCTCAAATGACAAGTGTCAAGTTTCTTCGGAGCAGCCAACCAGCTAGTGGTTGTAGGGGGGCTATTTATAGCCTAGGGAGCAGCCCAACATGATAAGACATAAATGCCCTTCAATGATATGACCGTTAGGTGGATAAGATATTTTGGGACAGGTGGCGGCAAAGACAAAGAACGGTCGGAAATTTGAATCTCAAATTCTCATGGCTATCATGTTCTCACTCGTAGGCAATCCAAGACTGGCGAATTCCTAACTCCTCGGTCGAAACAAATTCTCAACACTGGAAGAACTTCGTCTCACATCAAGAAATTGACTGAGCTGTATGAGATTTCCAAAAGGCTTCACTCAAGGGTTTGGTAGGTGTAGGATTTGAGTTGAGCATCACATGGAAATGTTTCCTTAGTATTTCCTCGACCCCTTTAACAAAGACGGTGTTTCCTATGACTCAAGAAAGAGAAAACGAAACTACGAAAACAAAAGTCTTCACGCTTCATGTTCCACAAATGAATACCAAGTCTTCAAGGTCACACCAATTTCCTCACTTTCAAAGTCTTCAGAAAGTCTTCAGAATATCAAAGTTTTCAGTCGAAGAACTTCATTTTTAGGGGTCGACTTTCACTGTAAATATCAAACTCCTCATAGACTTATAGACCTGTGTACACTCACAAACACATTAGTCCCTTAACCTATAAGTCTTCAATACACCAAAATCACTAAGGGGCACTAGATGCACTTACAATCTCTGAACCATCAGCATTTCACCAGCGGGGAGCGGTTCAGGGGTCCTCGGTTCAAAGATGAGCTGCAGTATTTTTAAGATCCTAATGTGTCATCTGAGTGGAGTAGAAGATATTAATTAAGATAGACTTATTGGTACTAATTCATGAGCATCTTCACAACTATCAGCAGATATGCAGATGTAGATCATGTGTCTGCAAGCATAGTATCCACAAAGGCTGGTCCCTGCTTGTTGCTGAGGACACTGAATTTTTTGTAGAGAATTAGTCATGTATTTGCCCTGTTAGGATCAACCTATCGGTGTTAGATGTATTTTTTTCTTTGGACAGAAATAGAAAGAGGTTTATTTAGAAGCTTGAACATTTGAATAGCGTAAGAAAAGGTATTTGCAAACTATTGGATACTTTTTCTGGAAGTAACGGATTTCAGTGTGTTACAGGAGAAACGATCTCGTGCTGCAAAGGTAGTTCCCTCTTGAACAGGTTCCCTGGTTTAGTTTTCCACAATGCGAACACACTGCAAATGAAGATGAATTTTCACAACATCAATTCTTGAACCAGATATGAATGCAAATTGATTTCAACATCATATAATTCAATACCTACCCATGAATTGCTAAAGATGCATCAGATCCTGAGGCTTTATTGACTCTCTGAGAGAATCCATGTAGTAAACTATGTCTTGTTTGGAATAATGAATACCAAGATCCAGTGATTGCTACATATTTAAGAAAACAATGAACTTATGAATTATGTCAAAATCTACAAGACAATAGTGTATGTGTGGTTGTTTATTTGATTTACCGTTCATGATATGACCAGATATATGATTTTACATGGGACGTGTTTTCGAAGATACGGGCGACCGTGTTAATGGCCCACTCCCGTTCATCCTTACCATGTAATATTGTGCCATTTGCCAATGCAAGATCTATGAAATACACAATCTCCCTTTTTCTTCTCTACACGGTCAATCCCCTCAGAGGAATATAATGCAGTTAACTGTTTATCATTTACAGTCTTGTACGGAGAAGTTGATCAGAGTTTGTTAAGTACTTACAAAATCAGGCATCCAACAAGAATGGCATCGAGCATGTTGAAGTTGAAGAAGAGATGCAAGTCCTCGAAATCCATACTGGTGGAACCAGGATCGTGTCGGAAATGATCTCTGTTGTAGTAGACTAGCAGAACATGATGACCTGCTAACATTAGATCCATGCAATATTTATGTAATGCGTGTCAACTGGAACTGCACTCATCAAACTATTCACCAACAAGAACTGGCTGGCCATGGACGTAATTGCGTGCTTCAAGTACGTCTGCTTTATTTTTAGGAAGCACCAATTCTATTTGTGCATCATCCAAGTCGTCAGAAATAATATTACTCTTCGATTCGAACAACTTGTTGTTAATTTTGTTCTGGGTGATGAGTGCCTTAAGTAAGAGACAATCATTCTCATTCCTCTTCGCTCTCGCGAGCTGCCTCCTAACGGGTGCAGCCTTTTTGCCCGCTTTCTTCTTGGTACTTGAAGCACTTCTGGTCCAAGGTCTGGATGGCTGAAAGGCAGACTCCCGAACAGACGGTAAAGCTACGACGGACTGATTAGCAGACGGTTTAGCTACGCCAGACTACTGAGCTAGCGGTGTTGCTGTGACAGACTGCTCGGTTGTAGGAGCAGAGGCATCAGACTGTTGACCAGGTGTTGAAGCTATGTTGGGTTTCTGCGCAGGTGGTGCCAACTTATCGGTGTGCTGAGGAGGTCGTGCCAACGCGTTGGTTTGCTGAGCAGGCAGTGTTGATGCATTGGTATGCTGATCACGCGGCTGCGGACCAATGGACAGATGAGCAGTCGGTTCTGCACCTATAGACTGCTTAGCAGGTGGTTCCGAAGCATCAGACTGCTTAGCAGTCCGTTCCACCAGGTTGGTCTGCTGAGCATGTGGTGCAGCTGAGTCTCCCCCCGCTGCTTCAGTGCCCGACATCTGAACCGGTGGTGTGTCTTCAATAGTTGCAGGCCTTGCCAGTGGCTGCTCTGAGGCGGACGATGACATCGCCTATACGGTAGAAAGTCTGGCGGGCTAATCACGAGTATTAGGTTCCTTGGGGGAAGCACGTGAGAGTTGATGTAGCAAGGAGAGCATCACCGGTTGAAGGGCGACATTGGTTGCTCTTGGTGGGGCTTCAGGGATCTCATCCAAGAAGTCTATTTCCTTTCGTGGCGACTGGATGTGATGCAACAGTGTTTCTCCCGAGGTCCTCTACTCATCAAAGTCTCCTAGGACATTCTTTAGGGCAAATTCATTGAATCCAGGCTTTACTTCAGCCACGTAGCACTTCACACAACTCGGCTTCAATGGCACATTGTCCAATAAGAGGCCCTCTTCCAAGAAGGGTGGGCAAACCCAGACTGTTGCACATTTTAATGTACCTTCATAATGTGTAAGCACACCCCTCAATCCGTCTTCCATTCCAGATATAACATCATCATGGGCAGCTGCAGTCTCAGTATCGCTGGGGTCAGCTGATGCATAGCTACTCTTGTGAGGTGTTGTCGTGCAATAACCAACATCATCCATGCTCGCCCCCATCTGCTGGCTATCTGTTAGTGTTAGAGTATTGTGCATCATCATTGACTCCTCAATTTCCTTTAGAAGCCCCGGATACATCTCCCTTCGCAACCTTTCATACAATTCATTCTACTTCATTTCACTCCTCGCTTTTTTCATGCCGAGCCTCTCTTCTTTGCTGAGTGTGAAAGCCCTCTTGTGCGGGACATTGACACCTATACCCCTTGCACGGCCAGGGGGCTCTTTTGTTTCCAGAGCAATGGACAGAATGTCACATGGCCCTGAGTTCCTGTAGAACCTTCCAAGGATCTTGGAAGCCTTTAACATCACGCGATACAGTTCTTCGTCACGTGAGTTTTCAAAGTAATAAGTTTTGTCGTCACGCCTCCTTGCACATGCCCACAAGTAGTCTCTAGCGTGTTCACCCCTGATATCACAAAAGGCCGGTTTCCCACCCGCAGTTACTGCTTCTTTGTCCTCCCGGTCCCATATCGGTTTCATGTCGTAGTATCCTGCCACACCCATACGGTGGGGTGTGTGTTCCTCTTCTGAAGTTCCGATTGCTTGGCACTATTCTCAGTAAACTCTGTAGTTGCCCTGACCCTTTTGAATTCTGCCCAGTCTACCTTTGTAATTCGGGGGCATGCGGGGATTGGGTCCTTGTCTTCACTCAAGTAGTTCTTGTACAACACGTGCTTCCAGTTTATCCAAGCATTCCTGGCCTTTTTTAGTGCAGCATGTTCCACCTGCATTCTCCACTGCTCTGGAACATTGAAGTGATCCATGATCTCCCGGACTATCCTTTGTCGTGTTTCTGTGTCAGCCTTCTGAAACCCCGGCAGAGTAATGTTGAGCCTTGCGCTGTCGACAAATCCACACACACTCCTGAACCTCGTGTGTGCTTTATCTGGTTTAGTTGGAGCCCAAGACTTTAAATCGATGTTGGTTACTTCATATACACCTTTAGGCTGGTGTGGGGGCTCCCTTGGAGCGTTCCTCCATGTCCTGACTGAAAGGATAATTGTTGCAGCTCTATCCCATTCCAGATTACTTGATCCCTGACCTTCTGCTGGAGACCTAGGGTTGTCGGACTCAGATGAGGATACATCTCCTAAAGCATGAGTGTTGTCGCTGCTACTCGGCATCTACAAAGAACGCATGTGAAACTCAGGAAAGGAGGATAAGCATAAAGCTAACAACTTGGTAGCAAGCTGTCTAAACATGTCATCCAATAATTTTGAAAATGTACGGCTAATTTGTTAACTTTGTGTGACTCGGGTGCGCACGATTTATAAATCGACAATAACTAATTGGAACAAATACAACTTATATGTACTAGTTAGGAAAGTAGATAATGAACATATATATATGCTCTCCATTATTTTATAGCCAATTTGGGAACATACCGAACGAAATAGGAAGAGGGATTGCGAGGAAATATGCCTCACCTTGATGGAGAGCAGTAACTAACAGGTTTTTTGTGCAGACCCGGTAGGACCACACGAGAGGTGAGGGTTACCGGATTGATATGCTCCAGGGCAGCTGGCGAGCAAACGAAAACGACGAGGCATAGGTAGCCGCATGTTGGGAACAACAGTGGAGCTAGGGTTGACGCCAAAGAGCGGGTACACGGCCGAGTTGAGCACGCCGATGCCGGAGAGGGTTCTGGTGTGGTCTAGGGGAGGGGGAGCCGACGATGGAGATTGGGTGGACTATTGAGTGAAAAGGGGGCGGGCGATGGGGGGATGTTGGCGGCTTTGGTGAAAAAGGTGAAAAAAGATCCCGCGTCGCCGCGCGGAAAAGCCTATGCAAACGGTTGCCTCTAATCGCCCATGTGCACAAACATAATTTCGTTTGAAATGAAGACACGCTAATTTTGAAATGAAGACGTGAGTTCAATGTTCCGCCTCGAATTTTTTTCATGGTAAGCAATCACCATTATACCACAGGTTTGATTTTCTGGCGTATTTCAGGTCTTGTTTGCTATATTTAAGCCATTATTGTTATTTACCATGCATTTTGTCATATAAATCAAATCCTAGCCGCAATTGCATGTGCTAATTAAACGGACGAGGATTGCCGTTTGACCTGGGAGCATCCAACGATGCAGAAGTACGATCCATGGGGTTTGCAATCTGGCCAATCAGAACACACGACTCACATCGCACGCACAGGGCATTGGCCACGGTTTGGTAGGCACACGGCTTTCGTGAATGATCCGTGTGCTATTTGAAAACATTTACATCAACTAACAACATATTCTTGTTTGAATGAATACGTGAGTTCATCGTTTGGCCTCTAATTTTTTCCACGGTAAGCAATCACCATTCTACCCTAGGTTCAATTTTTTGGTGCATTTCAGGTCTCGTTTGGTATATTTGAGCCATATTTTGTATTTACCATGCATTTAGTAACAAAATAATATTCTCTTACCCTCGGCCCTATAAGGGCGCGGTGCGCCTACAGCCTGCACCACAGAAACTCCCCGACCCACCCCCAACCTAACCCGCCTCCTACCGTAGGAGCCCGCGACACTATGACGGGTCGTTCCTCCGCCGCCGGATCTGTGACCTATTCCGCCGCCTCCTCTCCTCTTCCATGGATCTCACCGTGAACAAGCGAGCGACAACGGTAGCCTGAGCAATGGGAGGCCTCGACGGCGTGGAGGGTCGCCGCCGAATCCGGCGACGCTGTGAAGGTGGTTGCGCCTCCTCCCCCACCAACCAAGCTCCATCCACCGGGGTCAATGGCGCTGCCTGCAAAACTCATCCCAAAACACCGTCCCCGCCAGCAAGAAGACCATGCCACCATCAGTGAGCAGGACGACAGGTTTGTCGGCGACCGTTTTTAGGTGATTCCTTCTTACCCCTGCAAATCTTGATGAATTTCCGATTTGAGAAACTGTTGCTGTTGAATCTGATTAAAAAACAAAGGCTCAGTCCAATGCTCGTGCGTGTGATTGTGTGAGAAAAAGCGCACTAGACCGCTCAGTTCAAACACTAGATGCATGTGATGTCACACTATAAGTTCATCAGCCATACTTTAAAAAATCATATACCCCCCTGTTGTTCTGCAAGTTCTATGGTGCAGAAGCAGATAGCGAGTCACATATTCTTACATCAGTTCGTTGGGTCCCTGCCACTTGATACACAATTTCGGTGTCGAGGTTACCGTCAGTACCTCTATTGTGCTTGCATCAGTTTGAGTAAAAAAGTGATAAAGTTATGCATCAGTTCTGGTAGCTTATAAGTTCACATAAAAGGTTCAACTACCACTGCAAGTTATATGTTGAGATTACTAATAGTACATGTCATGTAGATGCATCATTTTGAACAAGGAAAATACTGTTGTTGAAAACATTAAATACACTTGTTACACAGTAAGTTCAGTGATACAGAAACTGGGAATACTTCTAATGTAGATGCATCAGTTCCAGTGGAAAACAAAAGACATGCATCAGTTTCATAGCTGCCAACTACTCCCAAGTTCAATGTTCAGGTTGCCAGCAGTGCACCAAATGTGCATGCACCCGTTTTAGGGGAAAACATAAAAAACATGCATAAGTTCATTAACCCACAACGATGCACCAGTGCTAACAGTACATCAGTACATCAATGCTCAACATGTCCATTCATCAGTTCGACTGAAAGTACATCAGTGAGAATAGACAACAAAGTTTAATAAGGCCCAGCGTTGCAAGTTCAACTTATATGTTACCTTCAGTACATGACATGTTACCCATCAGTTGTAGGGAAAAAGGCAGAAAGATTAATCCCAAAACTGTTGAATGTCATTGCAGAAACATGCATGGCAGCACACGCAGGGAGGGTTTGATGATGAGCCAAGCGGATATGAGGCGTCGCCTGGTTGGGTAACACCAGAAATAGCCCTTGGGTACTTCAACAATTCAGGCATATTTCAAGCTACACTAGAATCATCATAAGCACGGTCAGGTTCTTCTCTGCAGCAAACACACTTACTGGGAATACAAGCTTTGCCACTGCCGGGGTGCAACAAGGTCCACAATGTCCCCAACAACAAATATTTTTATTCCCTGGCACATGCAGAAAGGCAAGGACACCCAGGCTTCCACCAATCGCTCCATCAACATAGACCATCCATGCTGCAAAAGCGGTTGTGACGGGAAGGCCAGGCCAAAGAGATAGGAATGTGCACCACTCTAGCAGGGTGCAAAGTAGCAGATATGAGCCGTATAGACAGGAGCAACCTCATAACAAATCTGACCAAAGACGGCCGTACAATGAGAGACGGAGAGCTTCATCAACATTGCTCCCTCCAAGAGATGCATTGTTGCATGTGCCGAGGGTAACACCACCCATGCCCATACACCAGTGTGAACAACAAACGCCGGATGCAGCACAAAGCTATACACATGTAAGTATCAATTTAGAAAAAACATACAAGCACAGTCCATACCATAGTATCATGACCACCCCATCTAACATTTTCATCATCGTGTTTTGTTTTCACTGTTGCGTGCAACCCCCTACCATTGAAGCATACGTTCTGCCAAGGCTAGAGATGCAGTTTGAAACTTTCAAAGAAGCAAAGGACTTCTACAACGTCTATGCAAAGCACGCTGGTTTTGCTGTCAGGGAAGGTTCTAAGGTTAACATCAAAGTCTACCTTTGTTGTACGTGCTATGGAGTCTATGAATCAAAGATTTCAGATGCGAAGAGATAGACACTGCCAGGACTAACTGCAAGGCTAAAATGAGGATGAAGAAGGAAAAGGATGGAACACTTGTCGTAAAGGAGATATGCTGGGAACACAACCACATGCTAGTGGTCAGCCCCCAAATGCTTGTCTTCTTGCACTCCCACAAAAACTTTGACAACACAATCCAATACTGGGGTATGTCAAGTACCTACAGTTCAAAGGCATTGAGCACGCGCAAATCATGAGCACACTGGGTGGCGATGACCCCGGTGGCTAATTCCTCGAAATGAACGCCAAAGACCTGATTAACGCGTAAGTACAAACTTGTTCTCCTCCCAACCCCCCCCCCCTCTTTTTTCTTTGTCAGTACAAACCGATTACGTAAAGCATGACCTGATGCCAGTTCAACATGCATTTTCAATGACTGTTTGCTTTTAATATGCAGGAAAGCAAAAAATTCAAGGATGGATGATGTGGACGATGTCCTAAACACTATCAACTTCTTTAGGGAGATGAAAGAGATAAACAAGGAATTCTTCTGTGACATACAACTTGATGCGTCCGACAGAGTGAAGAACATATTCTGGGAGAACGTAAGCTGCCGAGGGGCATACCAAGACTTTGGTGACTGCGTGACGTTTGACACCACATATAAGACCAACAAGTACCATATGCCACTTGGGGTGTTTGTGGGTACTAAAAACCACATGCAGACTACATTCTTTGCTTTCGCCCTAATAAGAGATGAGGATGCAGATTCATTCAGGTGGATGTTCAAAACATTTTTAAGGTGCATGAGAGGGAAGGCTCCTACATGCATACTCACAAGTACCACCGCCAACCAAAAAAAGGAAAACAACACCGTAAAATAGTTATGTCAGTTCTATTTGTATATATGCACTAGAATCCGCTGACCACTCCACGTCTCTTTTCTCATTACCAGACTAGTGCCGGACAATGGCTTTGGCGACCCCAAATGTTTTTGGGAACACAGTACACAAGCTATGCCGCTGGCACATTATGAAGAAGTACAGGGAACTCCTCGCGTACCTGTACAACCTCCACGAAACCTTTAAGGATGAATTCACAACAATCCTCAACTGGCCCCTCATGCCAACTGAGTTTGAGGCTGCCTGGAAAGCACTCATGGATAAGTACAACCTCCATGATGATGCCACGATGGTGTCAATGTGGAACGAGCGGGAGAGATGGATATCAGCTTACTTCAAAGAAAATTTTTGTGCTAGAATGACATCCACACAACGTAGTGAGAGCATGAACTATGTGCTCAATAAGAACTTCGTAAATGAGAGACAAAACCTGCACCGGTTTGTCAGCTAGGTAAACACCTGCGCCAAAACCAAGAGGCAGAAAGAGAATGAGGAGACAGTGGGTAACTGGGTATAGCTATATTAGCTGTCGTAATACAAGAACGTGCTTACTAAAGTAATTATTTATTACTTAGACAAGTTTTTCTGTGAGAAAACTAATAATTTGTTCATCACTCTTGCTTGCACAAAAACAACAAAACACACTGACCCTCTATGGATTCGACACTCAGATGGCAAAGATTTACTCACGAGGTGTGTACAG
This sequence comes from Aegilops longissima, assembly GCA_021605205.1. Lineage (NCBI taxonomy): Eukaryota > Viridiplantae > Streptophyta > Magnoliopsida > Poales > Poaceae > Aegilops > Aegilops longissima. The sequence goes on from CM038679.1 coordinate 470,592,179, forward strand.
CGAGATCAGAAAGAGGCTAAAACTGAGCATCCTCTTCACAGTGATGGAGACGGATGAGCCTACAAAGTACCTTGTGCGCTACAGCAAACCGCAAAAATAGTTTGCGTGGTCTCAACACGCGTTCCAGTTGGTTGCAGACCCCGTGGGAGAAATATACGACTACGAGTGCAAGCTGTGGGACCACACAGGTGAGGACAGAAAAAGATGTTACAGACTATAGTAATTTTTTTTGCAAGTTTTTGTTCGACTGAATGACAGAAAACATGCACCTCTTCCAAAAAATAGGTATTTTCTACCTGCATGTTCTATGCATGATGTAGACAAATAAGGCTAACAACGTTCCAGAGAAATACATCCTCAGGAGATACACCAAACGCCCGAACATCCAGCCAACCTTCAACAGAAATGACTCGAGGACAGTAGCGTCAAACAAGGCCTCCCAATACTGCACTAAAAGCGCACTACTGCAGCTGAACATGAGGGTGCATAGAAAAATCTTGAGAAGCCAAGACCAAATGGCGAGGTCACGAGTAGTCATGGAAAGACTTGAACAAGAACTCGACACCATGCATTCTGCTGAAAACGGAGATGTCGCGGACAACAAAGCAAAAAAAAGAGCATGATGTTGCTACAATCTTATCCGAGATGAACCATCTGTGAGCTATTGACACCTACGACAACGAGGAGGAGGAGCAACAACAACCAAAGCCTGCCCATGTGCACACTCAAGAGCAGCAGCATGCTCATGTGCAAGATCATGACCTTGGCGGTGCTGTAGGCGAACGACATGACAACATGACATCCTACCACCACCAGCGGCAAAGGGTAATTAAACCACCCATATTCTCATGCACAAAGGGGAGGAAGTGTAAGACGCAAGCAGCGAAAGAAGCAAAAGCAGCAGGAAAAAAGCCACTGCGCCCCGTCAGACGCGTGGAATTCGGCCCGGACGGTAAACCTCTCGGGATAAGGGCATGCGGATTCTGCAACGTGGTGACCAATCATAATTACCGCACATGCCCACACCGCACACATGTTGTCAATGTCGACAAGCAAAAGCTGCAGAAGAAGATCGGAGCCGCCTAGGTTTCTACCAATGGAGATGACACACGTAACGGCTACACTTGCGGCAAGTGTGGGGGGGACTGACGGACATAATGCCCCCACATGCAAACTGGGCAAGGTCAATGGCGCTGAACAGAAACAGGGCAAGGTCTAGAGTTCTAGAAAAATCAAAAGAAGAGGATGCTGAAGAAGAAGAGTTTGACGAGAATGATGACCAATCAGACGAAGACAATGAAGATGACAATATTGGGGACGAGGAACCTGAAACTGATGATGAAGCTGCCAAGGCTCAAGCAGGAAAGGATGCCAACAAGGGACAACATTCGCAACCAGTTAGAAGGAGCTCAAGACTGAAGAATCCATAGTGATTGTGTTGTTGCATCAATTCAAAAAAAAATAAGCTTGTGCTCTCGGTCGCCTAGGTACACAATGAATAATCATATTAGAAACACCGTCATTACCAAAACTTATTTAGCTTTATCATCGATTTCTAGATCAGTACTATAGTTAAGATACCATTTGTGATTTGTGCCCGTTGGACAGTGAAATTATTATGCAAACCATTTCATAAACCTTTCAAATGCACTCACAGAATATATTTGAATTGATCTGGATTTATGTAACGTCAACACTACTGTCCACCAGTAACTCAGCAAAATTTTCTTTAAAAAACTAAAACTCTGATAGTACATCAGTATTAATAAATCTGGCACGTCAGTTCAAGGCAGAGCAACCAAACTTACCCATGAACACCTCAGAAAACATCCTTCAACAACTATGACTGGTCTGCCAGTCGTAGTTCAGAACGCCCATCAGTACATAAAAGAATTACCTCAAGCAAATAGTTCTGCAGTTATGCGTGGAGGAACTCTGCCTAGTGTACCCCATCGCCGCTGCCACAAAATGGTGAACCATCCTACTCATTTGCCCTCTTTCATTCATCTATTAAATTAGTACTGCATCCTCAAAATTTCACTAAACTAGTTTCTCAACTAGATGTACTAGTGTAGTTTGTGAAACTAGATGCACTAGTACATGTTTCTCAAGTAGATGCACTAGGAATATATTTTCAACCTGATGCACTGGATGACTATCTAAAAGTCTTGCACCAGATTAATTTCTGAACTTGATGTACTAGTGTAGTTTCTGATCTTGATTCACTAGTGTAGTTTTTGGACTCGATGTATTAAAACATGTTTCTGAACTTGATGTAGTGAAGTAGTTTCTGAACTTGGTCTGGTGTTATTTTCATCAGCAAAAAAACTAAGAACTTGGTCAAGCACTGACATATGTTTTTCTATTCAACAAAAGAAAACTAAACTAGTACTAAGAAGCACATAGATCATTGACTCAATTGTATGTTCCAAAAACAAAAATAACATCGTGTACTTGAATTTAATTTCTGAAATTTGTGTACTAGTTTCTGAACTACATTCATCCATTAATTATACGACTATATAAGCATCTACTTCATGGATTCATCACTTGTAAACCAAATAACTGAAGAATAAAAACATCAAAATAATACTAATCTTCAATATGTCTCTCCCCTTGAGGGCCCAAGCGCCTCGACGGCATGCTGAAGCATGAGGAGTTGTTCACCTTTGCCGGTTTCAGCATTCAAGGTGACAAAGAGAAGCTGAAGATGTCTGGTTTGAAGATAAACCCCAACAAGTACATCGATATTCAGCGCAACTGGAAAGTTCCATGCATCGAAAAAGAGTACGACTCCTTGGTTGATGTTGCAGCCAGCGTCATCTACCCAATCTACAAAGACATGAAGAATAAGATCGACAGGGAGGAATACCATAAACTATGGGGGGTCAGCCCGCAGCTAGATAAGCTCATCAAGTACGCAACGATAGATGCGTACGCCACCTACGAGTCATGAAACAAAATCGACAACATCAGAAAAGGTCTGGAAATTTCAAAAGCACAGGAAGAGGACCCTTACTACCACTGCCACTATGAGGGATGATGAGACATCAAAGTGTGCCTTCGTGTTGCTTGCGCTTGTCCTTTATCTTGTTGTTTCAAATTCGTAGTTTGCTTTTGTTAGGTTAAACTAGTTTGCTTATGTCATGTGTGTGAGGGTTGAACATGTACATCGTTTGCTTATCTTGTTGAATAAGTTTGCTAGCTTCCTATTTTGTTTATCCATTGAAAAGATATTAGCTCGAGCCAAGGAGAACAATCGGTACTAATAAAATTATGCTCACATAAATCCAAGAAAACTCACAAGAACTACAACAAAAGTATCAGTTCGTATTACTGGTGCGGTCAAGTACTAGATTCATACCAAAAAAATATTGACCGCCCAAGGACAGGCCGACCCTAACGCAGGAGTATACTTGAACTCGAGCCCACGGCGAGCGTTGGCGAATCCCAGTAATCGACGCGGCGCAGGGCCAACAGAACAGGGCCCACAAGTCATGGAACAAAGAGCGAGCGCCGTGTATACGCGCTCAGGTAAGTACTCAGAGAAGTTCAACAGATGAGCCACGACAACGCTTATAAACCGGTCGAGAGCCCCCTCGGCTAGCGAGGTGGGACTAAACTTAGAGCGCACATGCAGCCAGTAGTGCACAGTGGCGCGCACGGGCCATTTGGGCCGGAAAAGGACCCAATACGACTGCTCCTTGCAAGCCTCCCTCGTCTCCAAGCTGTCCACACCCCACCCATAAGGCCCGTTGAATAAACCAGAGCATGGGGCAAAAAATTATAATTTTAAATTCGAATAAGACTACTACAAAAAAGTTCAAAAACTGAATATAGAAAATTCAAATACATGTTCACAGGCAATGATTTTAAATTCAAAAATAAAAATAAAATAATTTAGCTCTGCACCACGGATAAAAAAAGAAAAAAAATACGATACAGAAACAATGATACTTTAAAAGCGGAGAACTTAATAGTCTATCTGTTAAATGTACCTAATTTAAACAAGTGGATTAAATTTTACTATGAAGTTCAGCTACTAAAATGAAAGAAGTTCAAACAAATATTGGTAGTCAATTATGCTAAATTTCTTATTTACATAAAATCTGGCTAGAGCCCAACTAACGATTTCATCGTAAATAATCTCAGTCCCAAAAAAATTTCAGTTCAAACATATAAATGACAACAATGCTACAAAACCAGGAAGGGTCAGGCCACTCACGCTACATCCACACACCACTGTGGCACCAATTTTCAAAGCCTTACGATGCATGAAACTACAATTCAGTACTGACAACACTATACCATAAGTACACGAAAGAGGGGTACGAAAACTATAAAGGCCCAACTTAGGTTGGGACAGGTGAAAATAAAGCAAGTCTCACTTTTGAGCAACAACTCGTAGTGCCCTGACTAAAACTTAAACAAAACAAATTCCCGAGAAAAAGAAAACATCAGCATTCCAATCAACAATACGAGGCTGCAAACAAAAAAACAAATAATTAGAAATCATGACACACAAAAAGGAAAATACAATCATCATGTCAATCACCAGTCCAAGTATTCGTCACTCAAAAAGTACAAAAATGCCATCATTAACGACCCTGAGGTGTGCAAGTGGGATAAGCAGCGGATAAGTACACCTTGACAAGACTGGTCAGTGTGACCAGTGAATACCCCTGCAAAGAAATTGGCTTGGAGGGGTGGTTTTTCCAGGCCACTGCCCGCGCCACCCACTGGGTGGTTGCCACGACGGACTGCAACGGCGACCCCACGACCACTACCCCACGTCCGCGACGAACCGCCTTCCCCACGTCCCCAACCACGCCCTGAAAATACCACATCACCTCCATCTCTGCCTCATTCCGAGAACCACTATTGCCGCTCCATCTCAATTAGAAACTCCCCACAACATCTCTCTTTGAAGCCCATCGTCACCGGAGGAGGGCACTAGCGGAGGAACCGTCTACCAAGCATCAGCTTGGCGAGACGTCCGATTAGAGCAGCAACCTCGATGAAGTTCACGGCCCCGGTGAGAAGCTCGAGTACACTGTGATGCTTCATGAACTACGTTGTTATTTCCCCAAAGAGAACGGGATGATGCAGCACAGCTACGATAGGTATTTCCCTCGTTGATGAGATCAAGGTTATCGAACCAGTAGGAGAACCACGCAACACTATGTGAATGGTACCTGCACACAAAGGACAAATACTTGCAACCCAACATAAAAGATTGGTTGTCAATCCCTCCCGGGTAAAAAGATACACAAAATTGTAGTAGATTGGATAAATAGATCTCGCGGGAACGCGAGATAAAATAAATAAAAATTGCAGCAAGGTATTTTTGGGTTTTTGGATTAGTAGATCTGAAAATAAAAGCAAAAAATAGATCTCGAAGGCAAATATGATAAAGAAGAGACCCGGGGGCCGTAGATTTCACTAGTGGCTTCTCTCGAGAAAAATAGTATACGGTGGGTTACAAATTACTGTTGGGCAATTGATCGAACTTCAAATAATTATAACAATATATAGGCAATGATCATTATATAGGCATCACGTCCAAAATTAGTAAACCGACTCCTACATGCATTTACTACTATTACTCCACACATCGACCGCTATCCAGCATGCATCTAGTGTATTAAGTTCATGGAGAAACGGAGTAATGCAATAAGAACGTTGACATGATGTAGACAAAATCTATTCATGTAGGAATAGGCCCCATCTTTTTATCCTTAATAGCAATGGTACATACGTGTCATTTCCCCTTCTGTCACTGGGATTGAGCACCGTAAGATCGAACCCATCACAAAGCACCTCTTCCCATGGCAAGAAAAATCGATCTAGTTGGCCTAACTAAAACAAAGATTCGAAGAAGAAATACATGGCTATAAGTAATCATGCATATAAGAGATCAAAAGACTCAAATAACTTTCATGGATAAAAACATTGATCTGCTCATAAAATCAAAGTTCATTGGATCCCAACAAACACACCGCAAAAAGAGTTACATCAAATAGATCTCCAAGAGACCATTGTATTGAGAATCAAAAGAGAGAGAGAGCAAGCCATCTAGCTACTAACTACAGACCCATAGGTCTACAGGGAATTACTCATGCATCATCGGAGAGGCACCAATGAGGATGATGAACCCCTCCGTGATGGTGTCTAGATTGGATTTGTGGTTTTTGGAACTTGCGGCGGCTGCAATTGTGTTTCGTCGGCTCCCCCAGGGTTTTTCGAATATTGGGGTATTTATAGAGCAAAGAGGCGGTGCGGGAGGCCATCGAGGTGGGCACAACCCACCAGGGCGCTCCTGGGGTGGGTGGTGCCCCCCTCGGGGCACCCCTCTAGTACTTCTTTGGCCCATCCCATGTCTTCTGGCCCAGAAAAATTCTCCAAAAAGTTTCCCCGCGTTTGGACTCCGTTTGGTATTGATTTTCCACGAAGTAAAAAGCAAGCAAAAACAGCAACTGGCACTAGGCACTTTGTGAATAGGTTAGTCCGAACAAACAATATAAAGTTGCTATAAAATGATTGTAAAACATCCAAGAATTATAATAAAACAATAAAAAATTATAGATACGTTGGAGACGTATCAACATCCCCAAGCTTAATTCCCGCTCGTCCTCGAGCAGGTAAATGATAAAAAACATAATTTTTGATGTGCAATGCTGCCTAACATGTTCATCACATATTGTTTTCTTTGTAGCATGGACAATTGGACTTTTATATGATTCAAAGCAATAGTCTAGTTTTGACATGAAGATTTCAATACTCAAGCATATCAACAAGCAACCATGTCTTTCAAAATATCAAAACTAAAGCAAGTTATCCCTAGCACATTATGCTCAATCGTTGATCCATTCATGAAACACACTCGCATATTAGCTACACCCAATGCTGAAGTGCGATCATAGTGCCCCTTAGTTGGTGCTTTATAAGACAAGATGGAGACTCAAATAAAAATAAAAATTGCATAAAATAAAAGAAAGGCCCTTCGCAGAGGGAAGTAGAGATTTGTAGAGGTGTAGATCTCAAATCGAAAAATATAGAGATAAAAACATTTTGGGTGGCATGCTTTTCCTGTCAACGAAAACGATCGAGTAGTTGCTACTTCTTGAGCTTGCGTTTGTTTTTCCCTTGAAAATGAAAGGGTGATGCAGCAAAGTACAGATAAGTATTTCCCTCAGTTTAAGAACCAAGGAATCAATCCAGTAGGAGATAACGCACAAGTCACCGAATACATGCACAAATAATCAAACAACTTGCACCCAACGCGATAAAGGGGTTGTCAATCCCTTCACGGTTACTTGCAAAAGTGAGATCTGATAGAGATAGATACATGGTAAACTAAATATTTTTTGGTATTTTTGGTTTATAGATCGAAATGTAAAAGATTGAAAAATAGTAGATCAGAAACTTATCTGATGGAAAATAGACCCGGGGGCCATAGGTTTCACTAGAGGCTTCTCTCAAGATAGAAAATAATACAGTGGGTGAACAAATTACTGCCGAGCAATTGATAGAAAAGCGCAAAGTTATGACGATATCTAAGGCAATGATCATGAATATAGGCATCACGTCCATCAAGTAGATCGAAACGATTCTGCATCTACTACTATTACTCCACACATCGACCGCTATTCAGCATGCATCTAGAGTATTAAGTTCATAAAGAACGGAGTGACGCATTAAGTAAGATGACATGATATAGAGGAATTAACTCAAGCAATATGATGAAAACCCCATCTTTTTATCCTCGATGGCAACAATACAATACGTGCCTTGCTACCCCTACTGTCACTGGGAAAGGACACCGCAAGATTGAACCCAAAGCTAAGCACTTCTCCCATTGCAAGAAAAACCAATCTAGTTGGCCAAGCCAAACCGATAGTTCGGAGAGAATTACAAAGATATCAAACCATGCATAAAAGAATTCCAACGAGATTCAAATAATGTTCATAGATAAGCTGATCATAAATCCACAATTCATCAGATCACGGCAAACACAGCGCAAAAGTGTATTACATCGAATAGATCTCCAAGAACATCGAGGAGAACATGGTATTGAGAATAAAAGAGAGAGAAAAAGCCATCTAGCTACTAGCTATGGACCCGTAGGTCTGTGGTAAACTACTCACGCTTCATCAGAAGGGCAATAGAGTTAATGTAGAAGCCATCCGTGATCGAATCCCCCTCTGGCAGGGTGCCGGAAAAGGTCCCTAGATGGGATCTCACGGGTACAGAAGGTTGCGGCGGTGGAAAAGTGTTTTCGTGGATGCCTCTGTTGGTTTGGGGATATATGAGAATATATAGGCGAAAGAAATAGGTCGGTGGAGTCACGAGGGGCCCACAAGGGTGGGGGCACGCCGTACCCCCTGGGCGCGCCCTCCGTCCTTATGGCTGCCTCGTGGCTCCTCCGACTTCATCTGCAAGTCTCCTGGTTGTCTTCTGGTCCAAGAAAAATCATCGCAAATGTTTTATTCCGTTTGGACTCCGTTTGGTATTCCTTTTCTGCGAAACTCAAAAACACGGAAAAACAGGAACTAGCACTCGGCTCTAGGTTAATAGGTTAGTCCCAAAAATAATACTAAATATCATATTAATTCATATAAAACATCCAAAACAGATAATATAATAGCATGGAACAATAAAAAATTATAGATACGTTGGAGATGTATCAAGCATCCACTAGCTAAATTCCTGCTCGTCCTCGAGTAGGTATAAAAAAAAAATTTGATGTGGAATGCTACCTAACATATTTATCCATGTAATTTCTTTATTGTCGCATGAATGTTTAGATCGTATGATTCAAAACAAAAGTTTAATATTGACATAAAAACAATAATACTTCAAGCATACTAACAAGGCAATTATGTCTTCTCAAAATAACATGGCTAAAGAAAGTTTATCCCTACAAAATCATATAGTCTGGCTCTGCTCCATCTTCATCACACAAAATATTCAAATCATGCACAACCCCGATGACAAGCCAAACAATTGTTTCATACATTTGATGTTCCCAAACTTTTTCAACTTTCACGCAATACATGAGCGTGAGCCATGGACATAGCACTATAGGTGGAATAGAAGGTGGTTGCGGAGAAGACAAAAAGAAGAAGATAGTCTCACATCAACTAGGCATATCAACGGGCTATGGAGATGCCCATCAATAGATATCAATGTGAGTGAGTAGGGATTGCCATGCAATGGATGCACTAGAGCAATAAGTTTATGAAAGCTCAAAAAGAAAAACTAAGTGGGTGTGCATCCAACTTGCTTGCCCATGAAGACCTAGGGAAATTTGAGGAAGCCCATCATTGGAATATACAAGCCAAGTTCTATAATGAAAAATTCCCACTAGTATATGAAAGTGACAAAATAGGAGACCCTCTATCATGAAGATCATGGTGCTACTTTGAAGCACGAGTGTGGTAAAAGGATAGTAACATTGCCCCTTCTCTCTTTTTCTCTCCTTTTTTCTTCCTTTTCTTCTTTTTTTGGGGGCCTTCTCTTTTTTTCCTCACATGGGACAATGCTCTAATAATGAAGATCATTACACCTTTATTTACTTACAACTCAAAAAATTACAACTCGATACTAGAACAAAATATGACTCTATGTGAATGCCTCCGGCGGTGTACTAGGATGTGCAATGACTCAAGAGCGACATGTACAAAAAATGATGAATGGTGGCTTTGCCACAAAATACGATGTCAACTACATGATCATGCAAAGCAATATGACAATGATGATGTGTGTCGTAATAAACGGAACGGTGGAAAGTTGCATGGAAATATATCTCGGAATGGCTATGGAAATGCCATAATAGGTAGGTATGGTGGCTGTTTTGAGGAAGGTATATGGTGGGTTTATGGTACCGGCGAAAATTGCGAGGTACTAAAGAGGCTAGCAATGGTGGAAGGGTGAGAGTGCGTATAATCAATGGACTCAACATTAGTCATAAAGAACTCACATACTTATTGCAAAAATCTATTAGTCACCAAAACAAAGTACTACGCGCATGATCCTAGGGGGATAGATTGGTAGGAAAAGACCATCGCTCATCCCCGACTGCCACTCATAAGGAAGACAATCAAAAAATATCTCATGCTCCAACTTCGTTACATAATGGTTCACCATACGTGCATGCTACGGGACTCACAAGCCCCAGCACAACTATTTCTCAAGTCCACAACTACTCACTAGCATGACTCTAATATCACCATCTTCATATCTCAAAACAATCATAAGGAATCAATATTCTCATATTATTCAATGCACTTTACATGAAAGTTTTATTATATCCCTCTTGGATGCCTATCATACTAGGACTAAATTTATAACCAAAGCAAATTACCATGATGTTTAAAGACTCTCAAAATAGTGTAAGTGAAGCATCATAGTTCATTAATTTCTATAAAATAAAACCACCACCGTGCTCTAAAAAGATATCAGTGAAGCACTAGAGCAAAATTGCCTAGCTCAAAAGATATAAGTAAAGCACATAGAGTATTCCAATAAATCATGATTCATGCGTGTCTCTCTCAAAAGGTGTGTATAGCAAGGATGATTGTGGCAAACTAAAAAGTAAAGACTCAAATCATACAAGAAGCTCCAAGCGAAACACATATCATGTGGTGAATAAAAATATAGCCTCAAGTAAAGTTACCGATAGAGCGAAGATTTAAAGAGGGATGCCTTCCAGGGCATCCCCAAGCTTAGGCTCTTCGTTGTCCTTGAATATTACCTTGGGGTGCCTTGGGCATCCCCAAGCTTAGGCTCTTGCCACTCCTTATTCCATAGTCCATCAAAACCATACCCAAAACTTGAAAACTTCACAACACAAAACTCAATAGAAAATCTCATAAGCTCCGTTAGTATAAGAAAATAAATCACCACTTTTGGTATTGTTATGAACTCATTATTTATTTATATTGGTGTAATATCTATTGTATTCCAACTTTTCCATGGTTCATACCCCCCGATACTACCCATAGATTCATCAAAATAAGCAAACAACACATAGAAAACAAAATCTGTCAAAAACAGAAAAGTCTGTAGCAATCTGGATATTTCGAATACTGCTGTTACTCCAAAAATTTGGAAAATTAAGACAACCTAAGCAATTTGTTTATTAATCTTCTGCAAAAAGAATCAGTATTTTATCGCGCTTCTGTTAAAAATGAGAATTGTTTTCCTGAGCGCAAAAGTTTATATATTTCAGCAAGATCAAATCAACTATCACCGTAAGCTATCCCAAAGGTCTTACTTGGCACAAACACTAATTAAAACACAAAGCCACATCTAACCAGAGGCTAGATGAATTATTTATTGCAAAATAGAACCTAAAAAGCAAAAACAAAAATAAGATTGGGTTGCCTCCCAAAAAGCGTTATTGTCTAACGCCCTTAGTTAGGCATAAAACATGAATAGATCTAAGTGTTATCATATTTGGTATGCAATCCATAAGTAGCTCTCATAATAGATTCATAAGGAAATTTAATTTTCTTTCTTGGAAAGTTTTCCATGCCCTTCCTAAACGGAAATTGAAATATAATGTTTCCTTCTTTCATATCAATAATTGCACCAATCATTCTAAGGAAAGGTCTACCAAGAATAATAGGACATGTAGGATTGCAATCTATATCAAGAACAATGGAATCAACAGGCACATAATTCCTATTTGCAACAATAAGAACATAATTAATTGTAACATCCCAAATTTCCTATTTGGAATGTTTTACAATTATAGTTAAGCATCCTATGCATCCTGTTTGATTTGAATGCCATTTGGAGTTTCAGAGAATTTTGAGTTTTGAATTTGAATTTCAAACTTTGGCAAGTGGGAAACATTTCAAAAACTATGCCTGATAAATACTTGATCAAAAGTATGAGAGGAGCAAACATGACACTCCAAAAATATCAGAGGAAACAATGCCTAAAGTTTTGGATTCAAATCTGAATTTTATTTGAGTTTGAAAAAAGGGATTTTTATAAAGTTTGGATTTTGCCTTTGGAAAAATGTTCAAATGAAAGGGAATATTCCCCTGATCATTTTGGTATATATATACCCTATATAAAATATTTATATTTTAAAAGTTATACTCTGTTTTGTTTTATTTAAAAAAAATAAATTTCAAAAAAGGAAAACCCCAGTGCGCCACCAGCCCTCTGCCCAGCCAGACACAAACCCCACGCCAGCGCAGCCGGCAGCCCACCAGGCCAGTAGCCGCCCAGCTCCTCTCACCTCGCCCGCGCCCGAACTCCCTCCGCGCCGATCGCCGTTCGCCTCGCCGCCTCTCTCTCTCTCTGCAGTGGACCCGCCCCATCGTCACCCCGCCCCACGCCACGTCGTCGCGCCACCAGATCGCGGATCCCGGGATCCGGATGCCGATCCTCCGATCGCCCCGGCTAGGCCGAGGCCCCAGCTATTTAAGCCGATGCCCCGCACCCCATTTCCCCCTAGCCCTCGCTGAACCCCTCTCCTCTCTTGCGAGCTCACTGGAGCCCGAGTTCCCCGCCATGCCATTCTCGTCGCCGTCGCCGCCTAGACCACCCGATCTTCCCGACTCCACTGACCACTCCCGACCTCGTCACTTTCCCTTGGCTACTCCCGACCTCCCCGACGCCCGGAGCCCTCGCTGCACTCGTCGCCGCCGCCGCCGCCGTCGTCGGACGCCGGTAAGTCACCGGAACCCCCCTCCCCCGTCCGATGCGCCACCAACGGCGTAGATTAGATCACCCCCGAAGGGGTATCTCTTTTAAAATAAACCGGACCGGCCCGGTTTAGTTTACGGTTTTTTTTCATTAGGGTTTATTTTTATTAGCCCGGCCCATTTTAGTTTAACCCTAGGCCCTTTTAGGTTATATTACGCCCTGTGCACAGTTTAGGCCCATTCGGCCCTTTTCTTTTAATTTCATTTTTCTGTTTTAGCAGAATAGTTTCTGTTTTGAAAAATTCATATCTTTTATTCTGTTTACTATTTTTAGGTGATTCTTTTTTTGTTGGTTTGCAAATTTTATATAGTTTCTATAGAATATATATTTAGCTATGTTAAAATTTAATTAAAATTGCTTTAATTTAGTTTTAGACAGAATAGTAAATCTTGTATAACTTGAGTTAGAAAAATTATTTTTGGATGATTCTTTTTGTCCCAACTTTGTTTTGACATTGCCAAACCATAGGAATTAATTTGGGTATTTTAGGATTAATAAGAAAATAGTTTTAAGCAGAATCTTGTTAATCCCAATTAATTAACTAGCTACTGTTTTCCTATTATTTTAATTAGTAAATAAATTTATTTTTAACATGTAATTGATTATTCTAGGATAGTTTCTGTCACTTTATAGGATGAACTTTTATTTATAATAAATAAAAGTTTTATTTTAATTTTCTTAATAGAAATTGGATTAGGCCTAAAAGGAGTTTTATAATAGCTTTTAAATTAATTCTTTTTGCTCCTAGTTGCTTAGGGAAATCTTTTCTGTTAAGTTAACCTAAAACCATGATTAGGTTATGTTAAGAAATTTTTGTTATATAAAAACTATTCTAGCTATTGGTTGAAGTAGGAAAAACTTTGAATTGGTTTCCTTTGAGTTTTCCCTTGGATTTTGATTTGGTTGTTTTGGTGTGTTATGTTACTTTTGTTATGCCATTGTGTTATGTGATCCCATTGCTATATGCTTATTGTGATTTGTTTGTCTCGGTAGAGTTTCCGGAGTGCGAAGCTTGCTACTACGAATCTTTAGCTTACGAGGATCATCAGCAAGGCAAGTTTTGATCATGTCATTTTCTATACCTATGTTTTTGTGCATTAGTATTGTCACCACCCCACCATGCATGCAGTAGTTGAAATTTTGAAGTTATTAATCTTGAGTAGTATCATGTGGTAGGATGAACCAATCCCCTTGTTACCATGATCCCCGGGACGAAGTAGTTTACTTTGCTATGCTCGTAGACGGGTTTTGGTTGAGTGAAATTCATAAGCAAGATGTGAGAGTCAATGATGATGACAACCCCATGAACTACAATGATCAAGATGGACTTGAAAATCACTCTTGGGTGGAGGACGGATGACGGGCACCTGGAGAACCAGTGGTTGGCGGGATGCATGGAGAAGTGCCATGACATCTTGCGGAAAGCTTCACCCAGCCACGAAGAGAAGGATGGATGCCCCATGACCGAAAGCTTACCTGTGCAGCCACAAGCCATTATGGGATCTGGCTGGGTTAACCTTAGTAGTGACGCTGGCTGGGCGGTACTACGAGATGTAGAAGAACGGTAGGATTGGATGGGTACCAAGGTAGCGGAAGAACTCTTTGGAAGACCTGTTTCATTCGTCCGTCTTCAAACACCATGAAGTGCGAAGACTTAAAAGGAGGAATGATTCTTGCGGGAAAGTCGCAAACCTCTGCGAGTTAAAGATCTAATCGATTAGCCGTGTCCCGATTACGGACAATTTGAGCCTCTGGAACTTGGAAGTATTCGGATATCTCAACACTAAAACTAATGAATAAATTTGAGGGGTTTATGACTTAATAAATTGGGAATGAGATATTGGTTGGCGGAACCATCTCAATAACTACCAACAATTGTAGTAATTTGCAAGCAAGTCCACTGTAGTAGGGAAAAATTTGCTTTTCGAAAAATGATGAAACTTAGAGCTCCACAGCCAAAATGCATATAGTGTTAGTAACTCTATTATTGTTATTCTTCATGACTTGCCAGCTTATTCAAAAAGCTGACCTACATGGCTGCAACGTCTTATGTTGTAGAGGTATATTCGATCGAGGTGAGGCTACGCTCCGCTTGGCGATTGCCCTTTGGAGTCGGATGGACTCGCTTTATCTTCGGCGCTTCATGAGATTAGTAGTTTATTTCTCATGAGTTGGCCTTGAGCGAATTTATTCCCTTGTAATAAAGACTCTATATGAGAAGCGTGTAATAATATTCAGGTGTGATTGAACTTTGATTACTTTATCGATGTCTTTGTGAGTACCAAATGATCTTGGGATGGTACAGACACGAGATTTGACCGATTTTGGGTCGGTCGCTCTGAGATGGTATCGAGCACACGCTGACCGTAGGATCGTAACCCCTAGGATCGGAAAGCCATAGGAAGAGACCATTTACTTTTATCCTTATCATTCCGTAATTCTCCCTGTTCATTTCTAACTCCTCTCCGATTTTCAACATTCTAGATGGCCGTCGAGTTCACCCCGTTTGCTACGGAGTTTTGCCCGCCCGATGAGGCGATGCCCTTCGGCAGAAGCTGGTCCAGATGGTGAAGAAGCTGAAGATTGCTCTACCCTCGATCACCGGAAGCCAACCAATGCACTTCCGACGGACACCCGCTTCTGAGATTGAGGTGCATATCCTGGGAGAACCTTCGGAGGACACACGGAGCCGATTGACTTTGAGTTCACGAGTTCAAGCTGGATCATCGGAAGGGCGTGGCGATCTATCGAGCACTTGGACATCTCCGAGAGAGTCAGGGCCGAGCTCGATCCTCGGACCTCGCCATGGTTTCTCGCGAGCAAGGAATGGAGATATCATCCGTACCGTTGATGACGACTCCACTCTCGTACATCCAGGACTTGGAGTGTCTTCTCAGGAAACGGGAGATTCAGACTCGCCGTAACTCGAAGACACACCGGAAGCTTTTGTTCCGTGAACTGGAACTGGAGGAGAAGGCACGCGCAGACTTCCTTGGCCATGAGGAAGAAGTCGCGGACTTCATGGAGACGATCGACGACACGAAGATGAAGCTTGCGCGATAGAGGAAAAGATGGACTTGGGAGAGGACCTTTACCCGAGTGGAGATGAAGGACCCCTCGTGAGCAATGATCAGGATTTTGAAGGGAGTTCCACTGAAGGAAGTCACAAGAGGAGGCGCCACAACAGAGGACGCAAGGATTATTGATGAAGACTTTTAGTCGACCACCATGTTATTTTTTTCCTTTTCGTCGATCAGTTAGGCCGATATTTTCCTTCGTTTAGTCATGAGCTTTTGTAATCGAGTTTGAACCATGTTTGAGTGGAATGAATTAATGATTGGTGTGTTATGATTGTGCATTCATATGGGTAGTGTTATTTCTCATAGACCATTGTTCTATTCTAATTTTCTCATCCACTCCAAAACACGGATGCCTCCGAGGCGTGACCTTGGTTTTCCGCGAGCTCACCCAGCTGCTCCAAAGCAGCGTAATGCACCGATGCAGCTACTTATCCGTAATCGAACAACAACGCCAACAATCCACCGCCATCACCCCTCGTGGACAACTTGACTCGATTTACGAGATGAATCCGCCGGTGTTCTCTAGTAGCACCGAGCCGATTGTGGTGATGATTGGCTCCGCAAAGTCGGAAGAGAGCTAATCACGGTTGGATGCACCGATCTTTGAGAAGGTGCGCTTTGCACAAGATCAACTTGATGGACCTGCAGCTTCTTGGTGGGAGAACTACACCGCCACCTATCCCATTGGTGCCATCACTTGGGATCAGTTCCAGCAGAGCCTTCCGCACCGCTCATGTCTCACCGGAGCCATGAGTCTCGAAGAAGCGTGAGTTCCGCAACTTACGCCAGGGGAACCGTCTTGTGGCACAATGACGTGGATGAATCAACAAGCTCGCCGCTATGCCCCGGATGATGTGGCCACAGATGCCGCAAGCGGAGAAGTTCCTTGAGGGACTCAATGATGAACTGAGCATGCAGCTTATTGTGGCTACCTTCAACAACTACCGGGAGCTGGTAGACAAGGCCACCATTCTTGAAGGCAAGCAGCAGCAGATAGAAAGCGCATAGCGGAAGTACAGCCGGGGAAGCACAACTCAGGAGCTCAGCAGAAGCCCCGCTATGCACCATACTCAGGAGGGCACACCCATCATAACCATGGAGGTCATAACCATGGAGGAAATGGGAACAACCGCAGCCAGGACAACAAGTCAGGCCATGGCAATGGCAATGGAAACGGTAATGGCAATCAGCATCGTTCTGCCCCGGCTCCGAAGGATCTGAGCCACATCACCTGCTTCAAGTGCCAGAAGACAGGGCACTACGCCACCGACTGCCCGGAGGCCAAGCAGAGGAATGGAAACGGCAACGGAGGCTCAGCGAAGAAGCCCAATCCGTTCCCTCGTGCTCAGGTGAACCACATTGACGTGGAGGACGTCTATGATCAGCCGGATAATCGTGGTTGGTAAGTTTTATTGAATTCCGTTCAGTTTTGGTACTCTTTGATTCGGTGCAACGCATTCATTCATATCAAGGGTAGTTGTGGAAAAGTACGGGTTACCCACTAAAACCCTTAGAAGCCCCTTCTCGTCGGGCCCGCAGGAGGAGAAATGATGGCGAGCTTAGGCTGTCATGCAACCCTCAACATCGGGAACCATAAATTTCCCGCAGACCTCATAGTGTTGGAAACCCGGACCTTGGATGTAATCCTAGGCATGGATTGGTTGACGGTTCAAGGGAACATAGATCGTGCCCAAGAAGTCTATTCTCGCTCACCACCCCGGGCGAGAAAGGATCAAGTATGTAGCCAGCACAGCCAGATGAAGAATCAGTGCATTCCCTCACGGGAGTTGTTCAGAGGAAGTGCCGATGGTGCAAGACTTTCCGATGTGTTTCCGAGGAATTACCAGAATGCCACGGACAGGGACATTGAATTTCTGATTGAGCTATTGCGGCACAGCCCCAATATCCAAGAGACCTTATCGGATGCCACCGAATGAGTTGAAAGAGATCAAGGATCAAATTAATGAGTTATTGGAGAAAGGATATATTCTACCAAGCTCATCACCTTGGGGAGCCCAGTTCTTTTGGTAGAGAAGAAGGATGGAAGCTTGAGGATGGTTGTGGATTATCGTGCGTTGAACGAAGTAACCATCAAGAACAAGTACCCTCTGCCGATGATTAATGATCTGTTTGATCAGCTAGTTGGAGCCAAGGTATTCTCTAAGATCGATCTTCGATCAGGGTATCATCAGTTGAAGATCCGTGAAAAGGATATACCCAAAACTGCATTCACTACCAGGTATGGTTTATATGAGTATACCGTCATGTCATTTGGATTGACTAATGCTCCTGCATACTTCATGAATTTGATGAACAAGGTGTTCATGGAATATCTGGACAAGTTTGTCGTGGTGTTCATCGATGACATATTGATTTTCTCTAAGAGCGAGGAAGAGCATAAGGAACATTTGCGTCTAGTTCTGGAGAAACTTCGAGAACATCAGTTGTATGCCAAGTTTAGCAAATGTGAATTTTGGTTGAAGGAAGTTGGATTCCTCGGACATGTTATTTCAGGAGAAGGAATAGCAGTTGATCCCGCCAAGGTTGAATCGATCACCGATTGGCGATCACTCACCTCGATCAAGGAGATCCGCAGATTTCTCGGACTCGCAGGATATTATCGGAGGTTTATTGAGAACTTCTCGAAGATTGCCAAGCCCATGACTGAGCTGTTGAAGAAGGAAGCCAAGTATGTTTGGACCGAGGAATGTGAAGCCAGTTTTCAGGAATTGAAGAAACGGTTGGTCACAGCCCCAGTGTTGATTTTGCCAGACATACATAAGGAATACCAGGTATATTGTGACGCTTCTCGTCAAGGACTCGGAGGAGTATTAATGCAGGAAGGTAAGGTTGTAGCTTATGCCTCCAGACAGCTACGACCTCACGAGATGAATTATGCCACACATGATTTGGAGTTAGCAGCCGTAGTGCATGCACTCAAAACCGGAGACATTTCCTCGCCGGAAACCGTTGCGATGTTTACACAGATCACAAGAGCTTGAAGTATATTTTCACGCAGAAAGAGTTGAACCTCGGCGGAGGAGATGGCTAGAGTTGATAAAGGACTATGACATGAGATTGCATTACCACCCGTAAGGCTAATGTTGTAGCAGATGCTTTGAGCAAGAAGAGTTATGTGAATACTCTTACAAAGCAGGAGGATTACCCGAGGAGTTAGTCGATGACCTCGAGAGATCTCCGGCGGAGATAGTTCGAAAGGATTTGTTGCAACTCGGAAGTTCAGTCCACTTTGGCGAAAGGATTCGTGAAGCCCGTAAGTCGGACAAGGAAATTGATGAGATTAAGCAAAAGATGGATGAAGGCAAAGCTAAAGGATTTCGTAAGGATGAGCACGGAACTATATGGTTCGAGGATCGTATTTATGTGCCCAATGATCCCGAACTCGAAGCTAATTCTTGGGAGGCTCATGATTCACCGTACTCGATTCACCCGGTAACACCAAGATGTACCGGACTTGAAGGAAAGTTTCGGTGGATGGTATGAAGAAGGATATTGCCGAGTACGTGGCCGTGTGTGATGTTTGTCAACGTG
Source organism: Aegilops longissima (assembly GCA_021605205.1). NCBI lineage: Eukaryota > Viridiplantae > Streptophyta > Magnoliopsida > Poales > Poaceae > Aegilops > Aegilops longissima. Next base: position 470,611,537 of record CM038679.1, read on the forward strand.
TAAAGGCGAACATCGAAGCCAGCAGGGTTACTTCAACCTTTGCCGATTCCCGATTGGAAATGGGAGAAACTTGGAATGGATTTCATCACGGATTACCGGGACCCGTTCAGGTTATGATTCTATCTGGGTAGTGGTTGATCGTTTGACCAAGGTAGCTCACTTCATTCCGTGAAGACTACCTATACCAGTGCTAAGTTGGCCAAGATATACATGACCAGGATCGTATATCCGCATGGAGTTCGAGGAAAATCGTGTCGATAGAGGAACGCAGTTTACCTCAAAGTTTTGGAAGCGATTGCATGAAACTTTGGGTGCGAGGCTGGAATTGATGCAGCTTTTCATCCGCAGCAGATGGACGACCGAGAGAGTCAATCAGATTACGGAGGACATGTTGAGAGCTTGTGTGCTAGACTATGGGTCTAGCTGGGATGATAATTTGCCATCTGCAGAGTTCTCATACAACGACAATTATCAATCCAATCGAAGATGGCCCCTTCGAAGCTCTATATGGAAGGAGGTGCAGAACACCATTGTTTGTGGGATAGTGTTGGAGATCGATCGCTTTTGGTTCCGATCTTATCGAGGATTCGAAGAGAAAGTCAAGCTGATTCGAGACAGGCTCAAGATAGCACAATCGAGACGAAGAGTTATGCGACGATGGCGCAAGGAAGTGACTTACGAAGTGGGAGACCGAGCATATCTTCGTGTATCTCACTTCGTGGAATCAAGAGGTTTGGTGTCAAGGAAAGTTAGCACCCGATTCATTGGCCCCTACAAAATCCTCGAGCGTCGTGGAGAGGTTGCTTACAAGTTGGAATTGCGGAAGGATTGTCCGAGTTCATGATGTCTTCCATGTTTCTCAAGCGAAGAAGTGTCATGCCGACATGGCCGATGTTCCGTTGAGAGACACAGTTCCCTAGAGGCCATACAGCTTGCGGTGATCGACTTACAAGGAGAAGCCCGTCCGAATTCTCGAGACTGCAAGCGAGTCACCCGCATAAGGTCATCAAATTTTGCAAGGTCTGTGGAGTCACCACACCGAGGAAGAAGCCACACAGGGCCAAGAAGACCTTCTTGAGACCACCCGCACCTATTTGCTAGCCAACCCGAATCTCGAGGGCGAGATTCATCTTAAGGTGGGTAGGTTTGTAACATCCCAAATTTCCTATTTGGAATGTTTTACAATTATAGTTAAGCATCCTATGCATCCTGTTTGATTTGAATGCCATTTGAAGTTTCAGAGAATTTTGAGTTTTGAATTTGAATTTCAAACTTTGGCAAGTGGGAAACATTTCAAAAACTATGCCTGATAAATACTTGATCAAAAGTATGAGAGGAGCAAACATGACACTCCAAAAATATCAGAGGAAACAATGCCTAAAGTTTTGGATTCAAATCTGAATTTTATTTGAATTTGAAAAAAATGGATTTTTATAAAGTTTGGATTTTTCCTTTGGAAAAATGTTCAAATGAAAGGGAATATTCTCCTGATCATTTTGGTATATATATACCCTATATAAAATATTTATATTTTAAAAGTTATACTCTGTTTTGTTTTATTTTAAAAATAAATTTCAAAAAGGAAAACCCCCAGTGCGCCACCAGTCCCTCGCCCAGCCAGCCGACAAACCCCGCGCCCAGCGCAGCCATGACCCACTGAGGCCACCGAGCCAGCCCAGCTCCTCTCACTCGCCCACGCCCAACTCCCTCCGCATCGGTCGCCCGTTCTCCTCGCCCCTCTCTCTCTCTCTGGCAGTGGACCCGCCCCATCACAACCCCGCCCCACGCCACGCCGTCGCCGCCGCAGATCGCGGATCCCGAAGGATCCGGATCCGATCCTCCGATCGCCCCGAAGCTAGGCCGAGGCCCCAGCTATTAAGCCGACGCCCGCACCCCATTTCCCCCTAGCCCTCGCCGAACCCCTCTCCCTCTCTTGCAGACTCTCGCCGGAGCCCGAGTTCCCCGCCGTCGCCATTCTCGTCGCCGTCGCCGCCCTAGACCACCCCGATCTTCCCCGACTCCACAGACCACTCCCGACCTCGTCCGCTTTCGCCTTGGCTACTCCCCGACCTCCCGGCGCCTCGAGCCCTCGCTGCACTCGTCGCCGCCCGCCGCCGCCGTCGGACGCCGTGAAGTCACCGAACCCCCTCCCCGTCCGATCGCCACTGTGGCGTAGATTAGATCACCCCCGAAGGGGTATCTCTTTTAAAATAAACCGGACCGGCCCGGTTTAGTTTACGGTTTTTTTTCATTAGGGTTTATTTTTATTAGCCCGGCCCGTTTTAGTTTAACCCTAGGCCCTTTTAGGTTATATTACGCCCTGTGCACAGTTTAGGCCCATTCGGCCCTTTTCTTTTAATTTCATTTTTCTGTTTTAGCAGAATAGTTTCTGTTTTGAAAAATTCATATCTTTTATTCTGTTTATTATTTTTAGGTGATTCTTTTTTTGTTGGTTTGCAAATTTTATGTAGTTTCTGTAGAATATATATTCAGCTATGTTAAAATTAATTAAAATTGCTTTAATTTAGTTTTAGACAGAATATTAAATCTGCTATAACTTGAGTTAGAAAAATTATTTTTGTCCCAACTTTATTTTGACATTGCCAAACCATAGGAATTAATTTGGGTATTTTAGGATTAATAAAAAATAGTTTTAAGCAGAATCTTGTTAATCCCAATTAATTAACTAGCTACTGTTTTCCTATTATTTTAATAAATAAATTTATTTTTAACATGTAATTGATTATTCTAGGATAGTTTCATCACTTTATAGGATGAACTTTTATTTATAATAAATAAAAGTTTTATTTTAATTTTCTTAATAGAAATTGGATTAGGCCTAAAAGGAGTTTTATAATAGCTTTTAAATTAATTCTTTTTGCACCTAGTTGCTTAGGGAAATCTTTTACATTAAGTTAACCTAAAACCATGATTAGGTTATGTTAAGAAATTTTGTTATATAAAACTATTCTAGCTATTGGTTGAAGTAGGAAAAACTTTGAATTGGTTTCCTTTGAGTTTTCCTTGGATTTTGATTTGGTTGTTTTGGTGTGTTATGTTACTTTTGTTATGCCATTGTGTTATGTGATCCCATTGCTATATGCTTATTGTGATTTGTTTGTCTCGGTAGAGTTTCCGGAGTGCGAAGCTTGCTACTACGAATCTTTAGCTTACGAGGATCATCAGCAAGGCAAGTTTTGATCATGTCATTTTCTATACCTATGTTTTTGTGCATTAGTATTGTCACCACCCCACCATGCATGCAGTAGTTGAAATTTTGAAGTTATTAATCTTGAGTAGTATCATGTGGTAGGATGAACCAATCCCCTTGTTACCATGACCCCGTGATGAAGTAGTTTACTTTGCTATGCTCGTGAGCGGGTTTTGGTTGAGTGAAATTCATAAGCAAGATGTGAGAGTCAATGATGATGACAACCCCATGAACTACAATGATCAAGATGGACTTGAAAATCACTCTTGGGTGGAGGATTTGTTGACGGGCACCTGGAGAACCCAGTGGTTGGCCGGGATGCATGGAGAAGTGCCATGACATCTTGCGGAAAGCTTCACCCAGCCACGAAGAGAAGGATGGATGCCCCATGACCGGAAGCTTACCTGTGCAGCCGCAAGCCATTATGGGCTCTGGCTGGGTTAACCTTAGTAGTGACGCTGGCTGGACGGTACTACGAGATGTAGAAGAACGGTAGGATTGGATGGGTACCGGCAGTAGCTAGAAGAACTCTTTGGAAGACCCTATTTCATTCGTCCGTCTTCAAACACCATGAAGTGCGAAGACTTAAAAGGAGGAATGATTCTTGCGGGAAAGTCAAACCTCTGCGAGTTAAAGATCTAATCGATTAGCCGTGTCCCGATTACGGACAATTTGAGCCTCTGGAACTTGGAAGTATTCGGATATCTCAACACTAAAACTAATGAATAAATTTGAGGGGTTTATGACTTAATAAATTGGGAATGAGATATTGGTTGGCGGAACCATCTCAATAACTACCAACAATTGTAGTAATTTGCAAGCAAGTCCACTGTAGTAGGGAAAAATTTGCTTTTCGAAAAATGATGAAACTTAGAGCTCCACAGCCAAAATGCATATAGTGTTAGTAACTTTATTATTGTTATTCTTCATGACTTGCCAGCTTATTCAAAAAGCTGACCTACATGGCTGCAACGTCTTATGTTGCGGGTATATTCGATCGGGTGAGGCTACGCTCCGCGCTTGGCGATTGCCCTTTGAGTCGGATGGACTCGCTTTATCTTCGACGCTTCCGCAGCATTAGTAGTTTATTTCTCATGAGTTGGCCTTGAGCGAATTTATTCCTTGTAATAAAGACTCTATATGAGAAACGTGTAATAATATTCAGGTGTGATTGAACTTTGATTACTTTATCGATGTCTTTGTGAGTACTAGCATGATCTTGGGATGGTATGCATACGTAGATTTGACCGATTTTGGGTCAGGTCGCTACATTAATCCTTCCCATAGGTTTCTTAATAGTGGAATACGCAAGATGCAAATTTAAAGAACAATCATCAAATTCACGAAAACCTAACACATCACATAAAGTTTTTGGAATTGTGGAAACACTAGCACCCAAATCACACAAAGCATGGAACTCATGATCTTTAATCTTAATCTTAATAGTAGGTTCTCACTCATCATAAAGTTTTCTAGGGATAGAAACTTCCAATTCAAGCTTTTCTTCAAAAGATTGCATCATAGCATCAACGATATGTTTAGTAAAAGTTTTTTTTATTATAAGCATGAGGTGAATTCAACATGGATTGAAACAAGGAAATACAACCTATTAAAGAACAATTATCATAATTAAATTCCTTGAAATCCAAAAGAGTGGGTTCATTGCTACCTAAAATTTTGACCTCTCCAATTCCACTTTTATCAATTTTTGCATCAAGATCTAAAAACCCCGAACCATTGGGACGCCTTTTAACTAAAGTTGACTCATCTCCAGTCCCATCATTATCAAGATTTATATTGGAAAACAAAGATTCAATATGCGTCACATCAATCACTTTAAGATTCAACATGAGTCACATCAATCACTTTTAGATCTTGTTACAAACCAATCTTTTTTAGCACGCATCTTAGCGGTTCTTTCTTTGCACTCATCAACGGAAATTCTCATAGATTTGAGAGACTCATTGATATCATGCTTGGGTGGAATAGATCTAAGTTTCAAAGAATCAACATCAAGAGAAATTCTATCCACTTTCCTTGGCAAATCATCAATCTTAAGCAATTGTTCTTCAATCAAAGCATTGAAATTCTTTTGCAAACTCATAAGTTCTTTAACACTATTCTCAAAATCAGAGGGCATCTTATTATAATTTCCATATGAATTTTTGAAGGAATTACGATAATTATTAGAGGAATTACTAGGAAACGGCCTAGGATTAAAATTACCACTATACACGTCATTACCAAAATTGTTCCTACCAACAAAATTCACATCCATAGATTCATTATTATTCCCAATCAAAGTAGACAAAGGCATATCATTGGGATCAATAGAAGCACTCTTACTAGCAAATAATTTCATAAGGTCATCCATCTTTCCACTCAAAACATTAATCTCTTCAATCGCATGCACTTTTTTTACTAGTGGTAGATCCTTCGGTGTACCATTGAGAATAATTAACCATAATATTATCTATGAGTTTATTAGCTTCTCCTAAAGTAATTTCCATAAAAGTACCTCTCGCGGCCGAATCTAAAAGATTTCTAGAAGCAAAATTCAATCTGGCATAATTTTTTGTATAATCATCCATAAATTCAAACCATGAGTAGGGAAATTTCGTATCATAAATTTCATCCTCTCCCAAGATTGTGCAACATGTTCATGATCAAGTTGCTTAAAATTCATACTATCGTTCCTAAGGGAGATGATCTTAGCGGGAGGAAAATACTTGGAGATAAAAGGATCTTTACATTTATTCCATGAGTCAATACTATTTTTAGGCAAAGATGAAAACCAAGTTTTAGCACGATCTCGAAGCGAGAACGGAAATAGCTTCAATTTAACAATATCATTATCCACATCTTTTTTCTTTTGCATATCACACAAATCAACAAAATTGTTTAGATGGGATGCAACGGCTTCACTAGGAAGGCCGGAAAAATGATCTTTCATAACAAGATTCAGCAAAGCGACATTAATTTCACAAGATTCCGCATTAGTAGCGGGAGCAATCGGAGTACTAATAAAATCAATATTATTGGTGTTGGAAAAGTCATACAATTTGGTATTCTCTTGAGCCATCGTGACAAAGCAAGCAATCCAACACACAAGCACACAAAACGCAAGCGAAGAAGACGAACGGAAGAGGGGCAAAGAAAAGGCGAATTGTTGGGGATGTAACTACTGGGTATGACCTGCCCAGGAGGGGCCGGGTCATGCCACTGGCGGGTTAAGGATGAAGAGGCCTGATAAAGTCTAAGAAGTCAGCAGTTCTTAGAGCAAGCCAGTTTAAGGCCCAAGACCCGGAGCCGACTTGATGCCCACGGGTGTGAGCTGTCATATGTTTAACTTGTTCTGTAAGGCAAGCATAATTAGAAACCAAGCTGGCCACGTTTGCGTGAGCCGGCCGGGACTTTGTAAACCGTCGGGCATCAACTCTGTATATAAAAGGGGTGACCCGGCGGCGGGTTGACTCAAGAAACAACTAATCGAGAACTCGGTCAAGCGTATTCGCTCCCTGGTAATCAAAACCCAAGCAATACAACCTAAGCAGGAGTAGGATTTTACCTCCTTGAGAGGGGCCGAACCTGGGTAAACTCTTTGTGTTATTTTTCCTGTTTAACCCTTTCAAGCTAACCTAGCTGCGATGGCTCCACACCTAAGTCCATTCGCTAGGGCATCTGCCGTGTTAAGTCCACGACACGAATCTTTTTGAAAATCATTTTAGAAGTGGGGGAGAGGAAAACGAGAGGCGAATGGCAAATAATGTAATGCAATAGATGAGAGTTTATGATGGGTACTTCGTATGGCTGGACTTGGCGTAGATCTCCCCGGCAACGATGCCAGAAATTCTTCCTTCTACTTCTTGAGCTTGTGTTGGTTTTTCCCTTGAAGAGGAAAGGGTGATGCAGCAAAGTAGAGATAAGTATTTCCCTCAGTTTGAGAACAAAGGTATCAATCTAGTAGGAGACAACACACAAGTCACCGAATACCTGAACAAACAATCAAACAACTTGCACCCAACGCGATAAAGGGGTTGTCAATCCCTTCACTATTACTTGCAAAGGTGAGATCTGATAGAGATAGATAAACGGTAAAGTAAATATTTTTGGCATTTTTGGTTTATAGATCGGAAAGTAAAAGATTGCAAAATTGTAGATTGAAAACTTATATGATGGAAAATAGACCCGGGGGCCATAGGTTTCACTAGAGGCTTCTCTCAAGATAGAAAACAATACGGTGGGTGGACAAATTGCTGCCGAGCAATTGATAGAAAAGTGGAAAGTTATGACGATATCTAAGGCAATGATCATGAATATAGGGATCACGTCCGTGTCAAGTAGACCGAAACGATTCTGCATGTACTACTATTACTCCACACATCGACCGCTATCCAGCATGCATCTAGAGTATTAAGTTCATAAAGAACGGAGTAATGGATTAAGTAAGATGACATGATGTAGTGGAATTAACTCAAGCAATATGACGAAAACCCCATCTTTTTATCCTCGATGGCAACAATACAATGCGTGCCTTGGTGCCCCTACTATCACTGGGAAAGGACACCGCAAGATTGAACCCAAAGCTAAGCACTTCTCCCATTGCAAGAAAAACCAATCTAGTTGGCCAAACCAAACCGATAGTTCGAAGAGAATTACAAAGATATCAAATCATGCATAAAAGAATTCATAGGAGATTCAAATAATATTGATAGATAAGCCGACCATAAATCCACAATTCATCGGATCTTGGCAAACACACCACAAAAGAGTATTACATCGAATAGATCTCCAAGAACATCGAGGAGAACATGGTATTGAGAACAAAATATGAATGGGTTTGTAACAATACTTAGAGTAGTGATTCGCTTTGCTAAACTAACGGATCTCACGAAGGTTTTGTTGAGTTTTGTGTGATTGAAGTTTTCAAGTTTTGGGTGAGCTCACAATGGATGAAGGAATAAGGAGTAAGAAGAGCCTAAGCTTGTGGATGCCTAGCTAGGGGTGTAAAACGATAGCGCCCAAGAGTAACAAAATCCACAAAAGAAAGTATGGGGGAATCAAATATCCTTTGGTGGAAGAGTAGATCTAGGTCTCCTCCTTCAATCCCTAGCAAATCAACAAGTTTGAGTGGCTAGAGAGAGAGATCGGGCAAGAAAGCTTAAAAGGCATTAATGATGGAGAGAGAGAGGCAAGAGGTAGAAAGGGTAGGTGGAAGAACCCCCTTTATATATGAAACCCTCAGATCCGACCGTTACAGCAGTTATTACACTGCAGCGGTACAACCGCTCCTCTCCCCGGTATAGCCGGGAATCACGGGTAAGCTGCTGAAACCCTAGCAGACGATCCAACCAGGCGCAGGAGCGGTAGTACCGGTTATTAGGAATAACCGGATCAACTGCTTCCCTACCGCTCAACAATCGCCTAGGACCAGAGGGGAGTCACCCCCATGGGCGGTGGTTGAGCGGTAGTGCTCCGGAACAACCTGTCGGCGTCCTGGGAACGGGGGTACCCAGACTTGCATGCCCGCGGCCCACGGTGTGGCTCCATCGACGGCCTGGAACGGCCCAGCTTCAGCATCAACAAATCAAGACCCTCGCGAGGGGCCAAGCCTTGCAAGGAGGACGACACCAAGACCTCCATGAGGGGCGGCCTCTTCAGGCTGGTTCCCGAGGAGTGGAGATTTCTATGCAAGCCTCGCCTCGCGAGGTCCAGATGACGTGAGCCATGACGACCAAGGCCAGGCGGGCGCTAGCGGGCATAGTGTACCAGTTTCCTCTTTGGTGCTAAGGAGGCAAGCGCAGGCATGGAGTCCCGAGGAATCAGCCAAAGGTTTCCATTCCCGTGCAACAAGACCAAGACCGCCAGGACAGAGGTCATCGCCGAGCCCAGCACGGCGTCACGACCAGAGGATTTTGCAGGCGAAGACTACTTTTGTCAGGATAGCATGTACTAGTTGTCTCCCTTCGAATTTGGTCGTCGTGGGATCCCTTCCCGCCTTCATTTGGGAAGAGGACCAAGGCCACTATAAATAGGGCTTAGCCACCACCATAGAGGGTGACAGATCATTCAAATCATCCTCTCACTGACCAGCTCACTTGAGCCAAAGAACACCTCTCCTCCGGAGGTTGTTTGCCACTGTACTAGTTCATCACCAGCCCCTCGAGGCCAATCGACCACAAAGCAGGTGTAGGGTCTTACACCGCAAGGTGGCACGAACCTGGGTAAACTGCTGTGTCTCTTTTCCATTCAGTTCGTCGAGCTAGGCTGTGGGATTAGCGAGTAGGCAGACTGGGGAGGACAAGTTCTTCGCACGCACCCCAGAGTTCGAACCTCTCAAGGGTCTGTAGAACCCGAAATCCAACATTTTGCGCGCTAGGTAGGGGTGCGTCGAAGCTTCGCTTCTCCATCCGCCGCACTCCGCCCACGCCGTTCAGCTCTCATGGCGGGCGCCGCCGCTCCTCTGGCTGGGTCGACGGGCGCACACAGAGGCGCCATGGGTCTCTGGGCCTTCACCCCAACCTTGCGGCGGGTGCAGTGGCCGCCCAAGTTCAGGCCGGAGATGCCGCCTCGCTACGACGGCGCGACGGATACGGCGGGGTTTCTCCAGGCGTATGAGGAGGCAGCTCTGGTGGCCGGCAGCGACAATAAGGTCATGGTGAACTGGCTCCCCATGGCTCTCACGGGCGCGCCGTGTGCCTGGCTCCTGTGCCTGCCAAAATCTTTGGTGGCCTCCTGGGAGAGGAGCTTCGTGGCACCGGCACCCCCCGCCGTCACAGCCTTCCTCGGCGGCTTGCAGGCGCCACCCTCGGATCGCCACATCAAGCAGTTCTTTCGCCAGGCGGGCGTGCTCCACGTGCAGCAGGCGGCGCCGCCAGGCTGGGAGGCGCCCAAGGCCGACCTCATCTTCGACTCCATGGACCATCCCGGGACCACCGTGGGCGCAGGCGCGCTCCCAATGCTCTGCACCCCCACCATCTGCAACGTGGCAGTAACCAAGACCCTCATCGACGGAGGACCGGCCTCGATGTGCTCTCCGTGGAAGCTTTTGGCTTGCTTCACATGCCCCAAGGCCGGCTCCGCCCCACCAAGCCCTTCTCCGGGGCCGTCGACGGTTCCACCTGCCCCCTGGGGCAGATCCGCCTCCCCGTCACCTTCGGCACCCGCGACAACTACCGCACCAAGCTTATCGTCTTCGACATCGCCCGCATCAGCGTCCCGTACAATACCATCCTCGGGTACCCGGCCCTGGCCAAGTTCATGGCAGCGACTCACCCGACCTACAACCTCATGAAGATGCCAGGAAGCAGCGGCATCCTCACCGTGGCAGGAGACACCAAGGACGCGTTGATAGCCCTCAAGCTCGCCTTCAGGGCCGCAGCAGCAGCGCGCCCAACTGAGGAAGGGGTCCCAGATGTCCCGGGGGCTGCGCCAGTAAAGAAGAAGCAGTTGTTCTCTCAAGATCGGGCCGAGACGAAGCAAGTGCCGGTCGATGAAGATGGGGCATAGGGTGCCACCTTCACCATAGGTGCTAACCTCTCTCCAGGTCAAGAAAAGGCGTTGGTCGACTTCTTGCATGCGAACAAGGAAGTGTTCGCGTTGGAGCCCAAGGATCTAGTTGGGATCCCGAGGGGAATAATCGAGCATCACCTAAGGGTGTGCCCTAATGCACGACCGGTGAAGCAGAAGGTGCAGCGGCAGTCCACAGAGAAGCAGTCGCTCATCGTCCAAGGGACCCATAAGCTGCAAGATGCTGGTGTCATTCGGGAGGTGCGGTACCCAGAGTGGTTGGCGAACCCGGTCATCATCCCCAAGAAGGGCGGAAAGGAGTGCATGGCGTCGACTTCACCAACCTCAACAAGGCTTGCCCTCAAGACCCCTTTCCGCTTCCACGTATCGATCATATTGTTGACTCCACCGCCAAGTGCGACCTCCTGTGCTTTCTGGACGCCTTCTCAGGCTATCACCAAATCAAGATGGCGGTGCAAGATGTTCAGAAGACGGCTTTCCTGACCCCATGCGGGGTGTATTGCTACACCTGCATGCCGTTTGGGCCGCGTAACGCTGGAGCAACCTTCCAGCGGCTGATGCCCATCGCTCTGGGCCAGTAGCTCGAGAGGAACGCTGAGGCCTACGTCAACGACATAGTCGTGAAGTCTCGAGAGGCCAGGACCCTTATTGAAGACCTGGAAGAAACGTTTGCCAGCTTGCGCGGGGTGGATCTGCGACTCAACCCAGAGAAATGTGTGTTCGGCGACCCGTCCGGCAAAGTTGCTGGGTTTCTTAGTGTCGAAGAGAGGGGTCGAGGCTAACCCAGAGAAAGTCAAGGCCATAGAAAGGATGAGCCCGCCGTAGACTCTCAAGGAGATGTAGAAGCTGGCGGGTTGCGTGAACTCGCTGGGGTGTTTCATCTCCAAGTTGGGAGAATGCGCCCTCCCGTTCTTCAAGCTGATGAAAAAGAAGGGGCCATTCGAGTGGACTCCGGAGGCTGACTCGGCATTCCAAGACCTCAAGAGATACCTCACCAGCCCACCGGTGATGGTAGTGTCGCGCCCTCTTGAGCCCCTGGTGCTTTACCTGGCTGCCACACCACACTCTGCCAGCGCAGCATTGGTGGCGGTCTAGGAGGAGCGCCAGCCAAAGGGCCCGCCAAACGACATCGCGCGCCCGGTCAAGACGATGCAGCTTCAGGACGGCGCTCCTGAGGCCTCGGCGGCACCAGCAGATGGCCAGGCTCCTCAGGACGGCGCTCCTGAGGCCCTGGCTACCCCAACTTACGGCCAAGCTCCTGAGGTCCTCCAGCCTGAGGAGGTACAAGACCCCACCGACACTTTTACCCTCGTCGAGCACCAAGTGTACTTCGTCAGCATGGTACTACGCGACGCGCGGGCACCTACCCCATGCCGCAAAAGCTCTTGCTCACGCCCCTTGTCGCCTCCCGCAAGCTGCGCCACTACTTCCAAGGCCACCCCATCAAAGTCGCCTCGGCTTACCCACTAGAGAGAGTGCTCCGAAGCCCCAATGCTACAGGAGAGTCGCCGAATGGAACATCGAATTGCAGGCATTCCAGTTGGAGTTCAGAACCACCAGGGTCATCAAGGGTGCGGCCCTCGATGACTTCATGGCAGAGTGGACTGACATCCCTGACCGTGAAGTGTGTGAGGACCGCTCCCTCACACCCGGTGACGAGGCACCAGATGGCTGGATCATGTACTTCGATGGCGTGTTCTCACGCCAGGGCGAGGGGGCTGGAGCTGTGCTTATTTCGCCCACCAAAGACAAGCTCTACTACGTCGTACAACTCTGCTTCCAACATGGCGAGAAGGTCTCCAACAACATTACGGAGTTTGAGGGCCTGATCGCGGGCCTCAAGACCGCCACAGCACTGGGGGCTAAGCGCCTCACCATCAGGGGCGACTTGCAGCTCCTCGTCAACTTCTCCAACAAGGAGTACACATCGAAGGATGAGCACATGGAGGCATACCTTGAGGAGGTACACAAAATTGAGAAATGATTCTTGGGCCTGGAATTGCAGCACGTGCCGAGAGGCACAAACAAGGAGGCGGATGATATTGCCAAGAGGGCGTCCCGACATCTGCCTCAGGAGCCTGGCGTCTTCGAGGAGCGGCTCTTCAAGCTGTCTGTCGCTCCACCCACCACAGAACCAGCACCGCCTCATGAGGACCTCCCTCAGGCTCCTCCATCGAGCGCCCTGGCTTGTGGCCCGACCTCAGGAGCTCGCCTCTTCCTCGCGCTGGAACCTCAGGAGGGGTGTTGGACCGAGGAGTTCAAGGCGTACCTACTTCGAGGCACTCTACCGGAGAAGGAGGAAGACACGGAGCGAGTGGCACGCCAGGCCACAACATACTGCATCCAGGACGGTGAGCTCTATCGGAGGCGTCCAAATGACGTCTCTTTACCGTGCATTTCCATGGAGCAGGGATGTGAGCTGCTGGCCGACATACATGGTGGGGACTGCGGGCACCACTCTTCATCGCGCACCCTTGTGGGCAAGGTATTCCGCAGTGGGTTCTACTGGCCCACGGCACTCAACGATCCCACCGAGCTGGTGAAGTTCTGTGAAGCCTGCCAGTTCCACGCGAAGCAGATTCCCAGCCCGCTCAGGGCCTCCAGACCATCCCGATCACATGGCCGATCACGATCTGGGGGCTGGACATCTTGGGACCGTTCCCACGAGCGCCCGGGGGCTACCGCTACCTCTACGTCGCCATCGACAAGTTCACCAAGTGGGTGGAAGTGGAAGCCGTCCGCACCATCCCGGCTGGCTCGGTCGTCAAGTTCATCAAAGGCCTCGTGAGCCGGTTCGGGGTTCCTAACCGCATCATCACCGATAATGGCTCACAGTTCACCATCAACCTTTTCATAACATATTGTGCCAACCTTGGAACGCAGATATGCTATACTTCGGTGGCACACCCCAGGAGCAATGGCCAGGCCGAGCGCGCCAACGCAGAGGTCCTGAGAGGCCTCAAGGCAAAGACCTTCAATAAGAAGCTCGAGTCCTGTGGTAGGGGCAGTCTCGATGAGCTCCAGTCTGTGATGTGGTTCATCCACACCACCACCACAAAGACGACGGGCGATACTCCGTTCTTCTTTGTCTACGGAGCTGAAGCAGTTCTCCCTCACGAGGTCAAGGATCGCTCCACGCGGGTCTTGGCGTTTGACAAGGCACGCCAGGACGCCACGTGGGGGATGGACCGTGTGCTGGGGGAGGAACGCTGCCGTCAAGCCTCGCTCCGAGCGGCAAGGTACCAGCAGGCGCTGTGGCGGTACCACTGCCGCAACGTCCGCTCCCGGATGCTTGAGGTGGGTGATCTCGTCCTGAGGCGGGTCCTCTCTAGGGAGGGGCTACATAAGCTCTCACCCATGTGGGAGGGCCCGTTCAGGATCGCCCGTGTCTCCAGGCCTGGCGTCGCGCGCCTGGAGATGCAGGACGGGGTCCCCATCCAGAACGCCTGGAATATCCAGCACCTCCGGAATTTCTACCCATGAAGCAAGGCCCCTTGCCTATGAAGGTCTCCGCTCGTGACACTCTCATGTAATAATGAGTGGGGCTGTACATGCCCTGGAGTCTCCTGAGTGTCGCCTGTGGGCCTCATGGGGGCTCCCTTCCACGTCCTAGTGGCAGCACTTAGCTCCGCGCTGGTGAGAAGACTAGATTAGGTGCCGGACGCGGCTATTCTTTTGCTTGCTTTCTGTAGTTGGTTTGCAACTTCTTAATGGAATTTGGGGTTCTCACGTTTCTCGATTGCCAAGTTGGATTTTCTCTTTTTGTTGCTTCACACGCCTTTTAGTCTTGGCTCAGGGAGAGCGGCAGTTGCCCGTCGCTCCTCCTCGTGCGTCTCAAGCGCGGGGGCTAGGCATGTGTGTGCGTGCGTTGGATTCGCCCGCGCCACGGACACACTTCGCCAAAGCCCTGTAACCCCAGAGCTTCGGCTTCCTTGATATTCGCAAGACGCCCTCGAATGAGCTCGTGGATATGTGCACCCTCTAAAATCCGTGCCCCCCTGGGTAGCGCGACGTGGTGCACTAAGCCATGACTAGCCCATGCCTGAGGGCTCACGCAAGGAAGAACAAGGCACCCCATCAAGCTTTGTAACAAATCAGCAGCTCTATGATGTCTCCTGAGGCTGATGGCTCCTCAGTCGTTAGGAAGGGGGCTTCACCAGGTGCCGAAGGGCGCGCCCTCACGAGGTGGGAAACTACCGCGAGCGTATCAAGCTAAGTTATCCTACCGCACCTACTTGGAACACGGATATCACAACATACATCAGAACAATAAGCGTACCATAGTGGTATAAGTACCATGGTTCATTACACGCCCAACAGGGCCCTCTACTTTTTTCAAATGCAGGAGAAGGGAAGGTTAAACAAAAGTGGCCCGCATGACTGCAGCAGCTCCCGAGGCCTGACTACGGCGGCCCTCGGGCTCAGTCTGAGCCTTCCTCCCGCTTCACTGAAGCACGACGACGAGACGACCCACCACCTTCCCCGATGCGAGCTTGGCGGCGTCGTGACTGGTCGTAGCCGCCGCCGCTTGTGCTCTCGCCGGAGGAAGAGCAGCCGCTGCTGGAGGAAGCGCGGCCGTCGCCAATGGCAAGCTCACCCTCGGCGTCATCGCGGCTGTCGTCAAGACCAAGCTCATTGTCACCACTGCCGTCTTTGGGGCAGCACCCTGCACGACGGCCGTCTTCCCCAAACACCCTCACATAGAGAGTCGCGAGGCCATCGTACTTGAAGTGGAGGGCGCACCTCCTGCTCAGGTCGCGCGCACGGGCAAACGCCAGCCAGCCGCGGGCCAATGACACGTTACCGGCGGCGGTAACTTCGACCTCAACCCATGAAGCCTTGCTGCACCAGTCGTCAGCTTGAAGCCAGGAGCCGTCAAGCCCCGCGACCAGCAGCTCACCCAAAAACAAGCATGGGAGCGGGAGCCAGGTGCCGGCCGACCTCCCCGACCACATGACGAACTCCGGGAGCACCTCCGCCGAGTGGAAGCGCGGCCGAGGAGGCTGGGCAACCATGGCATCCCTCCCCTCATCACAAGGGTTGCCTCACCCTTGGCGGCTCCCGCCTCAAAAAGAAGCGTCGCCGCGGCCTCCCAAAGCGACACTAGCCCCCGAAGAAGTACGCCCGCGCCCCTGAGGAGCCGCCGCAGGGGTCGCAGCATACTTGCGGCGGCGGCCTCACCCCCTCTTGGGCGGCGGCGAGCCGGGCCCCTCCTTGGGAGCCTTCCCCTTCTCGGTGGTGGAGAACTTCCTCGTCGGCGCCATGAGAACTACATCAAGACAATGGGAGAGGAAAGAAGAAGAAGGAGCGGGCGGCAAGACGATGGAGATGAGCGAGGGGGGCTCTGCCCCTCCCCTCATTTATAGCCAGAGGGAGGCCAACCGCCGGCCTCCA
Source organism: Aegilops longissima (assembly GCA_021605205.1). Lineage (NCBI taxonomy): Eukaryota > Viridiplantae > Streptophyta > Magnoliopsida > Poales > Poaceae > Aegilops > Aegilops longissima. The sequence continues at coordinate 470,627,672 of CM038679.1, forward strand.
CGATCCATGCAATGATGGTTTTTATCTGCATGCAGCAGAGTCTCGTCAACTCGAACAGTTGCCGAGGCCCATCAACCGCCACATGTCGACCAAGGCTGCAGGCGGTTAGGGCCCATGGTGCTCCACACTTGCCCTTTGGCTTCGCTCCGAAGCCAGGTTCGAGCACACCTTGGGCCCGAGGGTACTGTCGGCATCCTGGGAACGGGGGTACCCAGACTTGCCTGCCTGCGGCCCACGACGTGGCTCCATCGACGGCCTGGTACGGCCCAGCTTCAGCATCAACAACTCAAGACCCTCGCGAGGAGGACGACACCAAGACCTCCACGAGGGGCGGCCTCTTCAGGCTGGCTCCCGAGGAGCGGCCTCTTCAGGCTGGCTCCCGAGGAGCGGAGATTTCTATGCAAGCCTCGCCTCGCTAGGTCCAGATGACGTGATCCATGACGACCAAGGTCAGGCCGGCGCCAGCGGGCACAGTGTACCAGTTTCCTCTTTGGTGCTAAGGAGGCAAGCGCAGGCACGGAGTCCCGAGGAATCAGCCAAAGGTTTCCATTCTCGTGCAATAAGGCCAAGACCGCCAGGACGGCAGGACGAAGGTCATCGCCGAGTGAGGGAGTCCTGGATTAGGGGGTGTCCGGATAGCCGGACTACCATCATCAGCCGAACTATCATTGGCCGGACTATCATCATCGACCGGACTCCAAGACTGTGAAGATACAAGATTGAAGACTTCTCCCGTGTCCGGATGGGACTTTCCTTGGCGTGGAAGGCAAGCTTGGCGATCTGGATATGTAGATCTCCTACCATTGTAACCGACTCTATGTAACCCTAGCCCTCTCCGTGTCTATATAAACCGGATGGCTTTAGTCCGTAGGGCGACATCATCAACAACCCTTACAATCATACCATAGGCTAGCTTCTAGGGTTTAGCCTCCTTGATCTCGTGGTAGATCCACTCTTGCAAACATCCACAATATCAATATCAATCGAGCAGGGGCGTGGGTTTTACCTCCATCAAGAGGGCCCAACCTGGTAAAACATCGTGTCCCTTATCTCCTGTTACCATCGCGCTAGAAGCACGTTCGGGACCCCTACCGAGATCCACCGGTTTTGACACCGACATTGGTGCTTTCATTGAGAGTTCCTCTGTGTCGTCACCAATAGGCTTGATGGCCTCTTCAATCAACAACGACGCAGTCCTGGGTGAAACTTTTCTCCCCGGACAGATCTTCGTATTCGGCGGCCGCGATCGGGCCAACTCGCAGGCCATCTGGAGCAGATCGAGAGCTCGCCCCAGCCATCGTCAGGTTTGGAAGCCTAAACTTCACGGCCGATATCGCGGGGACTTGATCTTCGATGGATCTGAGCCACAGCCGGCGTGCGCGCTGTCACGATGGGCATGACCTAACTCGCCACGGACAGCACCTTGGAGGTCAGACACAATCCGCTCCGACCCATAGTCCGGAGCCGATCGCTCGGATCGAGGACGGATGGCTGGACACCGCCTCGGGAGCTTCAACTTCTACGGCGATGGAGCCGAACACTTACCTTGTCCCGCATAAAGCCCATGACTCCGAGGTGCCGGACTCTCTGCCGGACTCCGAACCTCCTGCGCCCCTACCAGTCGAATCCGATTGGGCGCCGATCATGGAATTCACCGCTGCGGACATCTTTCAGCACTCGCCCTTCAGCGATATCATAAATTCAATCAAGCATCTCTCGCTATCCGGAGAGCCCCGACGAACTACGGCCGGGGCGGTTGGGACGCGGACGATGAAGAAATTCAGAGCCCACCCACCACCCACTTCGTAGCCACCGCCGACGATTTAACCGACGTGATTTCGACTCGACCAAGACATTGACGGTATGGACGACGATGCCGGAGACTACCAAGAACCAGTGCCTACAGGACACTGGAAGACCACCTCGTCATACGACATATACATGGTGGACACCCCAAAAGATGGGGACGACAAAGAAGCGGCGGAGGCCGATTCCTTAAAGAAACAGCCCAAGCGCCGACGTCAGCGGCGCCGCTCTAAATCCCGCCACGGCAAGAATGGAGATTCCGGCACAGGAGATAATAACACCCCGGAAAGTGCCGAAGACAACTCCCTCCAAAGACGATCCAGCGCAGAGGAGGCGAGGCAAGCCCTCACGAGAGGGCGGCGATTTAAGAGGTCGAGGATGACAATTACTTACCTCCCTCCGGAGACGCAGGCAAGCCTCGACGACGCCAATTCGTCGTGCACGAGGATCCCGTCGAACAAGAGCGTTTCAGACGCAGGCTAATGGCCACGGCAAACAGCCTAAAGAAAAGCAGCAACGACTTCAAGCTGATCAAGACCTGCTGGCCGACGGATGGACCGAGGTCCTCGCGGCAAGAGTATGAACTCGAACGCCCTCCAAAAGTTACCCAAAACGCAAGTTGCTCCCCGATTAGAGGAGGAGGCATACAAACCTGCATCACCAGCGCTGTCTGGCGGACCGGCCACCTCGTGGCGCGACAGAGAGGCGCAAGCCCTCCACAAAAACCGCACCCGGCATCGCTCAAAAAGCATGAAGCCACGGGGAACGCGCGGACTTCGCGAGATATATTGGAGGACAAGGCAAGACAATCCAGATCTATCTATGGATCACGTAGGCGCCCCAAGACCCACGACGAATACCGTCGCGCGGATATAACTACTCGGCCGGGCGAACACAGCAGACAACGCTCTCTCGAGCTACGTCGCGATATTGCTTAATCTGAGGCGCCGACACCCACTATGCTTCACGGACGAAGTAATGGATCATCAAATCCTGAAGGTTTAAACCCGTTAATATCGAATCCTCGATGGCACAAGAGACCCAGCGGTTTGGATTGAGGATTATCTTCTCCATATACACATGGCCCATGGCGGCAACCTTCACGCCATCAAATATCTCCCGCTCAAGCTTAAAGGACCAGCTCGGCATTGGCTTAACAGCCTGCCCGTAGAGTCAATTGGATGTTTGGGAAGACACGGAAGCCGCATTCCTCGACAACTTCCGTGGCGCGTGTAAAGCGACCACCGGACACAGATGACCTAAGCCACATAATCCAGCAGCTGCATTTAATCGGCCGAGCAATTACAGACACGGTTCTTAACAAAGAAAATCAAATTGTTGACTGTCCGGATGCAGAGGCCCTCGCTGCCTTCAAACATAACATCCGCGATGAGTGGCTGGCCCGACACCTAGGGCAGAGAAGCGAAATCCATGGCAGCCCTCACATCACTCATGACCCGCTTCGTGCGGGAGAGGATAGCTGGCTAGCTCGCAGTATAAACCTCAAAAAAACGCTGGCAGTCCGGATACCAAGGACCGCAATGGCAGGTTCGCGTCGAAACAAAACAAACGCCGCGTTAACGGCGACAAGAATGAGGATACGGCGGTCAACGCGGGATTCGAGGCTCCAAGCCGGTCAACGGAAGAAGCCATTCAAAAGAACTACTCCGGCCCGTCCAATTTGGATCGGATACTCGACCGCTCTGTCAAATACATGGAACCCCGAAAAGCCAGCTAACCATACCAACGGAGATTGTTGGGTATTCAAGCGAGCAGGCAAATTAATTGCGAAAACAGTGACAAGGGCTACACAACGATGACGAGGAAGAGACCCGCCGCCCGAACAACAGAGGACAAAAGGATTCCCCCCTCAAGTTCGGACGGTAAACATGATATACGCAACGATATTCCCAAGAGGGAGCGAGCGTGCACTAAAGGGCGATATCGCCGATGGAGCCATCGCCCCAAAATTCAACCCATGGTCCTCTTGCCCGATCACTTTCGATCGAAGAGACCATCCGACCGATATCCGCCAAGGCGGATTCGCTGCATTGGTTTTAGACCCAATCGTCGATGGATTTCACCTCATGAGAGTCCCGATGGGCGGCGGCGTGCTGAACCTGCTTTATCGGATACGATGTGCAAGATGGGCATAGACCCTTCAAGGATTAAACCTACAAAGACAACCTTCAAAGGTGTCATACCGGTGTCGAGGCCAATTGTACGAGCTCGATTACATCTGAAGTGGTCTTCGGATCCCGGATAATTTCCGAAGCAAGGAGTTAATCTTCGACATAGTCCCGCTCATGAGCGGCTATCACGCTCTGCTTTCGGACGAACGCGTTCGCAAAATTCAACGCGGTGCCGCATTATGCATACCTTAAGCTCAAGATGCGGGCCCTCGTGGAGTCATCACGGTCAATGGAAACACGGCGCTCCCTCGAACGGAGGAACATACAATGCTCTCGCGGCGTAAGTCTGAGCAGCCTTTTAAGGCAACTCTCGAGTCCGGCCGCTAAGCGACCGGACACGACCAAACGCGCTGAAGCAACATCAACCAAGACCACAGCACGCTCCAAGCATCAGCGTAGCAATGCGGCCTCAACCCCACCCTCGCAAAATTGTAGGAGAAGCTCTCCACGTACATAATTACGCCTTGGAGATACCATGGGCATAGGGGAAAGGCACAACCACAGCAGACCAGAGTGCGGTTCGACCACACCAGGGGGCTCCCAAGTGTGTCGCTCTTTTTCTTTTATTTTCTCTTTTTATACAGAACTATGTCCGTGGCGACCTGCCAACTCATGATGCAACAGCCAGGGGAAGGACAAAGGCATGCGAACACTCAGGTGGTCTCCATCACGAGCATTAAATTTGTTAAATACAAACATTCATGCTGCCTACCCTCGAGGGAGACGCCTTTAATTCGTCCAATCCCTTGCTATCCGCACTATTTGTATCATTCCGCACTCATAGCATATCTTCTCGAATAAAATGCAGCACTTTTTTTACTATATATATATATATATATATATATATATATATATATATATATATATATATATATATATATATATATATATGTTCATTTACGACATGTTGCACCTGTACATTTTGGTACGCCAAATACACCAGGGCTGATGTTCTCCGCATTATGGTGTGATAAAGTCCAACACTTTCACAAGTGCATCACCCGAACTTATAGCATTATATGAATCGGCTCGAATCATGTCTTGGGTCAATAGTTGGGTTTGCCCGGCTCCCATGTTTGGCACCTTACGTTCCGTTCTATAGGCTAAGGTAGCATTTGGGAGAACCATCTGCGATTGCGCCCGGTTGAGCCGGGTTAACGCCTCGATGGAAAGCTAAAACTGACTGTCATGATAAGGCGAGAGACTGGTCGCTGTTCGAGAGGTCCTTTCGGTCCTTAAAGACCTCGCCGCTTGACGAAGTTCGGATTATGTCCGCGAAGGCGTGGATAGCGCCCCAATTCGGTCCTCCGAATACTAGGGGCTTCACGAAATTTAAAATTATAGAATTCTATGGCTAAGTGAGAGTGTTCAAGCAATATAAGTCCGTTGCCTTGTTACGTTGTGTTGGCGCCTCCTAGATGGACCCAAAATGGGAACAAGAGCGCTCAAGTTTATCCCGAACACCCCAAACTGTGGCATGGGGGCTGAAGCCGACGACTTGCCATCTCTCAGATTTAATAAACGGCCGCACAAAAGGTAATATTTTAAATTAACAAGCGTTGCTTAGCGCATATGAACAAAGTTTTCAGCGCACAGGATAACACATTGCGAATTTACTCAAAAATTACATCCCTGGGGCACTCATCCGCAATCTTGTGGGCACCCTTCAGGACAGCCTTATAGTACATTTCGGGCGTACGATGTTCCTTGCCCGCTGGTGGCGCGTCAGTGATTAGCTTCTCCGCATCCAGCTTGCCCCAATGCACCTTTGCGCGGGCAAGGGCCCGACGAGCACCTTCAATACAAAGGGCGCTTGATAACCTCCACCCAGGCACGCATCCACCAGCCGTCGCCGAGGCCAAGTAGCTCCTGTGCATGGCCTCTCCAGCCACACCGGACTATGAGGCCCCTCATGGCCTGCTCGGCCACCTTGGAAGCTCGACCAGCTGCTTCACCTGGTCGCTAGGGGCACTGGATGGCGGCCTCGATCTCGAGACCGAAAGACCTTCTCCGCTGAGCTCCCTCCTCGGCTCGGTAGAATCTTGGCGACATCGTACACGCTGCAGAGGCAGATCTGCAAACGCCCATGGAGAGCTCCGACCGGGTAAGTAACACGTAATTTACATTCACATGCTTGCTTTGCATGAAAATGCCTTACCCGCCGCTATCTTCCTCATCAACTCAATCTCTGAAGGGACTTATGGGCCTCGGCCTTGGCGGTTTTACACTTTCGAGGCCGAGGCAAGCTCGGACTCTCGAGTCTTTGAGTCATGCTCCAAGCTCTCATGCTTCTCCATGAGAGCACAGAGCTCTTGCTGAACCACCGCCACCCGCGCCTCCTGCTTTTCTCACTGCCCGTTCTGTGGCGCATTATGTTCGCCCGCGGACACGCCTCCTTCGTGGTCGCCACCTGCTTCGTGGCCCTGCAGCACCCATGTTATCCTTGTTATTTTTGTTGCAACCTAAATCCTTTTCTCATAAGGTACAAGTTCAAAGTGGTGTTACTCACCTTCTTTGTCCTGAGCTGCTTCTGGCGCGGCCGAGCTCTTGCTCGGACCGCTCGAGCTCTGCTTCACAGCACCGACCTCCGCAGCTCGGTCTGGGCAGAGGTCAGCAGCGTAGCCTGCAACCCATATTGACATAATTTTTAGCAACCCTGCGTATATCTTCTTTTTAGATCCTCATCCGGCTTTTCTTTACGAACACCGAACCGAGCATCGGGGCTACTATCTATGCGGTATTACATTGCATATTTTTAACTTCTTACCTCAAAGCACGATAGAAGGCTCTGCGAGCCGGTCAGCCCGCTCTTGGCGAAGCTGCACTTTCGGATCACCGCACTCATAATAGTGCGGTGTTCTTCGATGGAAGCGCTCTGCAGCGCCTCAACAAATTGCTCGGCGCCTCGGTTGGGCGGAAGCCGCCCGGCGTCACGGTCTTGCCCTTCGTTGAAGGGCCGCCGGCGGACTCCGGAACCACTACGGGTTCTGATGTGGAGTCCGGCGCAAAGTCCGGGAGGACGCCTTGTGGCGCCTCCGGAGCCTCCCCCCGATGGGTCCCTTCTTGGGATGCCACCTCGGCATCCTCGGTGTCGCGGGGGGTGGAGGCGGTCGGGATGGAGTCTACATCCGACGGAGCCAACGACCCTTTCGATGAAGCGGGAGATCATCACCGGCGGACTACGAGGCAGCATGCGGCATCGAATGACACTATGTGACACGAAAAAGAAATTATAAATCATTCAGAATCTGGATACTTACGATCTCGCCGGAGGCCTGGCCCTTGAAGGCCATTCTTCCTCGCCAACGTTGATGTTGGCGGAGCTGTCGGGGAATAGTCCTTCCCTCTTGGACCCTTCGCCTCCCCTGCTGGGAAGCCTTCCTCTTCCTCTCTCCTCCTCCGAGAGAGTCCTCTTCCTCCTCCTCATTTTCGGGAGAGTCCACCCCGAGTCGTCGGACACCTGAAAACGGGCACTCTTTCGAGCACCCGTGGCCTCCTTCTTGGCCTTCTTCTCCGGCACCATGTGCGGTGCGGAACCAGCAACCCCGCTAGGCAGGCGTCCCTCGATTTTCGGCATAGGAGCCGGCGGGTAATCTGCTCCGCCTTCCTCATCCAGTCTGTCAAAGGAGAAGGGAAATTAAAACCGCATAGAGTCAAACTATGAAAACAAGTGTCCCGTAAAGGGTAGAATCACTTACCTCGTCGGCTTTGGCGCTGCGGCGAAATCCGCGATCTTCGATCGCGGATGCGAAACCGGCGCCCTTGAACAGCACCTTCTAGCGCCTTGCGTCGTGTCAAGAGCTTGCTCAGCGCTGGTGCTGTTCCGGATCGAACTCCCACAGATTGAATGCCCGCTCTTGGCATGGGAGTATCCGGCGGACGAGCATGACTTGGACCACGTTAACCAGCTGCGCTTCTTCACCAGCTTCGGATACATGCTTGGAGTCCCGTCGGCTCCTTGAACTACCCCACAAAGAAGCCCTTCTCTTTCCGGAGGTGAGCTGCGTGGGGATACCAGATCTAAACTTCGGGGCCGCCGCCCATGTAGGGTCACGCTGGCTCGGTGATATAGAACCACCCGATTGCCACCCCTTGACGGATTCCACGAAGGCCCCTTCAACCAAAGGACATTGGGCATCTTTCCCAACATGGCGCCTCCGCACTCCGCTTGAGTGCCCTTCACTACCTTCGCTTGACATTGAAGGTCTTGAGCCAAGTCGAAGTGGGGCTAGATGCAGAGGAAGGCCTCACACCGACGATAAACGCCGAGATGTTGAGGATGAAGTTCGGCGCCGATCATGGAAATCAGGGCTGTAGTAGAACATGAGCCCCCAGGACAAAGGGATGTAGTGGAAAGCCCAGTCCGCGGAGGAAGTGGGAAGAAAGACGACCCTCTCATGGGGCACTGGGGTGGGGATGAGCTGCCCTCGTCGGGCAGCCGGTCTGTGATGTCGCCGGAAGGTATCCGGCGCCATGCGGCTTGGCGATGTGCTCCTCCTTAACGGTGGAGGCCAACCATTTACCTCCGCTCCGGACATGGTCGGAGAAGGTTGAGACGAGATCTTGCGAACTTGGGCGCTGGAGCTCGTCTTGCGAGAGATGGATAAGCAAAGGAGGAAGAAGGCGTGGGTGAGAAGGTGAATCCTTATCCCTTATATGGGCGGGAGAAGTCTTACGCGTCCCCCACCGGCTTGGTAAAACTCGCTTATCTCCCAAGCGTCACCATCAATGGCGCGGTTGGGTTACCCACGTCCGTATTGATGAGAATCACGGATTAAGGGAAACACGATCTACGCTCGACAAGGCGTGCCAAGGAAACCGCCGCTAAATGCTAAATCTTGTTGAGGTGGTAAAGTAAAAACTATTCAAGTAATGGCTTGGTAGTGGTGTGACGTCATGCCACAAAAAATGTCAGCAGATTGAACTTGTGTATATATTATTATTCTCTCTACGGTGGAATGTGGAATTTATTTTGCGAGCGGACACTATCCTGGTGTTCACAATCTTCTATCATTCGGAGGAGGAACCCGCCTTGCAATGCCAAGCAATATCGCACCGGACTTATCGTCATTGAAGCCTGGTTCAGGGGACTCTTGAGGAGTCTGGATTAGGGGTGTCCGGATAGCGGACTACCATCATCACCGAACTATCATTGGCGGACTATCATCATCGACCGGACTCCAAGACTGTGAAGATACAAGATTGAAGACTTCTCCCCGTGTCCGGAAGGGACTTTCCTTGGCGTGGAAGGAAAGCTTGGCGACACGGATATGTAGATCTCCTACCATTGTAACCGACTCTATGTAACCCTAGCCCTCTCCGGTGTCTATATAAACCGGATGGCTTTAGTCCGTAGGACGACATCATCAACAACCCTTACAATCATACCATAGGCTAGCTTCTAGGGTTTAGCCTCCTTGATCTCGTGGTAGATCCACTCTTGTAAACATCCACAATATCAATATCAATCAAGCAGGACGTAGGGTTTTACCTCCATCAAGAGGGCCCGAACCTGGGTAAAACATCGTGTCCCTTGTCTCCTGTTACCATCCGCCTAGACGCACAGTTCGGGACCCCCTACCCGAGATCTGCCGGTTTTGACACCGACACCGAGCCCACCACAGCGTCACGACCAGAGGCTTTTGCAGGTGAAGACTACTTTTGTGAGGATAGCATGTACTAGTTGTCTCCCTTCGAATTTGGCCGTTGTGGGATCCCTTCCCGCCTTCATTTGGGAAGAGGACCAAGGCCACTATAAATAGGACTTATGTAACGCCCCGGATTCGATGCGCCAGGTGTCTGCCAGTTATTCGCCGTCGTTGCCATGTCATGTGCTTGCGTGTTGCACTTTGCCATGTCATCATCTGCATTTTTTATCATGTCATCATGCAGATTGCATTTTGCATACGTGTTCGTCTCATGCATCCGAGCATTTTCCCCGTTGTCCGTTTTGCAATCCGGCACTCCTATGTCTCCCGGCGCCCCCTTTTACCTCTTTTCGTGTGCGGGTGTTAAACGGTCTCGGAATGGACCGAGGTTTGTCAAGCGGCCTTGGTATAGCACCGGTAGACCTCCTGTCAAGTTTCGTGTCATTTGGAGGTCATTTGGTACTCCAACGGTTAACCGGGTAACCGCAAAAGCCTCTTTTGTGTGCAGCCCAACACCCCTTTCTAAGTGGCCCAAAACCCACCAAACTCCCCTCCATGCTCTCGGTCGTTCGATCACGATCGTGTGGGCGAAAACCGCACCTCATTTGGACTCTCCTAGCTCCCTCTACCTATAAAACTAGCCCCTCCTCCGAATTCCCGCAGTCCAAACCCTAAAATCGTCCCTGCGCTCACCGGACATGTCTGCCGCCACCGGACGAAACCGCCACCGCCGCCCGCGCCAATCGCAGCGCGCCACCTGTCCCAGCCGCCCGCCAGGTCGCGCCTAGCCCGCCGGGCCCGTTCTGGCCCCGAGGCCAGCGCCTCGCCGACACCGCCGCCGCCCGTCGCCTGGCGCCTCGTCGCCGCCTCCCCTCACGGCCGCGACCGACTCTTGCGCCCGCCTTCCTCCATGAGGCTCGCGGAGCCCGAGCTCCCCGCCCGGCCCTCGCCGTGCCCCGACCCCTCGCCCGCGCCTTCCCGCCGGGCGGAGTTCGTCGCCCGATGCGCCTTTTTGCCGCCTCCGTCGCCTCACGCCTCGCGCCCGCCCCGCCACCGGAGCCAGCAGCCCCCGCCGCCCCTCTTCACCGGCGCCGCCTCCCCGGCTCCGGATCCACCTCTCCCTCCATCTCCGGCCACATTTCCGGCGAGATCCGGCCGTGCCTCGTTATCCGTGCCGCAGGGTTGACTTCTTCCCCCCCCCCCCCGATTTTCCTCTGTCATTTTCTGTGTTATTTTTATGCATTTTCATCATGTCATAACTCTCTGCATATAGCTCCGTTTTGTGCGTGTAATATGTCAAATTGTTCGTCTCGATGAGTACTTCATTTCATTCCATTGCATAATTTTCATTTGAGCTCATCTTGATGCCCGAAATGCTGTTAGAAGAGTGCTATGTGATGTTAGTTTCAGATTCTTATCAGAACATGCACTTTTGTCATTTTCGCCATGATTGATGTGTGCACCCTATGGACTTGAGTCCTACATGTGTTTTGTAATATGCCATGCCATCTTTACAGGGGTGTATGCCATGTATTTTTGTGATCTCTGTGGTGACTAGCACAAGCATGCAAACTAGGCTTCATGATGTTGCTGATTTCAGCCCCTGTTCTGCTGATATTTTTATGCCATGTTAACTTGATGCTACCGAGAGATCCATGCATATTTTGAGATACTTCAGTAAGGATGTTTTGTTAAACATGTCTTGCTATATCCATCCTTGCCCTTGTTTGCAATTATGGAGTGCCATAGCTTGAGTCAATCGAGCTCTACTTTTGCTATAAAATGTTTCCCGGCAGATTGTTTACATGTTATTCAATTTTGCCAAGGTTGTTGTAGTTGATCCGTGTATGCTATGATGTTGTTCTTGCCATGTATAGCTTCTATGCCATGTCTTCTTACTGTTGGTTGCCTTGCCATGCCATGTATTGCTCTGTGGTGAGTGATTCAAGCTCACCAACATGCCTACTTATTGTTGTTCCTGCCATGTTTGAATCTGTAATATAACTTGCCATGTTTACATGGGTGCCATCATATCTTCTGATCCTTTTTGGCTCATGATCAGTAAGGGACTTTTGTTCTATGCAATTAGCAGATTCATGCCATTCCTTTGTTTTCCATGATAAGTTCCTGTAGCATGTTGTTTCATAGCTCTAAACATGTTAACCTGATGTTATTTCTGCTAAAGTCTGAAACTGTTATTATTTGCAATCTTGCCATGTCATTTTGAGCATGTTCTACTGATTTCTTGAGATAGCTCAGTGTTCATGTTTTGTTACGCTTTACCTGTACATCATGACCATGCCTTTTGTTTTCACGTTGAGGTCCTGTAGCATGTTGTTTTGATGCTTGCAATATGCCTAGTTGCTGTTTTGGACAGATTGTTGCTATAACTTGTATTGTGTGTATGTGTTGAACCGTTGCTCCGTTTTGAGTGTGCTCTATATGAAACTTGCTTAGAATTGCATGTAGTTTCATATTATCATGTTGCATCCTTGTTTTGAGGTGTTTGCTTGATGTTTGTATGCATTTTGCATCAATGCCATGCTTAACTTGTTTTGCTCATATCTTCTAGGCCGTAGCTCCGAATTTAATGAACTTTATATGTAACTTGACTAGAATTTCGTGTAGATCATCATGGTGCATCTTAACTTTCTGTTTAACAACTTGAACTTAAGGTTTATTCAGATCTGGACCAATTTCGAAATTTGCATATGAGGACTTACCGGAATTGTTCTATGTTGCTTCCGGCCTCATTTAAACTTGCCTTGATGTGTTGCTCTTGTTTGCATCATCTCTTGCCATGAGTAGCCTCATCTAGATTTGTCATGCATCATGTTTGTTGTGCATCATGTCATGTTCATGTGTGGTGTGTTTACCATGTTGTGTGCTTCTTCTTGTTAGTTCCGTTTGCTTGCGATCGTGAGGATTCGTTCGTCTCACGCTTGGTTAAATCTTCATGGCTTCATCTTCTTCATGGATTCGTTCTTCTTCCTTGCGGGATTTCAGGCAAGATGACCGCTACCCTGGATCTCACTACTATCATTGCTATGCTAGTTGCTTCGTTCTATCGCTATGTTGCGCTACCTATTACCTGTTTATCAAGCCATCCCAAATTGCCATGTCAGCCTCTAACCTTTGACACCTTTCCTAGCAAACCGTTGTTTGGCTATGTTACCGCTTTGCTCAGCCCTCTTATAGCGTTGTTAGTTGCAGGTGAAGATGAAGTTTGTTCCTTGTTGGAACATGGAGATGTTGTTCCTTGTTGGAACATGTTTACTTGTTGGGATATCACAATATATCTTATTTAATTAATGCATCTATATACTTGGTAAAGGGTGGAAGGCTCGGCCTTATGCCTGGTGTTTTGTTCCACTCTTGTCGCCCTAGTTTCCGTCATATCGGTATTATGTTCCCGGATTTTGCGTCCCTAACGCGGTCGGGTGATTTATGGGACCCCTTGACAGTTCGCTTTGAATAAGACTCCTCCAAAAAGGCCCAACATTGGTTTTACCATTTGCCTCACCTATGCCCTTTTCCTTGGGTTTCGGAGCCCGAGGGTCATCTTTATTTTAGCCCCCGGCCGGTGCTCCTTCAGTGTTGATCCGAACCGAGCAGATCAGGGGCCACCAGGGGCAACTCGAGGCTTGGTTTTACTCGTAGGCTGACTTATCCGGTGTGCCACGAGAACGAGATACGTCGACTCCTATCGAGGTTTTCGGCACATCCGGGCGGCTTTGCTGGTCTTGTTTTATTACTGTCGAAATGTCTTGTAGCCGGGATTCCGAGACTGATCGGGTCTTCCCGGGGAGAAGGAATATCCTTCGTTGATCGCGAGAGCTTATCATGGGCTAAGTTGGGACACCCTGCGGGGTATAAACTTTCGAGAGCCGTGCCTGCGGTTATGTGGCAGATGGGAATTTGTTAATATCCGGTTGTAGTAAACTTGAAGCAAACTCTTCTAAAATACACCAACCGTGTGCGTAACCGTGAGTGTCTCTTTTCGGGGTTGATCGAGAGGAGAACACGGTTTCTGGGTTATGTTTGACGTAAGTAGGAGTTCAGGATCACTTCTTGATCATTACTAGTTGACGACCGTTCCTTTGTTTCTCTTCTCGCTCTCATTTGCGTATGTTAGCCACCATATCATGCTTAGTCGCTGCTGCAACCTCCCCACCTTACCCCTTCCTTTCCCATTAAGCTTTGCTAGTCTTGATACCCATGGTAATGGGATTGCTGAGTCCTCGTGGCTCACAGATTACTACACCACCAGTTGCGAGTACAGGTTTGCGATGATCATGGCGTGAGAGCGATGTTTACTTGTGTTGGAGTTCCTCTTCTGCTTCTTCTTCAATCAGGGGATAGGTTCCAGGTCGGCAGCCTGGGCTAGCATGGTGGATGTCGTTTGAGCTTCTGTTTATGTTTCATCCGTAGTCGGATGTTGATCTTGTATATGATGTTGATGTATTCTTGTGGCATTTGTGCCTTATGTATGTATCCCCACTATTATGTAATGTTGATGTAATGATATCCACCTTGTAAAAGCGTTTCAATATGCGGGTCTATCCTTGGTGGGACCTTCGAGTCTCTTTAGGATAGGGTCGCATATTGGGCGTGACAAGTTGGTATCAGATCCTCGACCGACCTTAGGAGCCCCCTTGATTGATCGTGTAGTTTAGCCGATGTTGAGTCTAGAATAAACTGATTTCGGAGTCTAGTTATATCAGAGAGTAGGAATTCTTTTTACTCCTCAGCCCCTTCGTCGCTCTGGTGAGGAATCTTGACGTAGGTGTTTTGAATTACTTCTCTTCCCGTTCAAATTTTCTTTAGGATCACGTGGTTAGTTTCTTGAGTTGTCCATCCTCTTTTGTCCGGTGCATTTCTCTTCAAGTCGACTCGACCATCTTCATCTTTGCCAAGTTCAATCCTCAGTTCTTCCGCCGACGTCGTTGTTTTTCCTTGTCCGAAGTTGTCCTTGTTTTTCCCGCCCGCCCACCCTTCTTCTTCTCGGAACCGGAGTCCGTAATCGAGTATCCATTCTACTCGTGTGAAGTCTTTGCTTTCTTTCCTCAATGATTTCAACCGGTGTTTTCTCTTCATGATAGTCGTTGTATCCCCTTCCAAGTGGTCTTTGTTTTCCCGCCCTCCCACCCTCTTCTTCCCGGAGTTCGAGTTTCTTCCGACCATCAATTCCATTCGTGTGGAGCCTCTTCAGTCTTCCCTCAATTATTTCAACCGGTGAATTCTCGTCTTGTTCGTCGTTCTTCATCCCTTTCTTTTTCCGGTGCACTCAATTCAAGTTTTTCGGGTTAATCATATTCTTTTCCTCGAAGTGTTCTCTTTGCCCGTTCGCCTCTCGCCAGTTTATCATTTCGGAGTTCCGAAGACATCTCAGGGGATTCATCAGTGTTCCATTTAATTCGAGGTTGTCACCTCAGTCAAATATTTCAATCGTTCCGGTGCATCATCTATCTGTTCAACGATCCTTGTCAATGGTGGTATCTCTTCAGTGGGCCCTAACCCACAGGTTTTTCCCAGGATCTTACCTGACTCTTCTAATTTCCCCGGAGCTATTCTCAATTCTTTTCAAGTGTGACGTAAGAATGGATTCCATCAGTCACATGCCTTGTCAAGATCGATTTCAAATCATTTTCATTGTTGGCTCAACCTCTTCGCTTTTCGTTTCCCCGGAGTGCCTTAACAATTTTGGTGGTGTTTCTCGTCATCATTTGAAGACCGAAGTAGAGTTTCTCTTAAATCTTGTCCGTTCCCCCGGAGATTCATGGTGATAGCTCGATGTTATCCTATCTAATTGTTTCAAGTCATGCAAATTCTTTTCATCCATCCGGAGCATTTCAGGAGTTGCTTTCTCTCTCGATCACCGGAGGCCATCATTCCAGAAGAATTCTTAGTCCTCTCATTCCAGCTACCGTTATCCAATTATCCCGGTGCTTCGTTCAAGTGTTCTTTAATCAGCTCATGATCTCTTTGTTCTTTTGCATCTAAATCCCCTCTAGCTATTTGTCTTCTAATTCTTCCCGGTGATTCATTCTCTTTCGTCAGTCATTTCCGAATTCTTACGGTGTTCGTTCAAGATTTTTTTCCCTTGATTATCATTTTAATTCATTCGTTCTTTTCAACCTACCGGTGGTTCAGTAAGACCTTCTCAAGTTTGTGATATGTCACTTCTCAATTCTTTTTCAAGAAGAATAAGTAGTTTGCAAAATCCATTGTTGGTCATCAATTTAATTTGATGAAGGATAAGCATACAATAAATCTTATTCTTATTTCATCCTAAGGATTAATCCCTTCCTTCAGAGTTTGTTCGTGAGGAATAAACTCTAGTTCCAAGTGTGTTCATCTTTTCTTTTCCGGAGTTCAAATTTTCCTCGGCCATTTCGTCGGAAACCTCCGTCTAAATCACCGCAAGGCTCATCTTATTCTTTCCTCCTTCATTCTATCTCATCATCCTTTTGTCACCGGAGTTCTTCATGGTGGTTCTTCATGATTTAATCTTTTCTTCAAGAGTTCATCAAGATTTTGTTGGCGGAGTTCAAGTATCTTCTCTTCTCGCGTCTCGAAGTTCAATTAATTCTCCATATTCCTTTGAAGTGGAGTTTTGCATTTCTTCGTTCTTCTCAGTTATCCAATCATTTCCGTTTGTGGTCGGAGATCACCTCATAATTTTGAGATGTTATCTATAACTCCACAGCAAGCAATTCTTTTGTTGTTGAATTTCCAACAACTCCGTTCAATCCTTTCTTGTAAGGTTGCTTTCAATTTCATTCGTGGCACAAGTTGTCATTTTCTTCTCCGTTCTTTTCTTTCAACTCTTCAATTATTTCCGGAGGTTTTGTGTCATGTATTCATCAAGTATCATTCCATCCACTGAAGCTCGTGTTCTATTCCTCCATGTTTTAACCGGAGTGCTGCCTAAATCCTTTCAGTCTTATCCGTTTCTTTTCTCATTCTAACCACTCCGGTTAGAACGAGTCATTTCATAGTCTATCTGATTCCGTCAGCTTTCGATTCTCGTCATTCTCGTCGGTCCTCTCTTATTCTCGAGTGCTCTCGATTCTTTGCTTCTTCTTTTGAGTTCTTGCTTCACCTCTTCCTCTTTCCCTTCCGTCTCGGTCCTAAGATCTCGGGACGAGATCTCTTGTTAGTGGAGGAGTGTTGTAACGCCCCGGATTCGATGCGCCAGGTGTCTGCCAGTTATTCGCCGTCGTTGCCATGTCATGTGCTTGCGTGTTGCACTTTGCCATGTCATCATCTGCATTTTTTATCATGTCATCATGCAGATTGCATTTTGCATACGTGTTCGTCTCATGCATCCGAGCATTTTCCCGTTGTCCGTTTTGCAATCCGGCACTCCTATGTCTCCGGCGCCCCTTTTACCTCTTTTAGGTATGCGGGTGTTAAGCGGTCTCGGAATGGACCGAGGTTTGTCAAGCGGCCTCGGTATAGCACCGTGACCGCTTTGTCAAGTTCGTGTCATTTGGAGGTCGTTTGGTACTCAGCAGTTAACCGGTAACCGCAAAGCCTCTTTGTGTGCAGCCCAACACCCCTTTCTAAGTGGCCCAAAACCCACCAAACTCCCTCCATGCTCTCGGTCGTTCGATCACGATCGTGTGGGCGAATACCGCACGTCATTTGGACTCTCCTAGCTCCCTCTACCTATAAAACTAGCCCCTCCCGAATTCCCGCAGACCAAACCCTAAAATCGTCCCTGCGCTCACGGACATGTCCGCCGCCACGGACAGAAACGCCACCGCCGCCGCGCCAATCGCGCAGCGCCACCTGTCCAGCGCCCGCCGCTAAATCCAGCGCCAGAACCCGCCTGAGCCTCGATCTGAGCCAGGCCAGCGCCTCGCCAAACACCGCCGCCGCCCGGTCGCTGGCGCCTCGTCACCGCCTCCCCTCGCCCGGGCCGGCGACCCGATCTTGCCGCCCGCCTTCCTCCTGAGGGAGCTCGCCGGGCCAAGCTCCCGCCCGGCCCTCGCCACGGCCCGGCCCCTCGCCCCGCGCTTCCCGCCGCGGGCGAGTTCGTCGCCCGCCGCCCTTGCCGCCTCCGTCGCCTCCGCCGCCGGCTCGCCCCACCACCGACCGGCCAGCCCCGCCGCCCCTCGTCACCGGCGCCGCCTCCCCGGCCCTCCCCGGCTCCGGATCCACCTCTCCCTCCATCTCCGGCCACATTTCCGGCGAGATCCGGCCGTGCCTCTATATCCGTGCCGCAGGGTTGACTTCTCCCCCCCCCCGATTTTCCTCCAAGTCATTTTCTGTGTTATTTTTATGCATTTTCATCATGTCATAACTCTCTGCATATAGCTCCGTTTTGTGCGTGTAATATGTCAAATTGTTCGTCTCGATGAGTACATAATTTCATTCCATTGCATCATTTTCATTTGAGCTCATCTTGATGCCCGAAATTCTGTTAGAGGAGTGCTATGTGATGTTAGTTTCAGATTCTTATCAGAACATGCACTTTTGTCATTTTTTCCATGATTGATGTGTGCACCCTATGGACTTGAGTCCTACATGTGTTTTGTAATATGCCATGCCATCTTTAAAGGGGTGTATGCCATGTATTTTTGTGATCTCTGTGGTGACTAGCACAAGCATGCAAACTAGGCTTCATGATGTTGCTGATTTCAGCCCCTGTTCTGCTGATATTTTTATGCCATTTTAACTTGATGCTACCGAGAGATCCATGCATATTTTGAGATACTTCAGTAAGTATGTTTTGTTAATCATGTCTTGCTCTATCCATCCATGCCCTTGTTTGCAATTATGGAGTGCCATAGCTTGAGTCAATTGAGCTCTACTTTTGCTATAAAATATTTCCTGGCAGGTTGTTTACATGTTATTCAATTTTGCCAAGGTTGTTATAGTTGATCCGTGTATGCTATGATGTTGTTCTTGCCATGTATAGCTTCTATGCCATGTCTTCTTACTGTTGGTGCCTTGCCATGCCATGTATTGCTCTGTGGTGAGTGATTCAAGCTCACCAACATGCCTACTTATTGTTGTTCCTGCCATGTTTGAATCTGTAATATAACTTGCCATGTTTACATGGGTGCCATCATATCTTCTGATCCTTTTTGGCTCATGATTAGTAAGGGACTTTTGTTCTATGCAATTAGCAGATTCATGCCATGCCTTTGTTTGCCATGATAAGTTCCTGTAGCATGTTGTTTCATAGCTCTAAACATGTTAACCTGATGTTATTTCTGCTAAAGTCTGAAACTGTTATTATTTGCAATCTTGCCATGTCATTTTGAGCATGTTCTAGTGATTTCTTGAGATAGCTCAGTGTTCATGTTTTGTTACGCTTTACCTGTACATCATGACCATGCCTTTTGTTTTCACGTTGAGGTCCTGTAGCATGTTGTTTTGAGGCTTGCAATATGCCTAGTTGCTGTTTTGGACAGATTGTTGCTATAACTTGTATTGTGTGTATGTGTTGAACCGTTGCTCCGTTTTGAGTGTGCTCTATATGAAACTTGCTTAGAATTGAATGTAGTTTCATATTATCATGTTGCATCCTTGTTTTGAGGTGTTTGCTTGATGTTTGTATGCATATCTTCTAGGCCGTAGCTCCGAATTTAATGAACTTTATATGTAACTTGACTAGAATTTCGTGTAGATCATCATGGTGCATCTTAACTTGCTGTTTAACAACTTTAACTTAAGGTTTATTCAGATCTGGACCAATTTCGAAATTTGCATATGAGGACTTACCGGAATTGTTCTATGTTGCTTCCGGCCTCATTTAAACTTGCCTTGATGTGTTGCTCTTGTTTGCATAATCTCTTGCCATGAGTAGCCTCATCTAGATTTGTCATGCATCATGTTTGTTGTGCGTCTTGTCATGTTCATGTGTGGTGTGTTTACCATGTTGTGTGCTTCTTCTTGTTAGTTCCCGTTTCGTTGCGATCGTGAGGATTCGTTCGTCTACGCTTGGTTCGTCTTCATGGCTTCATCTTCTTCATGGATTCGTTCTTCTTCCTTGCGGGATTTCAGGCAAGATGACCGCTACCCTGGATCTCACTACTACCATTGCTATGCTAGTTGCTTCGTTCTATCGCTATGTTGCGCTACCTATTGCCTGTTTATCAAGCCATCCCAAATTGCCATGTCAGCCTCTAACCTTTGACACCTTTCCTATGCAAACCGTTGTTTGGCTATGTTACCGCTTTGATCAGCCCCTCTTATAGCGTTGTTAGTTGCAGGTGAAGATGAAGTTTGTTCCTTGTTGGAACATGGAGATGTTGTTCCTTGTTGGAACATGTTTACTTGTTGGGATATCACAATATATCTTATTTAATTAATGCATCTATATACTTGGTAAAGGGTGGAAGGCTCGGCCTTATGCCTGTGTTTTGTTCCACTCTTGTCGCCCTAGTTTCCGTCATATCGGTATTATGTTCCCGGATTTTGCGTCCCTAACGCGGTCGGGTGATTTATGGGACCCCTTGACAGTTCGCTTTGAATAAGACTCCTCCAAAAAGGCGCAACATTGGTTTTACCATTTGCCTCACCTATGCCCTTTTCCTTGGGTTTAGGGCCCGAGGGTCATCTTTATTTTAGCCCCCGGGCGGTGCTCCTTCGAGTGTTGGTCCGAACCGAGCAGATCTGCGGGGCCACCACGGGCAACTCGAGGCTTGGTTTTACTCGTGGGCTGACTTATCCGGTGTGCCCCGAGAACGAGGTACGTGCGACTCCTATCGGGATTTGTCGGCACATTCGGGCGGCTTTGCTGGTCTTGTTTTATTCTTTGTCGAAATGTCTTGTAGCCGGATTCGAGACTGATCGGGTCTTCCGGGAGAAGAATATCCTTCGTTGATCGCGAGAGCTTATCATGGGCTAAGTTGGGACACCCTGCAGGTATAAACTTTCGAGAGCCGTGCTCATGGTTATGTGGCAGATGGGAATTTGTTAATATCCGGTTGTAGTAAACTTGAAGCAAACTCTTCTAAAATACACCACCGTAATGCGTAACCGTGAGTGTCTCTTTTCGGGGTTGATCGAGAGGAGAACACGGTTTCTGGGTTATGTTTGACGTAAGTAGGAGTTCAGGATCACTTCTTGATCATTACTAGTTGAAGACCGTTCCTTTGTTTCTCTTCTCGCTCTCATTTGCGTATGTTAGCCACCATATCATGCTTAGTCGCTGCTGCAACCTCCCCACCTTACCCCTTCCTTTCCCATTAAGCTTTGCTAGTCTTGATACCCATGGTAATGGGATTGTTGAGTCCTCGTGGCTCACAGATTACTACACCACCAGCAGCAGTACAGGTTTGCGATGATCATGACGTGAGAGCGATGTTTACTTGTGTTGGAGTTCCTCTTACGCTTCTTCTTCGATCGGGGATAGGTTCGAGTCGGCAGCTTGGGCTAGCAGGTGGATGTCGTTTGAGCTTCGTTTATGTTTCATCCGTAGTCGGATGTTGATCTTGTATATGATGTTGATGTATTCTTGTGGCATTTGTGCCTTATGTATGTATCCCCACTATTATGTAATGTTGATGTAATGATATCCACCTTGTAAAAGCGTTTCAATATGCGGGTCTATCCTTGGTGGGACCTTCGAGTCTCTTTAGGATAGGGTCGCATATTGGGCGTGACAACTTAGCTACCACCATAGAGGGGGACGGATCATTTAGATCATCCTCTCACCGACCAGCTCACTCGAGCCCAATAACACCTCTCCTTCGGGGGTTGTTTGCCACTTTACTAGTTCATCATCAGCCCCTCGAGGCCAATCCACCACAAAGCAGGAGTAGGGTCTTACACCGCAAGGTGGCACGAACCTGGGTAAACTGTTGTATCTCTTTTCCATTCAGTTTTCGAGCTAGGCCGTGAGATTAGCGAGTAGGCGGACTGGGGAGGACGAGCTCTTCGCACGCACCCTAGAGTTCGAACCTCTGAAAGGTCTACGGAACCCGAAATGCGACACAAACGCATGCTCCTGGTGCACGAGGTGGCTAAGTCCCAAGCGGTACAACCGCTCGGACAACCGGTAGTACCGGTATGCAAAGCACAACCGGGACAACCGGGCCACCACCGCACAAGTACAGCCCCATCACAGAAACTAGTCTGGTGGTTGGGCGATACCCGGCCGATACAACTTCCCGTAGCACCACACCAGGGTTTCACAAGTGGGATGGCGGTACTGTTGGATGTGGGGTTCCGGAAAACCCTTGAGGTTCAAATACTGGGGTGCGCGCGAAGTCTCTCCCTCCTACCGATCTACGCTCTAGCTCGCTAAGATCTCGCGGACGAACTCGCAACACACAAAGACACGAGGTTTATACTGGTTCGGGCCACTGTTGTGGTGTAATAACCTACTCCAGTGTGGTGGTGGTGGATTGCTTCTTGGGCTGATGATGAACAATACAAGGGAAGAACAGCCTCCTGAGGTTGAGGTGTTCTTGTGCTTGTGTAGTTGAGGATGATCTGAACTAGTTCGGCATCAGTTGCCTCCTACTATGGTGGCTAGTCCTATTTATAGAGGCCCTGGTCCTCTTCCCAAATATCGAGCGGGAAGGGAGCTAACAACGGCGGGCAAATTTGAAGGGGGACAGCTAGTACAAGCTATCCTGACAAAAGCGGTCTTCGCCTGCAAAAGCTCTGGGGTGACGCCGTCTTGGGCTCCACGACGACCTCCGCCTTGCCGTCCTCCTGGTCTTGGTCTCATTGCACCAATATGGCAGCCTTTGCCTGATGCCTCGGTACTCTTCGCCTGCGCTGGCCTCCTTAGCACCAAAGAGGAAATAAGGATGTTGCGCGCACCGGCGCCCGCCTGGCACCCGCCTGGTACCGTTCGTCATGGCTCACATCACGAGAGCCTCGTGAGGTTTGCCTCGCCTTGATATCTCCGCTCCTCGTGAGCCTGCCTGGCTAGGCCACTCCAGAGGAGGTCTTGCGTCGTCCTCCTCGCGAGGCTTGGACCCACGCGAGGGTCTTGGGTGCCTTGTTGACGAAGATGGGCCGTATGGCCTGCTGCTTAGCCACGCTGTGGGCCGCAGGCAGGCAAGTCTGGGGACGCCCGTTCCTAGAAGGCCGACAGTAGCCCCCGGGCCCAAGGTGCGCTCGGGTTTAGCTTCACGGGGAAGCCAAGGGTCAGGTTCGGAGCACCGCGGGTCCCAAAAGCATGCGGCTTCGATCGACGCGTGGCGGTTGATTGGACGTGGGCGTCTCCGCTTCCCCACACCGCCTCGGCAACTGCACTACTTGACAAGTCCCTGCGACATGCAAGGAAAACCATCATTACCTGCGATCGTGGGAGACGCCGGTTGGCCTTCTCTTGCTATAAATGGGGAGGGGCCCCGTTGCCCATCTCTTCCTTGATTGCTTGCTTCTCCGCTCCATTGCTTGCAGTGCCATCGATGGCGCCTCGAAAGAAGTTCTCTGCCGCCGAGAAAGGAAAGGCCCCTCGCGAGGGCCCCGGCTCCCCAGCGCCCAAGCGCGGCCGCGGCCGTCCGCGCAAGCACACCGCGACCCCCGCTGTGGCCCACCGTCGAGGTGGCACCACGGTACACGGTGGGGATCGTTCCATCCATGGTGGTTCAGCCGATGAGGGGAGGCGCGGCCCCCCCACCCGCGCTTCCATTCGGCTGAGGTGTCACCGGAGTTCGGGAGAGCCTGATACGTCTCCAACGTATCTATAATTTTTGATTGTTCCATGCTATTATATTTCCCCTTTTGGATGTTTATGGGCTTTATTTTACACATTTATATCATTTTTGGGACTAACCTACTAACCTGAGGCCCAGCCCATATTGCTGTTTTTTTGCTTATTTCGGTATTTCAAAGAAAAGGAGTATCAAACGGAATGAAACCTTCGGGAGCGTGATTTTTGGAACAAACGTGATCCACAGGACTTGGAGTGCAAGTCAAGAAGCAACCTATGCCTCCACGAGATAGGAGGGCGCCCCCCCTATAGGGCGCGCCCCCTGTCTCGTGGGCCCCTCGGGCGACCACCGATGTACTTCTTCCTCCTATATATACCTACGTACCCCGAAAACATCCAGGGGCACCACGAAACACAATTTCCACCACCGTAACCTTCTGTAGCCGCGAGATCCCATCTTGGAGCCTTCGCCGGCACTCTGCCGGAGGTGGAATCAACCAAAGAGGGCTTCTACATCAACATCCTTGCCCCTCCGATGAGTTGTGAGTAGTTTATCACAGACCTTCGGGTCCATAATTATTAGCTAGATGGCTTCTTCTCTCCTTTTGGATCTCAATACAATATTCTCCCCCTCTCTTGTGGAGATCTATTCGATGTAAACTCTTTTTGCGGTGTGTTTGTCGAGATCCGATGAATTGTGGGTTTATGATCAAGTTTATCTATGAATAATATTTGAATCTTCTCTGAATTCTTTTATGTATGATTAAGTTATCTTTGCAAGTCTCTTTGAAATATCAGTTTGGTTTGGCCTACTAGATTGATCTTTCTTGCCATGGGAGAAGTGCTTAGCTTTGGGTTCAATCTTGCGGTGTTCTTACCCAGTGACAGAAAGGGTTGCAAGGCACATATTGTATTGTTGCCATCGAGGATAACAAGATGGGGTTTATATCATATTGCATGAGTTTATCCCTCTACATCATGTCATCTTGCTTAATGCGTTACTCTGTTCTTATGAACTTAATACTCTAGATGCATGCTGGATAGCGGTCGATGTGTGGAGTAATAGTAGTAGATGCAGGCAGGAGTCGGTCTACTTGTTATGGACGTGATGCCTATATACATGATCATGCCTAGGTAATCTCGTAACTATGCGCTTTTCTATCAATTGCTCGACAGTAATTTGTTCACCCACCGTAATACTTATGCTATCTTGAGACAAGCCACTAGTGAAACCTATTGTAACACCCGGATGATTAAGGAACAGTAATCACCCCGGTTACGGTGACTAACCTCACGTTGATTCGAACCCATTCTAAAACAAAATCAAAACAAAAGCAAAGATAAAAAGTTTCAAAAACTAAAACTAAAATGTTCGGGGGTTGTCTAAAATAGCAAACCTAATTGTGGTGGGGTGCACAAAATTTTGTAAAATGTTTTGGCATTTTAATTAAACTAAAACAGAAAGTAAGAAAAAGGAAAAGATAAAAAAAGGAAAAGAGATGTGGGGGAAGGAACCCCCATTGGCCCAATGGGCCAGCCCTCCCCACTGCCCCCTCCTGGCCCGCCCAACCGCCTGACCACTTAACCCCCAGCAAGGCTGAAACCCTAGCCGACACCCCCCCGCGCCTCACTCGCCCCTTCTCCCCCCGATCCCCTTTCCCCTGCCCCCGCCCCGATCCAGATCGGGGGCGAAACCCCCGTCTCGCCCCTCATCGGGCGTGGCCCCGCCCTTCCAACCGTCGCCTCCGCCCCCTCTGCGCCCCTCTCCGCCAGAGCCCCCCCCCGTCATCAAATCATCGCCCTTGGCACCCCACCGTGGGTCAACCCAACCTCCCCGCCTCACCGGGCGCCCTCCCGGCCCGGGCGACCGCTTCCCGCCCGCCTCCTCGCGCGGACGCCAATGAGCTCCACCGCCCGCCCCCTAGACCCTACGGGCCCCGGCTGAGTACACCGTCATGTCTTTCGGCTTAACCAATGCTCCACCACCTTCTCTCTTTGATGAACTATATATTCATGGATTACCTCGACAAGTTCGTGGTGGTTTATCTGGATGATATCTGATCTTTTCAAGAATGAAGAAGAACATCTTTGAACATCTTCGTCTTGTGCTGGAAAAGCTACGAGAGCATCAACTCTATGCCAAGTTCTCCAAGTGTGAATTTTGGCTTCCCGAAGTAACCTATCTTGGGCATGTCATCTCTAAGGATGGTATTGCCGTCAACCCTGAACGAGTTCAGGCTATTCTCGATTGGACTCCTCCGAAGAACGTCAAGCAAGTCAGAAGTTTTCTCGGTCTCGCCAGCTATTGCCGTCGATTCGTCGAGAACTTCTCCAAGATTGCCAGGCCTCTGACTAACCTGTTGCATAAGGGCGTCAAGTTCCAATGGACAGATAAGTGTCAGGAAAGTTTCCAGGCACTCAAAGACAAGTTGACTTCTGCCCCAGTGCTAGCTCCTCTTGATACTAAGAAGGACTTCGTCATTTACTGTGACGCTTCTCGTCAAGGTTTAGGCGGTGTCCTAATGCAAGAGCGCAAAGTGGTTGCTTATGCCTCTCGACAGTTGCGCCCTCACAACGAGAACTACCCAGTTCACGACCTCGAACTTGCTGCGTCATTCATGCCTTCAAGCGATGGCGACATTACCTTCTCGTGTCGTTGCGAGATCTTCACCGACCACCAAAGTCTGAAGTATCTGTTTACTCAGCCAGACCTGAACCTCCGTCGGCGAGATGGATGGAGAGCTGTTGCAGACTTTGATTTGGGTATTTCCTATCGCCCGAGCAAGGCTAATGTAATGGTTGATGCCTTGAGCATAAGTCTTCTGCAACCACCTTCAGTTCACAAAGTTCAGCCCTCTCTTGTTGAAGAATTCAAAAGCTGAACCTCCATATTGTTCCTCCGGGTGCACTCGCTCCCCTCCTCCGGAGTTCCATAAGATGAATCTCCGAGTTGTTCCCCGTGGTTCCTCTTTACCTGGCCGTTGAACCCGATCTTGTGGGCACTATAAAGACAATGCAGGATTTGACTCGAGGTCTACAAGATTAAGCAAGACATCAAAAAGGGAAATCCCTCATCCTTCACTATTGCTGATGATGGCGCCTTGTACTTCAAAGGCCGCCTAGTGGTGCCGTGTAAGAAGGAAAACCTGAATATGACTCAGAAGGTTATGAAAGAAGCTCATGATACGCCTCTATGTATCCATCCTGGCAGTACAAAGATGTATCAAGACATTCGCCAGAGATTCTGGTGGTCTAATATGAAGCAGGACATTGCTCGCTATGTTTCTGAGTGTGACGTTTGCCGTCGAATCAAAGCAGAACATCAAAGGCCTGCTGGAACTCTGCAGCCTATCTCTATTCCTGAATGGAAATGGGACCATGTTGAGATGGACTTCGTCACTGGATTCCCCAAATCGCAGAAAGGTAATGATGCTATTCTTGTCGTCATTGACCGGCTTTCTAAGGTTGCTCATTTTCTGGCGGTCAAAGAAACGATCACTGCTAGTCAGCTTGCAACTCTCTACATGTCCAGAATTGTTTCACTTCACGGTATTCCACTGGTTATCAGTTCGGACCGTGGCAGCTTATTCACTTCAAGGTTCTGGGCAAGTTTTCAAGAAGCTATGGGGACTCATTTATCTTTCAGTACTGCATTTCATCCGCAGTCTCAAGGGCAAGTTGAACGTGTCAACCAAATTCTCGAAGACATGCTTCGAGCTTGTGTCGTTTCTTGACAAGAAATGGGAGGAATCTCTCCGTATCTTGAGTTCTCTTATAATAATAGCTATCAAGCTAGTCGAAGATGGCCCCTTGAAGTGTTATATGGGCGAAAGTGCGAACCCCTCGAACTGGTCGAAACTTGGGAACGTCCACTCTTGGTCCGGATATTATCCAACATGCGAAGAACAAGTCCGCATTATTCGCGAGAATCTCAAGACTGCTCAGTCACGTCAAAAGAGTAATTATGACCGTCATCACAAAGACATGGTCTATCAACCTGGCGAAAAGGCCTATCTTCACGTTACACCAATGAAGGGTGCTCACCGCTTCGGGATCAAAGGCAAGTTAGCTCCTCGCTATATTGGCCCATTCACTATTCTGGAAAGGCGTGGAAAAGTGGCCTATCAACTGGAGCTTCCGTCGAACCTTTCTCAGGTTCACGATGTGTTCCACGTGTCCCAACTCCGACGCTGCTTCAAGGACCCAATCCGAGCAGTGGACCATGAAGTGCTCGAATTACAACAGGACCTCTCCTATAAAGAGCATCCGGTCCGCATTCTCGAACAAGCTGAACGCCGCACACGTCAGAAGGCGATCAAGTTCCTCAAAGTCCAGTGGTCGAATCACTCAAGACGGCGAAGCCACACAGGAGCGAGGATCGTCTTGAGATGAATATCCGCACTCTTTCCTTCTACCTCCTAAATCTCGGGGCGAGATTTCTTGTAGTGGAGGAGATTTGTAACACCGGATGATTAAGGAACAGTAATCACCCGATTACGGTGACTAACCTCACGTTGATTGAACCCGTTCTAAAACAAAATCAAAACAAAAGCAAAGATAAAAGTTTCAAAACTAAAACTAAAATGTTCGGGGTTGTCTAAAATAGCAAACCTAATTGTGGTGGGGTGCACAAAATTTTGTAAAATGTTTTGGCATTTTAATTAAACTAAAATGCAAAGTAAGAAAAGGAAAAGATAAAAAAAACAAAAAAGGAAAGAGATGTGGGGAAGGAACCCCATCGGCCCAATTGGGCCAGCCCTCCCCACTGGCCCCCTCCCTGGCCCGGCCCAACCGCCCGACCACTTAACCCCCATGGTGAAACCCTAGCCGACACCCCCGCGCCTCACTCGCCCTTCTCCCCGATCCCTTTCCCCCCCTGTGATCCAGATCGGGCGAAACCCGTCGCGCCCTCATCGCCCCCCCCCCGCCCCAACCGGCCGCCTCCGCCCCCCTCTGCGCCCTCTCCGCCCGAGCCCCCCCTCGTCATCAAATGCCCCCACCAGGGGCCACCGCCACTGCTGGGTCAACCCCTGCCTCCCCGCCTCACGGGACCCCTCCCCCGGCCTTGGCGACCGCTTCCCGCCCGCCTCCTCGCCGGGACGCCAGCCAGCTCCACCGCGCCCGCCCCCTAGACCCTCGGGCCCCCACCAGAGAGCTCACATCTCCCCCGTCGCTCCCTCCCCCTCCCCCGCCCATCAGAGTCGCCCCGTCGCCCGGCTCGGCCGTCCATGCCACGCCCCCGTTTCCCTCTCTCCCCCTCGCCGAGCAGCGCCGCCCAGCCACCGAACCCCGGCCCTTCCGACGCATCCCCGGACGACGCTGACTGAGCCGCGGCCGTGTCCACTCCCTCCGCCGCCTTGCGCCCTCCGGCCGGCCTCGCCTGAGCCACGGCCTCGGCCGACCCGCTCCTCCTGGGCTCCTCGTCGGCCCCTCCCACCGCACCGGCACGGGATCGGGCGGGCGCCCACGCCGCGTCCCCCTGGGTCGCGCCCGAACGGGCACCACGCCCGCATGCCCGTTTGGCCCCCTGGGCCGATGACATGGGGGCCCCACCCCCCACCGAATGGTTTTGAGAATAAACAGAAAATGAAAATTAAATAAAACTAATTAAGTAATTAATTAATTAATTAATTAATTAAGTAATTAATTAATCTAATTAATTCTGATTAATTAAACCTAATCACTAATTAACCTAATTAACTAATGTTAATTAAATTTGATTAGGTTAATTAGATAACAGAGAATGACATGCGGGACCCACCTGTCAGGGTTGACTCGATCAACCACTGTTGATCTTGACGTCGGCATGACATCATGCTGATGTCATAAATACATTTTCGAATTAATTAAATAATTAATTAAATTCCAGAAATTAATAAAATCTTTTAATCCGTAACCCGTATTAAAATATTTTCAACATGAAAGTTGCTCAGAACGACGAGACGAATCCGGATACGCAGTCCGTTCGTCAGCCACACACCCCTAACCTATCGAACCTGCAACTTTTCCCCTCCGGCTCCTTTGCCCGAAAACCCTAAACACCGGGGATACTTTCCCGGATGTTTTCCCCCTTAACCAGTAACCCCTCATACCACGTTAGGGCACGCCTAGCGTCGCTTCTTGGCATGTCATGCATTGATATGCATCTGTTTACTTTGTATTCATTGTTTCTTCCCCCTCTTCTCTCCGGTGGACTACGAGACCGACGCTGCTGCTGGCCGATTCGACTACGGTGTTGACGACCCTCTCTCTTGCCGAGCAACCAGCAAGCCCCCTTGATCACGGATATCGCCTACTCTTCTCTATCTGCTTGCATTAGAGTAGTATAGCATATTCTTGTTTTCGATACTCCTATCTTTCTGCATAGCTTTGTCCTTGTAACTTCATTATTACCTTACGCAATCCTATATGCTTAGTATAGGATGCTAGTACTTTCATCTGTGGCCCTACTTTCTTGTCCGTCTCGCGTGCTATACTATCGGGCCGTGATCACTCGGGAGTTGATCACGGTATATACTATATACTTATACATGATACATGTGAGACTAAAGTCGGGTGGTGATGGAGCACCATGAGTGGATCTTTGAGGCGGGCGACAGGCCGATTGAGACCGCCTAGGAGAGAGGTGGGCCTGGCCTGTTCGGCGTTCATGTTACTTAACACGCTTAACGAGGTCTTGGTATTTGATCTGAGTTGGCTCTGAGCTTATCGCACTAACCATCTACGGGGAGTAGTTATGGGTATCCGGCGTCGTGGTATCGGCCGGCACTTGAGACGTCGGCCGACGAATGGCGGCGCTGCCGGATTGGACTGGAACGCTGATGGGCTAGGTGCGCTTCCGGCACGTATGCAGCGTGCAGGTGTGCTTTCGGCGATGGGCCCGGACCCTGCGCGCTTAGGTTTAGACCGGCGTGTTGGCCTCTCACAGCCTAGGTGGGGCTGCGGCGTGTTGATCTTCCGCGGCGGGCATGACCCAGAAAGTGTGTCCGCCAAATGGGATCAAGCGTCTTTGGGTAAGATGGTGCACCCTGCAGGAAGTTAATCTATTCGGATAGCCGTGATCTTGATAGCAGGGCGACTTGGAGTTGTACCTTGAGCTTATGACAACTAGAACCGGATACTTGATAAAACACACCCTTCCAAGTGCGGATACAACGGTGGTCGCTCTCGCTCGGGGATATGAGCGGGGATCGCGGGTAGGATTATTGCTATATGATGTTACTTGGAGGACTTGATTGTCCCCTCCTACATTGCAAGACGGTGACGAAGCGTAGTCTTCGTTAAGACTAACTATCCCCTCTTATTACGGCATTCTGCAGTTCAGGTCCATCGATATGGCCTTTACACATATATCCATGCATATGTAGTGTAGCTCCTTGCTTGCAGTACTTTGGATGAGTACTCACGGTTGCCTTGTTCCCCTTTTCCCCCTATCTCTACTCGATCGCTGCAACCAGACGATGGAGCCGAGAGCGACGCCACCGCCTATGACGACTACTACTGCGGAGGTGCCTACTACTACGTGCAGCCCGACGGCGACCGAGAGTGACCTAGGAGGATCCTGAGCGGGAGGCTGTTCCTCTTCGATCTGTATCGGTTTGTGCTAGCCATCTTATGGCAACTTGTTTAACTTATGTCCGTACTCAGATATTGTTGCTTCCGCCGACTTCGTCTATGATCGAGCACTTGTATTCGAGCCCTCGAGGCCCTGGCTTGTATTATGATGCTTGTATGACTTATTTTATTTGTAGAGTTGTGTTGTGATATCTTCCGTGAGTCCACGATCTTGATCGTACACATTTGCGTGCATGATTAGTGTACGATTGAATCGAAGCGTCTGAAGTTGGTATCGAGCCATTTGCTGTAGGAATCCCCTTCCACACTCCTTGGCGAAGTCGAGTCTAGACATTGCAAAACTTTTACTAACTTGGCTGTGTGCCTTACGGGCCCACGTCGCCATCGGGTGGTACTAGGATCTTTTACTCCTCGACCTTTACTCTGGGACTCTGAACTCTCTTCTACTCGGGTTAACCGATTTTACTAACTATCACTAGGATCCCGTGACCGCATTCACCCCAAAGTTGGATATAGCCTTAGTTGTTTTCAGATGGAACCCACGAGGCAGGTCGTGCGCCACACGACGGCCATTGGTGCCTCGGGATCACCTGCGGTGCTAGCCGAGATGATGACCTATCTGGGTTATCGCTGGCACCCTGAGTACACCGTCTATGAGGAGTACGAGGACTATAACCAGGAGCAGTACCGCGCCATCGTCCACCTCTACTCTAGGGAGTACGAGTCCACTACTGTGTTGCACACCGCACATGGTGTTGGAGTGACTATCGATATGGCAGTCCACGATGCTGCTTATGCTGCTCTGACACGTCTTCGTGCAGAGTATCGAGAGTTGGACACCTCCCCTTCGTGCACATTGCTATCGCGTCGATGTTGGTGAGGAGGGCTACTACACTGCTGCCTACACCATCGTTGTCAGAGAGCCCTTCCACCATCGAACTTTGTTACGCATCGCGATGGGCTGGATCGAGCTAACCGAGCTCTTCGCCACGAGTTGTACATCACCGTCGGCACCTCTACCGTGCTCGGCGCTGATGCACCCTTTGTCCGATCCGGAGAGCTACCGCGTTCTGCGATCTACCCAGCCAGACCGTGATGCCCCGGGGTGTCGGTTGGCGGGCGTGGGAGGCTACTCTCCGCGCTTGGCCCTTTTCGCCACACGGGCGTCGGATTCAGCACCGAGTATCCGCGGCCCCAGTGTCAGCGACGTGGAGGACTATCCGCTGCCGCACTATCAGCTTTCAAAGCTACAGCTACCTTCGCGATGCGCGTGGGACTGATGTAGACTTGCTTGTTAGTGTTTGATGTATTCGCCCGCGAGCTGCGTGCCGCCTATGATGTAGTAGTCTATTCATTGGACTCTATGTATCGAACTCTATGCATGATTCCTTTTGTAAGATATGCCAACTACTATGTAGTTCCCATCATCTTTGCTTTCGTTATGCATGTTTCATCATGAATGATTCCTGTCTCTGCTTAATTTCTCGAATGCTGAACTACCTGTTATATAATAGCGGGATGGTTAGGCCAGCTGGTCGTGGTCGTGGTGCCAACTTCCCACCACCACCGAGTACATGGCTGGTATGATCCAACAGCTCGAGATGAATCGCCATTCATGGAGAACATGATGGCGCAGTTCCCTCGCCCAATATGAACCAAGACCCAAACGGAACAACTCTGCGAGTTTCATCGCGCCGAACCCCAGCGTGTCTTGCAGCTCAACCCAGCCCTTTGGATGTTGATGGTCGCTCGTGACATCACCTATGAGATGGAGTCTGCTGATGTAGCCCTGCCAGCTATGTCACCTTTGCATCCTTCTTCTGAAGGGACCCGCAGCTCAATGGTGGGACAGCCACGGCGTACTCTGCCGGTTGGAACACTCATCACTGGCCAGACTTCGAGGCTGCCTTCCGTGCCCGCTTCATCCCTCAAGGGGTCATGGACCGGAAGAAGCGTGAGTTCATAACCTCACCCAAGGCAACAAGATGTTGAAGCCTATCGGCGAGAGTTCTGGACTTGTCTCGCTATCTTTGAAGAGGACATTGCAACTGATGCACGAGACAGGGAGAAGTTCCGTGGCGGTCTTCAAGTCGACATCAAGCTCGCACTTCTAGTGCATGACTTTGCTGATTTCGCCACCTTGGTGAACAAAGCTATCAATGTCGAAACTGGTGCGCAGGAATACGAGAGCTCTAACAAATAACCGTGACACGGGCTCATCTTGGGCCCGTCCTCGCAAAGCGCAAGATATGGATTCCCAACGGTATGTACCAGCCGAATGCACTGCTTCAAGGCAGAACTATGCTACACCTCGTGCGCCTACAACTAAGCAGCCGAAGCTTCCAGCTCCACCACCCCAAGCTCCTGTTCCCACTCCCAATAATGGCTTATGCTTCAGGTGCGGACAACGAGGGCACCGTGCTAGAGAATGCAACGAGAACCAGAATCAGTGGCCCTTCCAAAGAGCTGGCCGTGGAAACACCCAGAACCGCAACAACACTGCCAAGTCTTATGGGCAAGCTCAGGCCAACCACGTTGATCTGAACGAAGCTCAAGACCAGCCTGCTACTGTGATGGGTACACTCCTCGTAAATTCAGTACCTGCATCTGTTTTATTCGATTCAGGAGCATCACATTCATTCATGTCTGAAGACTTTGCATACAAGCACGACGTTAAGTGTGAAGAGATGAACTCTTCGGTAGTGGTAAAAACCCCATTGGGACAATGTCAAACCTCCATGGTTGGCGTCGACGTCCCCGTGGAAATCGAAGGGATGGAATTCTATGCCTCCCCCATTATCCTGAAGACGTCTAACATCGACCTCATTTTGGGGATGGATTGGTTGAAAGCGCATACGGCGTCGATCGTTTGCGCCACTAAGACCGTCCATCTACTACACCCTTCTGATGAAATAGTAAGCTACAATGCTCGTTGCGGTTCAAGATCTTTGAGGCAAGGCTCTATGCATTGAATGCCTTGAGCGCCGCACCCTCGAGGGAATTGAAAACATTCCGTCGTTTGCGATTCCAAGATGTCTTTCTGAAGAACTTCCAGGATTCCCCACTGCTAGAGCTGTCGAATTCGTCATCGACTTGAAACCAGCACCACTCCTATAGCCAGCGACCATACAAGATGCCGCCGCATGAACTCCTTGAGCTAAAGGAGAAATCGACAAATCTCTTCAAAGTGGCTTCATTACGCCCAAGTTGCTCTCCTTGGGGAGCACCTTCTCTCTTTGTCAAGAAGAAGGATGGGGCAAACCGATTGGTCCAAGACTACCGTCCTATAAATCAAGCTACCATTCGAATAAGTATCCTCTTCCTCGGATCAATGATCTTAATGATCAAGCGGCTGGTTCGTCGGTGTTCTCGAAACTTCGACTTGAGGTTGGGTTACCACCAGATCCGTGTTCGTGAGGAGGATATCCCCAAGACCGCATTCGTGACTCGTTATGGTTCATACGAGTACACCGTCATGTCTTCGGCAACCAATGCTCCAGCCACCTTCTCTCGCTTTGATGAACTATATATTCATGGATTACCTCGACAAGTTAAGTGGTGGTTTATCTGGATGATATCCTGATCTTTTCCAAGAATGAAGAAGAACATCTTGAACATCTTAGTCTTGTCTTTGGAAAAGCTACGAGAGCATCAGCTCTATGCCAAGTTCTCCAAGTGTGAATTTTGGCTTCCGAAGTAACCTATCTTGGGCATGTCATCTCTAAGGATGGTATTGCCGTCAACCTGAAACGAGTTCAGGCTATTCTCGATTGGACTCCTCCAAGAGCGTCAAGCAAGTCGGAAGTTTTCTCGGTCTCGCCAGACTATTGCCGTCGATTAGTGAGAACTTCTCCAAGATTGCCGAGCCTCGACTAACTTTGTTGCATAAGGCGTCAAGTTCAATGGATGAGATAAGTGTCGGGAAAGTTTCCGAGCACTCAAAGACAAGTTGACTTCTGCCCGATGCTAGCTCCTCTTGATACTAAGAAGGACTTACGTCATTTCTTGTGGCGCTTCTCGTCAAGGTTTAGGCGGTGTCCTAATGCAAGAGCGCAAAGTGGTTGCTTATGCCTCTCGACAGTTCGCCCTCACAACGAGAACTACCCAGTTCACGACCTCGAACTTGCTGCCGTCATTCATGCCTTTGAGCGATGGCGACATTACCTTCTCGGTGTCGTTGCGAGATCTTCACCGACCACCAAAGTCTGAAGTATCTGTTTACTCAGCCAGACCTGAACCTCCGTCAGCAGAGATGGATGGAGACTGTTGCAGACTTTGATTTGGGTATTTCCTATACGCCAGGCAAGGCTAATGTAATGGTTGATGCCTTGAGCCGCAAGTCTTACTGCAACCACCTTCAGGTTCACAAAGTTCAGCCCTCTCTTGTTGAAGAATTCAGAAAGCTGAACCTCCATATTGTTCCTCCGGGTGCACTCGCTCCCCCTCCTCCGGAGTTCCGCAAGATGAATCTCCGAGTTGTTCCCCAGGGTTCCCTCTTTACCCTGGCCGTTGAACCCGATCTCGTGGGCACTATAAAGACAATGCAGGGATTTGACTCTGAGGTCTACAAGATTAAGCAAGACATCAAAAAGGGAAATCCCTCATCCTTCACTATTGCTGATGATGGCGCCTTGTACTTCAAAGGCCGCCTAGTGGTGCCGTGTAAGAAGGAAAACCTGAATATGACTCAGAAGGTTATGAAAGAAGCTCATGATACGCCTCTATGTATCCATCCTGGCAGTACAAAGATGTATCAAGACATTACGCGGAGATTACGGTGGTCTAATATGAAGCGAGACATTGC
Organism: Aegilops longissima; assembly: GCA_021605205.1. Lineage (NCBI taxonomy): Eukaryota > Viridiplantae > Streptophyta > Magnoliopsida > Poales > Poaceae > Aegilops > Aegilops longissima. The sequence continues at coordinate 470,663,330 of CM038679.1, forward strand.
TCGCTATGTTTACGAGTGTGGCGTTTGCCGTCGAATCAAAGCATAACATCAAAGGCCTCTTGGAACTCTGCAGCCTATCTCTATTCTGAATGGAAATGGGACCATGTTGAGATGGACTTCGTCCTTTGGATTCCCCAAATCGCGAAAGGTAATGATGCTATTCTTGTCGTCATTGACCGGCTTTCTAAGGTTGCTCATTTTCCGGCGGTCAAAGAAACGATCACGCTAGTCAGCTTGCAACTCTCTACATGTCGAGAATTGTTTCACTTCACGGTATTCCACTTTGGTTGTCGGTTCGGACCGTGGCAGCTTATTCACTTCAAGGTTACGGGCAAGTTTTCAAGAAGCTATGGGGACTCATTTATCTTTCGATCTGCATTTCATCCAGATCTCAAGGGCAAGTTGAGCGTGTCAACCAAATTCTCGAAGACATGCTTGAGCTTGTGTCGTTTCCTTGACAAGAAATGGGAGGAATCTCTCCGTATGCTGAGTTCTCTTATAATAATAGCTATCAAGCTAGTCGAAGATGGCCCCTTTGAAGTGTTATATGGGCGAAAGTGCGAACCCTCTGAACTGGTCGAAATCGGGAACGTCCACTCTTGGTCCGGATATTATCCAACATGCGAAGAACAAGTCCGCATTATTCGCGAGAATCTCAAGACTGCTCGATCACGTCAAAAGAGTAATTACGACCGTCATCACAAAGACATGGTCTATCAACTTTGGCGAAAAGGCCTATCTTCGCGTTACACCAATGAAGGGTGCTCACCGCCGGGATCAAGGGCAAGTTAGCTCCTCGCTATATTGGCCCATTCACTATTACGGAAAGGCGTGGAAAAGTGGCCTATCAAGCTGGAGCTTCCGTCGAACCTTTCTCGGGTTCACGATGTGTTCCACGTGTCCCAACTCCGACGCTGCTTCAAGGACCCAATCCGAGCGGTGGACCATGAAGTGCTCGAATTACAACAGACCTCTCCTATAAAGAGCATCCAGTCCGCATTCTCGAACAAGCTGAGCGCCGCACACGTCGGAAAGGCGATCAAGTTCCTCAAAGTCCGATGGTGAATCACTCAAAGGCGAAGCCACACAGGAGCGAGGATCGTCTTGAGATGAATATCACGCACTCTTTCCTTCTACCTCCTAAATCTCGGGCGAGATTTCTTGTAATGGAGGAGATTTGTAACACCCGGATGATTAAGGAACAGTAATCACCCCGTTTACGGTGACTAACCTCACGTTGATTCAACCCGTTCTAAAACAAAATCAAAACAAAAGCAAAGATAAAAAGTTTCAAAAACTAAAACTAAAATGTTAGGGGTTGTCTAAAATAGCAAACCTAATTGTGGTGGGTGCACAAAATTTTGTAAAATGTTTTGGCATTTTAATTAAACTAAAACAGAAAGTAAGAAAAGGAAAAGATAAAAAAACAAAAAAAAAGGAAAAGAGATGTGGGGAAGGAACCCCATCGCCCAATGGGCCAGCCCTCCCCACTGCCCCCTCCTGCCCGCCCCAACCGCCCGCCACTTAACCCCCCACCCGGCTGAAACCCTAGCCGACACCCCCCAGCCTCCTCGCCCTCTCCCCGATCCCTTTCCCCCTTTCGCCCGATCCAGATCGGGGCGAAACCCTGTCGCGCCCCTCATCGCCGCGGCCCCCCCGCCCAACCGGTCGCCTCCGCCCCCTCTGCGCCCTCTCCCCGCCCGAGCCCACCCCCGTCATCCGTCGCCCCCCACGCTGGGCACTCTCCTGTGAGGGTCAACCCCGCCTCCCGCCTCACGGACGCCCTCCCCGGCCTTGGCGACCGCTTCCCCGCCCGCCTCCTCGCCGGACGCCAGCGAGCTCCACCGCCGCCGCCCCCCTAGACCCTACGGGCCCCGCTGTGAGCTCACATCTTCCCCCCCCGCTCCTCTCTCCTCTCCCACATCAGAGCCCAGCCCGTCGCCACGGCTCCAGCCGTCCATGTCAGCCGCCCCCCCGTTCCCTCTCCTCCCCCTCTCCGACGGCGCCCCTCTCCCAAGCCACCCGAACCCCGGCCCTTCCGACGCATCCCCGGCGACCTTGCGCCACTGACGCCTTGTGGCGTGTCCACTCCTCCGCCGCCTTGCGCCACTCCGGCCGCCTCGCCTGAGGCCACGGCCTCGGCCGACCAGCTCCTCCTCGCCGGCTCCTCGTCGGCCCCTCCCACCCACCGTGGGGATCGGGCGGCACGCACGCCCGCGTCCCCACAGGTCGCGCCTTGAACAGGCACCACGCCCGCATGCCCGTTTGGCCCCCTGGGCCGATGACATGGGGGCCCCACCCCCCACCGAATGGTTTTGAGAATAAACAGAAATGAAAATTAAATAAAACTAATTAAGTAATTAATTAATTAATTAATTAATCTAATTAATTAAACCTAATCACTAATTAACCTAATTAACTAATGTTAATTAAATTTGATTAGGTTAATTAGATAACAGAGAATGACATGCGGGACCCACCTGTCAGGGTTGACTCAGTCAACCCTGTTGACTGCTGACGTCAGCATGACATCATGCTGACGTCATAAATACATTTTCGAATTAATTAAATAATTAATTAAATTCCAGAAATTAATAAAATCTTTTAAAAATCATATCTTTTAATCCGTAACCCGGATTAAAATATTTTCAACATGAAAGTTGCTCGAGCAGCGAGGCGAATCCGGATCGCAATCCGTTAAACACCCACACACCCTAACCTATCGAACTGTAACTTTTCCCTCGGCTCCTCTGCTGAAAACCCTAAACACCGGGATACTTTCCGGATGTTTTCCCCATAACCAAGAACCCCTCATACCACGTTAGGGCACGCCTAGCGTCGCTTCTTGGCATGTCATGCATCGATATGCATCTGTTTACTTTGTATTCATTGTTTCTTCCCCTCTTCTCTCCGTAGACTACGAGACCGACGCCTTTGCTGCTGGCCGTTCGACTACGGTGTTCACGACCCTCTCTCTTGCCGAGCAACCAGCAAGCCCCCTTGATCACCAGATATCGCCTACTCTTCTCTATACTGCTTGCATTAGAGTAGTATAGCATATTCTTGTTTCGAGATACTCCTATAGTGCTTTGCATAGCCCGTCCTTGTAACCATTATTACCTTACCGCAATCCTATATGCTTAGTATAGGATGCTAGTACTTTCATCTGTGGCCCTACTTTCTTGTCCGTCGCGTGCTATACTATCGGGCCGTGATCACTCGGGAGTTGATCACGGTATATACTATATACTTATACATGATACATGTGAGACTAAAAGTCGGGTCGGTGATGGAGCACCATGAGTGGATCTTTGAGGCGGGCGACAGGCAGGTTGAGACCGCCTAGGAGAGAGGTGGGCCTGCCTGTTCGGCGTTCATGGTTACTTAACACGCTTAACGAGGTCTTGGTATTTGATCTGAGTTGGCTCTGAGCTTATACGCACTAACCATCTACGGGGAGTAGTTATGGGTATCCGGCGTCGTGGTTTCAGCGAAATACTTCAGACGTCGTGACGGGCGGCCTAGCGCGGATTGGACCGGAGCGCTGATGGGCTAGGTCTGCTTCGGCCACGTCACGAACGTGCAGGTGTGCTTTCGAGGCGATGGGCCCGGACCCTGCGGCGCTTAGGTTTAGACCGGCGTGTTGGCCTCTCTGTTGTGCCTAGGTGGGGCTGCGGCGTGTTGATCTTCAGCGGCGGGCATGACCCAGAAAGTGTGTCCGCCAAATGGGATCAAGCGTCTTTGGGTAAGATGGTGCACCCTGCAGTGAAGTTAATCTATTCGGATAGCCGTGATCTTGATAACAGGGCGACTTGGAGTTGTACCTTGAGCTTATGACAACTAGAACCGGATACTTGATAAAACACACCCTTCCAAGTGCCAGATACAACCGGTGGTCGCTCTCGCTCAGGGATATGAGCAGGGGATCGCCGGGTAGGATTATTGCTATATGATGTTACTTGGAGGACTTCAGATTGTCCTCTCCTACCTGTTGCAAGACAGGTGACCAGAAGCGTAGTCTTCGTTAAGACTAGCTATCCCCCTCTTATTCTGGCATTCTGCAGTTCAGTCCACTGATATGGCCTTTACACATATATCCATGCATATGTAGTGTAGCTCCTTGCTTGCGAGTACTTTGGATGAGTACTCACGGTTGCCTTGTTCCCCCTTTTCCCCTATCTCTACTCGATCGCTGCAACTGACGATGGAGCCGAGCCGACGCCACCGCCTATGGCGACTACTACTCGGAGGTGCCTACTACTACGTGCAGCCCGCGGCGACCGGGAGTGACCTAGGAGGATCCCAGGCGGAGGCATGTTCCTCTTCGATCTGTATCCCAGTTTGTGCTAGCCATCTTATGGCAACTTGTTTAACTTATGTCCGTACTCGATATTGTTGCTTCCGCTGACTTCGTCTATGATCGAGCACTTGTATTCGAGCCCTCGAGGCCCCGGCTTGTATTATGATGCTTGTATGACTTATTTTATTTGTAGAGTTGTGTTGTGATATCTTCCCGTGAGTCCCTGATCTTGATCGTACACATTTGCGTGCATGATTAGTGTACGATTGAATCGGGGGCGTCACACCTATGGCCCCGGGGTCTATCTCTTATCATATTTTCTCCCAATCTACTTTTATTCGCATCTTTACTTTTTGCATCTATATTATAAACTACCAAAAATATATTTATCTTATCATACTATCTTTATTAGATCTCACTTTCGCAAGTGGCCGTGAAGGGATTGTAAACCCTTTATTGCGTTGGTTGCGAGTTCTCAGTTTGTTTGTGTAGGTGCGTGGGACTTTTGAGAAGCCTCCTACTGGATTGATACCTTGGTTCTCAAAACTGAGGGAAATACTTACGCTAAACTTGCTGCATCACCCTCTCCTCTTCGAGGAAAACCAACGCAAGCTCAAGACGTAGCAAGAAGGATTTCTGGCGCCGTTGCCGGGGAGGTCTTCGCTCAAGTCAAGACATATCAAGTACCCATCACAAACCCATCTCCCTCGCATTACATTATTTGCCATTTGCCTCTCGTTTTCCTCTCCCCCACTTCACCCTTGCCGTTTTATTCGCCCTCTCTTTCCCAATCTCCTCCTCTCTTTTTGCTTGCCATTCTTTTGTTTGCTTGTGTGTTGGATTACTTGTTGCCATGGCGCAAGATAATACCAAATTGTGTGACTTCTCGAATACCAATAATAATGATTTCCTTAGTACTCCGATTGCTCCTCTTAATAATGATGAGTCTTGTGAAATCAATACCGCTTTGCTGAATCTTGTTATGAAAGATCAATTCGCCGGCCTTCCTAGTGAAGATGTCGCTGCTCATCTAAACAATTTTGTTGATTTGTGTGATATGCAAAAGAAGAAAGATACGGATAACAATATTGTCAAATTGAAGTTATTTCCATTTTCACTTAGAGATCGTGCTAAAGTTTGGTTTTCGTCTTTGCCTAAAAATAGTATTGATTCATGGAACAAGTGCAAAGATGCTTTTATCTCTAAGTATTTTCCTCCCGCTAAGATCATCACTCTTAGGAATGATATTATGAATTTTAAACAACTTGATCATGAGCATGTTGCCCAATCTTGGGAAAGAATGAAATTGATGCTTCGCAATTGCCCTACTCATGGTTTGAATTTATGGATGATTATACAAATTTTTTATGCCGGTTTGAACTTTGCTTCTACAATCTCTTAGATTCGGCCGCGGGAGGCACCTTTATGGAAATTACATTAGGAGATGCTACAAAATTACTTGATAATATTATGGCTAATTATTCTCAATGGCACAACGAAAGATCTTCTAGTAAAAAAGTGCACGCTATAGAAGAAATCAATGTTTTGAGTGGAATGATGGATGAACTTATGAAGATGTTTGCTACTAAAAATACTCCTCTTTATCCCAATGATATGCCTTTGTCTTCCTTGATTGAGAATAATAATGAATCTATGGATGTAAATTTTGTTGGTAGGAATTGTTTTGGAAACAATGCTTATAGAGGAAATTTTAATGCTAGACCGTTCCCTAGTAATCCCTCTAATAATTATGGAAATTCTTACAATAATTTTTATGGTAATTTTAATAAGATGCCATCTGATTTTGAGAATAGTGTGAAAGAATTTATGATTTCTCAAAAGAATTTTAATGCTTTGCTTGAGGAAAAATTGCTCAAAGTGGATGATTTGGCTAGGAACGTTGATAGACTTTCGCTTGATGTTAATTCTCTTAAACTTGGATCTTCTTCTCCTAAGCATGATATCAATGAGTCTCTCAAAGTAATGAGAATTTCCATTGACGAGTGCAAGGAAAGAACCGCTAGATTGCGTGCTAAGAAAGAAAGCTTTATAAAAGCATGTTCTTCTAGTTTCCATGAAAATAATGATGAGGATCTTAAAGTTATTGATGCGTCTCCGATTAGATCTATGTTTTGCAATATGAAATTTGATGATTATGGGACTGATGATGAATCAACTTTGCCTAGAAGGCGTCCCAAGAATTCGGAATCATTAGATCTTAATGTTAAATTTGGTAAAAGTGAGATTGGAGAATCCTCAACTTCTAATAATGTTGAACCCACTATCTTGGATTTCAAGGAATTTAATTATGATAATTGCTCTATAAAAGGTTGTACTTCCTTGTTGCAATCCGTTGTTAATTCTCCTCATGCTTTTAGTCAAAACAAAGCTTTTACCAAACATATTGTTGATGCCTTGATGCAATCTTATGATGAAAAACTTAATTTGGAAGTTTCTATACCTAGAAAACTTAATTATGAGTGGGAACCTACTATAAAGATTAGAATTAAAGATTATGAGTGTTTTGCTTGAAGAACGCTTTGTGTGATTTGGGTGCTAGTGTTTCCACGGTTCCGAAAACTTTATGTGATATTCTAGGTTTCCATGATCTTGATAATTGTTCTTCAAATTTGCACCTTGCGGATTCCACCATTAAAAAGCCTATGGGAAGGATCAATGATGTTCTTATTGTTGCAAATAGAAATTTGGTGCCCGTAGATTTTATCGTTCTTGATATAGATTGCAATCTTTCTTGCCCTATTATTCTTGGTAGACCTTTCCTTAGAACAATTGGTGCGATTATTGATATGAAGGAAGGGAATATTATATCCCAATTTCCATTAAAGAAAGGCATGGATCACTTTCCATGAAAGAAAGTTAAATTACCTTATGAATCTATCATGCGTGCTACTTATGAGTTTAGTGCCAAAGATGGCACTCGTTAGATCTATCCTCGCTTTTATGCCTAGCTAGGGGCGTTAAACGATAGCGCTAGTTGGGAGGCAACCCAATTTTCTTTATGTTTTTTGTTTTTGCTTCTGTTTAGGAATAAATAATCCATCTACCTTCTGTTTAGATGTGTTTTTATGTTAGTGTTTGTGCCAAGTTAAACCTATAGGATCTTCTTGGATGATAGTTATTTGATCTTGCTGTAATTTCCAGAAACTTTCGGTTCACGAAAAAAATTGTTAGAAATCACCAGAACGTGATAAAATAATGATTCCAATTGCTGCTGATCAATAAACAAATTTCCTAGGTCTTCCTATTTTGGCTGAATTTTTTGAGTTCCTGAAGTTTGCGTTAGTTACAGATTACTACAGACTGTTCTGTTTTTGACAGATTCTGTTTTTCGTGTGTTTTTTGCTTATTTTGATGAATCTATGGCCAATAAAATAGTTTATAATCCATAGAGAAGTTGGAATACAGTAGGTTTAACACCAAATTAAATAAATAATGAGTTCATTGCAGTACCTTATGTGGTGGTTTTGTTTTCTTTCACTAACGGAGCTTATAAGATTTCCTGTTGAGTTTTGTGTTGTGAAGTTTTCAAGTTTTGGGTAAAGCTTTTATGGACTATGGAATAAAGGGTGGCAAGAGCCTAAGCTTGGGGATTCCCATGGCACCCCAAGATATTCAAGAATAGCCAAAATCTTAAGCTTTGGGATGCCCCAGGAAGGCATCCCCTCTTTCGTCTTCGTTCATTGGTAACTTTACTTGGAGCTATATTTTTATTCACCACATGATAAGTGTTTTGCTTGGAGCGTCGTGTATTATATTAGTCTTTGCGTTTTAGTTTACCACAACCATCCTTGCTGTACACACCTTTTGGAGAAGCCTATTTGATTAGAATTTGCTAGAATACTCTAGGTGCTTCACTTATATCTTTTGAGCTTGATAGTTTTTGCTCTAGTGCTTCACTTATATCTTTTAGAGCACGGTGGTGTCTTAATTTTGAAGAAATTGCTAGTATCTCATGCTTCACTTATATTTTTTTGGGAGTCTTTTATAACATCATGGTATTTGCTATGGTCATAAAATTGGTCCTAGAATGGTAGGCATCCAAGTTGGGTATAATAAAAACTATCATAGGAAGTGAATTGGATGCTATGATCAACTTGATACTTGATAATTGTTTTGAGATATGGAGGTAGTGATATTAAAGTCATGCTAGTTGGGTGATTATGAATTTAAAGAATGCTTGTGTTGAAGTTAGCAAGTCCCGTAGCATGCACGTATGGTTAAAGTTGTGTAACAAAGTTGAAACATGAAGTGTACCTGGCTTGTGCATCCTTATGAGTGGCGGTCGGGGACGAGCGATGGTCTTTTCCTACCAATCTATCCTCCTAGGAGCATGCGCGTAGTACTTGATTTTTGATGACTTCTAAATTTTTGCAATAAGTATATGAGTTCTTTTGACTAATGTTGAGTCCATGGATTATACACACTTTTACCGTTCCACCTTTGCTAGCCTCTTCGGTACCATGCATTGCCCTTTCTCACCTTGATAGTTGGTGCAAACTTCGCCGGTGCATCCAAACCCCGTGATACGATACGCTCTATCACACATAAACCTCCCTATATCTTCCTCAAAACAGCCACCATACCTACCTATTATGGCATTTCCATAGCCATTCTGAGATATATTGCCATGCAACCTTCCACCGTTCCGTGCATCATCATCATGACATACTTTACTTTTGTCATATTGCCATTGCATGATCATGTAGTTGACATCGTATTTGTGGCAAAGCCACCATGCATTATTTTTCATACATGTCACTCTTGATTCATTGCACCATCCCGCACACACGGAGGCATTCATATAGAGTCATATCTTGTTCTAGTTTCGAGTTGTAATCCTTATGTTGTAATCAATAGAAGTGTGATGATCATCATTATTAGAGCATTGCCCAATCAAAAAAAGAGAGAAAGGCCAAAAACAAAAAAAATAAAGGCCCAAAAAAAAGGGCAATGTTACTATCTCTTTTTCCACACTTGTGCTTCAAAGTAGCACCTTGTTCTTCATGTAGTGAGTCTCATATATTGTGCTTCAAAGTAGCACCATGTTTTTCATATAGTGAGTCTCATAAGTTGTCTTTTTCATATTAGTGGGAATTTTTCATTGTAGAACTTGGCTTGTATATTCCTACGATGGGCTTACTCAAATGCCCTAGGTCTTCGTGAGCAAGCAAGTTGGATGCACACCCACTAGTTTTATTTTGTTGAGCATTTATTTATAGCTCTAGTGCATCCGTTACATGGCAATCCCTACTCCTCATGTTGACATCAATTGATGGGCATCTCCATAGCCCGTTGATTATCCTCGTCCATGTAAGACTTTCTCCTTTTTTGTCTTCTCCACACAATCCCCATCATCATATTCTATTCCACCCATAGTGCTATATCCATGGCTCACGCTCATGTATTGCGTGAAGGTTGAAAAAGTTTGAGATTATTTAAGTATGAAACAATTGCTTGGCTTGTCATCGGGGGTATAGAAGTTGGGAACATCTTTGTGTGACGAAAATGAAGCATAGCCTAACTATATGATTTTGTAGGGATGAACTTTCTTTTGCCATGCTATTTTGAGAAGACATGATTACTTTGATTAGTATGCTTGAAGTATTACATTATGAATTATGCTAGGTAGCATTCCACATAAAAAATTCTTTCTTTATCATTTACCCACTCGAGGACGAGCAGGAATTAAGCTTGGGGATGCTCGATACGTCTCCAACGTATCTATAATTTTTTATTGTTCCATGCTATTATATTACCCCTTTTGGATGTTTATGGGCTTTATTTTACACATTTATATGATTTTTAGGACTAACCTACTAACCGGAGGCCCAACCCATATTGCTGTTTTTTTGCCTATTTCAGTATTTTTAAGAAAAGGAATATCAATCGGAGTCCAAACGGAATGAAACCTTCGGGCGCGTGATTTTTGATCCAGAGGACTTGGAGTGCAAGTCAAGAAGCAGCCGAGGCCTCCACGAGATAGGAGGGCGCGCCCCCCCTATAGGGCGCGCCCCCTGTCTCGTGGGCCCCTCGGGCGACCACCGACGTACTTCTTCCTCCTATATATACCTCGCACTCGAAAACATCCAGGGCACCACAAAACACAATTTCCACCACCATAACCTTTTGTATCCATGAGATCCCATCTTGGAGCCTTCGCCACACTCACTGAGAGGGGAATCAACCACGGAGGCTTCTACATCAACATCCTTGCCCTCCGATGAGTTGTGAGTAGTTTATCACAGACCTACGGGTCCATAGTTATTAGCTAGATGGCTTCTTCTCTCTTTTTGGATCTCAATACAATGTTCTCCCCCTCTCTTGTGGAGATCTATTCGATGTAAACTCTTTTTGCGGTGTGTTTGTCGAGATCCGATGAATTGTGGGTTTATGATCAAGTTTATCTATGAATAATATTTGAATCTTCTCTGAATTCTTTTATGTATGATTAAGTTATCTTTGCAAGTCTCTTCGAATTATCAGTTTGGTTGGCCTACTAGATTGATCTTTCTTGCCATGGGAGAAGTGCTTAGCTTTGGGTTAAATCTTGCGGTGTTCTTACCCAGTGACAGAAATGGTTGCAAGGCACGTATTGTATTGTTGCCATCGAGGATAACAAGATGGGGTTTATATTATATTGCATGAGTTTATCCCTCTACATCATGTCATATTGCTTAATGCGTTACTCTGTTCTTATGAACTTAATACTCTAGATGCATGCTGGATAGCGGTCGATGTGTGGAGTAATAGTAGTAGATGCAGGCAGGAGTCGGTCTACTTGTTATGGACGTGATGCCTATATACATGATCATGCGTAGATAATCTCATAACTATGTGCTTTTCTATCAATTGCTCGACAGTAATTTGTTCACCCACCGTAATACTTATGCTATCTTGAGAGAAGCCACTAGTGAAACCTATGGCCCCCGGGTCTATCTCTTATCATATTTGCTCCCAATCTACTTTTATTTGCATCTTTACTTTTTGCATCTATATTATAAAATACCAAAAATATATTTATCTTATCATACTATCTTTATTAGATCTCACTTACGCAAGTGGCCGTGAAGGGATTGACAACCCCTTTATTGCGTTGGTTGCGAGTTCTCTGTTTGTTTGTGTAGGTGCGTGGGACTTTTGAGAAGCCTCCTACTGGATTGATACCATGGTTCTCAAAACTGAGGGAAATACTTACGCTACACTTGCTGCATCACCCTCTCCTCTTCGAGGAAAACCAACGCAAGCTCAAGACGTAGCAGAGCCCGGCCGGCAGCTGGCTCCAACTTCCGCGCTTCTTTGCCGGCGAACTGTCGGCCTCTAGTCCGGGCGGGCTCTGGCTGCAGGCGGACGGCTGCTGCAGCAGGGCCTCTTGGGTTGCAGTTGAGACTTCTACCGCGGGCAATATAGCCCTGGCCCGCGGCCGGCAGACGTTCGCCCGCGCACGCGGCTTGGGTAGGCGGTGCACCCTCCACTGCAGGTACGATGGTGAATCGACCCTCTATGTGAGGGTGTTCGGGGAAGATGGTCGCCGCGCCGGGTGCTGCCCCGAGATGAATGACGGTGAGGAGGTGCTCGGCCTTGGTGATGGTCGCGATGAGGATGATGGCGAGCCTGCCCTTGGCGGCGGCCGCGTCTCCTCCAGCTACGGCGGCTCTTCCTCCGGTGACAGCTCCAGCACCGGTGGCTACGACCAGGCGCTGCGTCGCCACGCCCGCTTCGAAGGAGGCAGCGGGTCATCTCGTCATCGTGCCTCCGTGAAGCGCAAGGAGGGGTCTGGCTAGGCTCGGGGCGTCGCCAAGGGCCTGCCTCCGCGGATTGTTGCAACGCTGCTTTGCTTAGCTTTTTCTTTCTTTCCTGCATTGAAAAATGAAACCAGTATGGGCCCAGAGGGGCGTGTATCGAACTGTGGTTCTTTGGTTAATGCATTGTGTGAGTCGTTCCCATGCCGTGTTGTTATTTTGCGCAAAGATAACTTAACGTGGTGTGTTTTGGAAGCCCTTTCCCTCATGTGGTGTCCGCGTTGCTCGGAAACTGCAAAAAATTCATTAGGGGGTGCACCGAAGGATTTTCCGTCCACCCAAGCCTTGACTTGGTGCCTTGTATCGCGGTACCCGAGGGGCATGGATTTAGGAGAGATGTGCCAGCTTCCAGGCTCGAACGAGGGTGGCACGGGAGAAGGCAAAGAGAAGAGAAATGCTCGTGAGGGCACCTGCCTAGCCCCCTCGCGAGGTATGCGAGAGAGAGAGAACATGAGCAAACTGGAGCCGAAAAAAGAGGTAAAAGGCTGGGGAACCAAATCAGCAACGAACACCAAGAGCAACTCTGATTAAGGAAAAGCGAGCCAACTACGGAAAGCAAATGAAAAGCCGCGTCCGGCACCTAATCTAGTATTCAAGTCTTCTCACCAGTGCGGAGCTAAGTGCTGTCCACTAGGCGTGGGAGGGAGCCCGAGGGCCTGAGGCCGACGCTCCTGAGACTCCGGGGCGTGTACAGCCCCAACTCATTATTACGTGAGAGTGTCACGGGCGACAATTCTTCACAGGCACCGGGCCTTCTTCATAGGCTCTGGGCCTTTCTTCTCAGGCTCTGGGCCTTGCTTCTCAGGCTCTGGGCCTTGCTTCATGGATAGAACTTTCGGAGGTGCTGGATGTTCCAGGCATTCTGGATGGGTGTCCCATCCTGCGTCTCCAGGCGCGCTGCACCCGGCCTGGAGACATGAACGACCCTGAACTGGCCCTCCCACATGGGTGAAAGCTTGTGCAGCCCTTCCGTAGAGAGGACCCGCCTCAGGACGAGGTCGCCTACCTCGAGCGTCCTGGAGCGGATGTTGCGGCAGTGGTACTGCCGCAGAGCTTGTTGGTATCTTGCCGCCCTCAATGCGGCTTCACGACGGCGCTCTTCCCCCAGCACGAGATCCATCCCCCGCGTGGCGTCCTGCTGTGTTTCGTCGAACGCCAGGACCCGCGCGGAGCGATTCTTGACCTCGTGAGGAAGGACTGCCTCAGCTCCATAGACGAGGAAGAATGGAGTCTCGCCCGTTGGCTTGGTGGCGGTGGTACAGATGGACCACAACACAGACTGGAGTTCATCGTGCCAACCCCTGCCGTAGGCCTCCAGCTTCTTCTTGAAGGTCCTGGTCTTGAGACCCCTCAGGTCCTCAGCGTTGGCGCGTTCGGCCTAACCATTGCTCCTGGGGTGGGCCACCCGAAGCGTAGCAGATCTGTGTTCCAAGGTTAGCATAGTAGGTTTTGAAGAGGTTACTAGTAAACTGCGAGCCGTTGAAAGCACAAGTGCTCCCTAGGTGGTTTTGGTAATTAATGTCAACATATCTCTTGTTGGACTAACACGTTTATCTAGTATGTTTCAGATAAGTTCAACAATGGAGTGGCATGGACTAAAGGATGTGGGAACTCCTTCAAGATGCCAAGGACAAAGGATTGGCTAAAGCTTCAAGCACAAGACTCTTCATTTTACATTTTAGTGATCCAAGATCACATTGAGTCTATAGGAAAAGCCAATACTATCAAGGAGGGATGAGGTGTTGCTTAATGAGCCTTTTGCTTCATGTGCTTAGTGATATGCTCCAAAACCCTCAGCTACTTTCTCACATCCACATATGTCCTAAACCTAAAGACAAAATCGGTCTCACCGATTCTTCCTATCCGGCGCCACCGATTCCATATGTCATAGCCACTGCCACAAACCCTAGGCAAATCGGTTCTACCGATAGGGATCTCGGTCTCACCGAGATGGGATTATAATCTCTCCGTATGTCCATTATCAAAGTCGGTCTCACCGAGTTTGAGAATCGGTACTACCGAGATTACAATGCAAACTTTCTGGTTAACTTATTACCAAAATCGGTCCCACCGAGTTTGAGTAATCGGTCTCACCGAGTTTGCCTGACCAACTCTCTAGTTAGCTAATTACCAAAATCGGCTGCTTAGTTGTAGGCAGACGAGGTGTAGCATAGTTCTGCTTTGAAGCAGGTGCATTCGGCCGGTACATGCTGTTGGGAATCCATATCTTGCGCCTGCGAGGACGGGCCAAGATGAGCCCGTGTCACGGTTGCGCTGTTAGAGCTCTGGTATTCCTGCGCACCAGTTTCCGACATTGATAGCTTTGTTCACCAAGGTGGCGAAATCAGCAAAGTCGTGCACTAGAAGTGCGAGCTTGATGTCGACTTGAAGGCCGTCACGAACTTCTCTGTCTGCGTGCATCGGTTGCAATATCCTCTTGACATAGCGAGATAAGTCCAAGAACTCTCACCGATAGGCTTCAACAGTCTTGTTGCCTTGGGTGAGGTTATGAATTCACGCTTCTTCGGTCCATGACCCCTTGAGGATGAAGCGGCACGGAAGGCAGCCTCGAAGTCCGCCAGTGATGAGTGTTCCAATCTGGCGAGTACGCTGTGGCTGTCCCACCATTGAGCTGCGGGTCCCTTCAGAAGAAGGAAGCAAAGGTGACATAGTGGCGGGGCTACATCACAGACTCCATCTCATAGGTGATGTCACGCGGGCGATCCATCAAGATCCGATGGCTGAGTTGAGCTGCGGTATCTGCCGGGTTCAAAGTATGAAATCCTGCAGAGTTGTTCCGTTTGGGTGCTGGTGCATATTGGGGCGAGGAACTGAGCCATCATATTTTCCATGAACTGGCGATTCATCTCGAGCTGTTGGATCATACCAGCCATGTACTCAAAGCGGTGGTGGGAAGTTGGCCCCACGACCACGACCTGCTGGCCTAACCATCCTGCTATTATATAACAGGTAGTTCAAGATTAAGAATTTAAGCAAGAGATGAGAATCATTCATGATGAAACATGCATAATGAAAGCAAGATGATGGGAACTACATAGTAGTTGGCATATCTTACAAAAGGAATCATGCATAGAGTCCGATACATAGAGTCCAAAGACATAGACTACTACATCATAGGCGGCACACGTGCTCGCATGGCGAATACATCAAACACTAACAGACAAGCCTACATCGGTCCCACGCTGCATCGGAGATAGTCAGAGCTCGAAAGCTGGTAGTGCGGCGGTGGATAGTCCTCCACGCGGCTGACACGGGGCGCGGATACTCCTCCACGTCGGTGACACAGGGCCGCGGATACTCGGTGCTGAATCCGGCGTCCAGTGGCGAGGAAAGGGCCAAGTCGCGGAGAGTAGCCTCCACGTCCGCCAACCGACACCACAGGGCATCACGGTCTGGCTGGGTAGATCGCGAACGTGGCAGCTCTTCGGATCGGACAAAGGGTGCATCAGCGTCGAGCACGGTAGAGGTGCCGACGGGTGATGTACAACTCGTGGCGAAGAGCTCGGTTAGCTCGATCCAGCCCATCGGCATGCGAACAAAGTTCGATGGTGGAAAGGCTCTCTGGTGACAATGGTGTAGGCAGCGGTGTAGTAACCTCCTCACCAACATCGACGCGATAGCAATGTGCACAAGGGGAGGTGTCCAACTCTCGATACTACGCACGAAGACGTGTCGAGCAGCATAAGCACATCGTGGACTGCCATATCGATGGTCACTCCAACACCATGTGCGGTGTGCAGACAAGAGTGGACTCATACTCCCGAGAGTAGAGGTGGATGATGGCGCTGCATCGCTCTCGGTTGTAGTCTGGTACTCCTCATAGACGGTGTACTCGGGGTGCCAGCGATAACCCGATAGGTCATCATCTCGGCTAGCACCGCAGTGATCCCGAGGCACCAATGGCCGTCGTGTGGCGCCACGACCTGCCTCGTGGGTTCCATCTCGAAAACAAAGACGTTTCAAAGGAGTCAAATGACAGTGTGGAAATTGCTCAAATACAATTCCAAAAACAACTAGGGCTATGTCCAACTTTGGGGTGAATGCGGTCACGGGATCCTAGTGATAGTTAGTAAAATCGTTTAACCCGAGTAGAAGAGAGTTCAGAGCCCCAGAGTAAAGGTCGAGGAGTAAAAGATCCTAGTACCACCCGATGGCGACGTGGGCCCGTAAGGCACACAGCCAAGTTAGTAAAAGTTTTTGCAATGTCTAGACTCGACTTCGGCCAAGGAGTGTGGGAGGGGGATTCCTACAGGCAGTCGGCTCTGATACCAACTTGTGACGCCCTCGATTCAATCGTACACTAATCATGCACGCAAATGTGTACGATCAAGATCAAGGACTCACGGGAAGATATCACAACACAACTCTACAATAAAATAAGTCATACAAGCATCATAATACAAGCCGGGGCCTCGAGGGCTCGAATACAAGTGCTTGATCATAGACGAGTCAGTGGAAGCAACAATATCTGAGTACGGACATAAGTTAAACAAGGTGCCATAAGATGGCTAGCACAAACTGGGATCTGAGATCGAAGAGGAGCAGGCCTCTGCCTCGGGATCCTCCTAGGTCACTCTGGTCGTCGTCGGTGGGCTGCACGTAGTAGTAGGCACCTCCGGAGTAGTAGTAAATCCGAGGCGGTGGCGTCGCTCCGGGCTCCATCGTCAGTTGCAGCAATCGAGTAGAAATAGGGGAAAAGGGGAACAAGGCAACCGTGAGTACTCATCCAAAGTACTGCAAGCAAGGAGCTACACTACATATGCATGGATATATGTGTAAAGGCCATATCGGTGGACTGAATCTGCAGAAAAGCCGTAATAAGAGGGGATAGCTAGTCTTAACGAAGACTACGCTTCGGACACCGGTCTTGCCTGAAGACGGAAGAGGACATCGGAAGTCCTCCAAGTAACAACATATAGCAATAATCCTACCCGCAATCCCTGCTCATAACCCCGAGCGAGGCGACCACGGTTGTATTTGGCACTTGGAAGGTGTGTTTTATCAAGTATCCGGTTCTAGTTGTCATAAGCTCAAGGTACAACTCCAAGTCGTCCTGCTTCACAAGATCACGGCTATCCGAATAGATTAACTTCCCTGCGGGTGCACCATCTTACCCAAAGACGCTTGATCCCATTTGGCGGACACACTTTCCGGGTCATGCCCGCCGCGAAGATCAACACGTCGCAGCCCCACCTAGGCACAACAGAGAGGCCAACACGCCGGTCTAAACCTAAGCGCGCAGGGTGCAGGCCCATCGCCTGAGCACACACACGTTCGTCTGTGACGCTGCCGCAGGCACCTAGCCCAAAGAAAGCGTTCCACCAATCCGGCAGCGCGCTCCGTCGCTGACGTCTGAAGTACTTCGGCTGATACCACGACGCCGGGATACCCATAACTACTCCCGCGTAGATGGTTAGTGCGTATAAGCTCGTAGCCAACCCAGATCAAATACCAAGACCTCGTTAAGCGTGTTAAGTAACCGCGAATGCCGAACAGGGCCAGGCCCACCTCTCTCCTAGGCGGTCTCAACCTGCCCTGTCGCTCCGCCACAAAGATCCACTCGCGGGTGCTCCATCAGCCGACCCGACTTTAGTCTCGCATGTATCATGTATAAGTATATAGTATATACCCGTGATCAACTCCCGAGTGATCACGGCCCGATAGTATAGCACGGCAGACGGACAAGAAAGTAGGGCCACAGATGAAAGTACTAGCATCCTATACTAAGCATATAGGATTGCGGTAAGGTAACAACGGTTACAAGGACGAGCTATGCAGCAAAGATAGGAGTATCAAAACAGAACATGCTATACTACTCTAATGCAAGCAGATAGAGAAGAGTAGGCGATATCCGGTGATCAAGGGGGCTTGCCTGGTTGCTCGGCAAGAGAGAGGGTCGTCAACACCGTGGTCGAACCCGCCAGCAGCGCTTGGTCTCGTAGTCTACCGGAGAGAAGAGGGGGAAGAAACAATGAATACAAAGTAAACAGATGCATATCGATGCATGACATGTCAAGAAGCGATGCTAGGCGTGCCCTAACGTGGTATGAGGGGGTACTGGTTAGGGGGGAAAAACATCAGGAAGTTTTCCGGTTCGAGACGTCTGTCGATGCATTTAAACGGAGAGGAAAGTTTGCAGGTTCGATAGGTTAGAGGCGTGGGGTGGACGAACGGACTGCGTATCCGGATTCGTCTCGTCGTTCTGAGCAACTTTCATATAGAAAACATTTTCATCGGAGTTACGGTTTAAAAGATATGATTTTCTAAAGATTTAAATCATTTTTTGATTTTAATTATATATTTAATTCCAACCTTATCCAAAACAGTGTGTGCTGACGTAGGCATGACATCAGAGTGATGTCAGCAGGTCAACTGGTCGGTTGACCAGTCAAAACTGACATGGGGGACCCACTTGTCATAGACAGTGGGTTAAACAGAGTTTAAACTAACCTAAAATTAGTTAGGACATCTACTGGGCCCACCTGTCAGTGACTAATTAGGCTTTAGTTAATTAAATTAATTAATTAGCAGTTTATCTATTTATTTTTATTTGTTTATGACATGGGGCCCGCATGTCGGTGGCAATAGCTGTTGCCACGTCGCCAGATTGATCGGGTCAACCCGATCAACTAGGACCCGCAGGCCCATGGCGATGGCACCGGGTGGCCCTGTGCCAACCACGAGGCGGCGCGGCCGCGGCACGCGGCGACGCCGTAACGTGGCGGGGCACCCGGCCTCGTCGGGATTTTCGCTACACGGCGCTGCTCGGCGCGCAGCTTGGCCTAATCGAACGGCCACCGATGCCGCGTCGAGCGGGGTGGTGGTTTACGGACCTGGCGGAATCGGCACCGGCGACGAAGCTTTGGCGGCGGCGCTTTCGGGGCGCCGATGGAAACTACGCTAGGAGGCACGGGAGGTGTGTGCGTGTGTGCGTTGGGTTCACGGGAACACAAGGAACACGATGCGTCGCTCGGCGAGCACGACGGAGATCATGGCCACGCAGTGGCGGGCGAACAGCGGCGACGCGCTCACGGCAGAGCGGCGGCAGAGGCAGCTACGGTGCGCGAGGGGGCTAACGGAGATGGCGGAGATGGGAGCTCACCGTGCAGCACGCAAGATGGCCCTGGGTGGCTTAGTAGCTGCAGACGCGGCGTCGCGGAGTTGGTGAAGAACGCGGCAGCCGAGATGTGGGCGAAGGGATCCCGTGATTGGGGCTCCCCCTCGGTGAGGCCTCCCGTGGACGAGGAAGATGATGGGCGTCGACGGACACGCAGGCGCCGGGCGAGGCGATGGCTGTGGCCGCGCGATTCACGGGCAAGGGTCCATGGCGGTGTTCAAGCGTGGTGGGCGAGGAGGGCGAGAGGGGAGAGGAAAGAGAGGCGGCTAGGGTTCCGAGGTGCGGGGGCCTTGTAGGTCGACGGGGCGCGGCGGATGGCCGCATGTGGCCATCAGCGGCCACAGGCGGCTGCCAGGCGTCCACCTCCCTCTGTGAACAGAGGAGGAAGGAGAGGGCGAGTTGGGCTGGGCCGGGGAAGGGAATGGGCCAGGGCGAGGGGCCGGTGGGGAGGGGAATGGGCGGGGGGTTTGGCGGGGGGTTTTCCTCCCCTTTCTTGTTTTTTTTTTCTTTTCCTTTTCTGTTTTTAGTTTATTTAAAATGCGAGCATTTTACAAAAATTAGTGCACCCACCATAATTAGGTTAGCTATTTTAGACAACCCCTAACATTTTAGATTTTGTTTTTGAAACTTTTTATCGTTTGTTTTAGTTTTGATTTTGTTTTAGAACGGGTTCGAATCAAGAGAGGTTTGGCACAAGAATCGAGGTGATCACTATTGCATAACCATCCGGTGTTACAAATCTCCTCCACTACAAGAAATCTCGTCCGAGATTTAGGAGGTAGAAGGAAAGAGTGCGGATATTCATCTCGAAGACGATCCTCGCGTTCCCAGGTGGCTTCGTCTTCAGAGTGATTTGACCACTGGACTTTGAGGAACTTGATCGCCTTCTGACGTGTGCGGCGTTCAGCTTGGTCGAGAATGCGGACCGGATGCTCTTTATAGGAGAGGTCCTGTTGCAATTCGAGCACTTCATGGTCCACTGCTCGGATTGGGTCCTTGAAGCAGCGTCGAAGTTGTGACACGTGAAACACATCGTGAACCTGAGAAAGGTTCGACGGAAGCTCCAGCTTGATAAGCCACTTTTCCACGCTTTCGGAGAATAGTGAAAGGGCCAATATAGCGAGGAGCTAACTTGCCCTTGATCCCGGCGGTGAGCACCCTTCATTGGTGTAACGCGAAGGTAGGCCTTTTCGCCAAAGTTGATAGACCATGTCTTTGTGATGATGGTCATAATTACTCTTTTACGAGACCGAGCAGTCTTGAGATTCTCGTGAATAATGCGGACTTGTTCTTCGCATGTTGGATAATATCCGGACCAAGAGTGGACGTTCCCGATTTCGACCAGTTCGGAGGGTTCGCACTTTCGTCCATATAACACTTCAAGGGGCCATCTTCGACTAGCTTGATAGCTATTATTATAAGAGAACTCAGCATACGGAGAGATTCCTCCCATTTCTTGCGAAGGAAGCGACACAAGCTCGAAGCATGTCTTCGAGAATTTGGTTGACACGCTCAACTTGCCCTTGTGATCATGGATGAAAAGCAGATTGAAAGATAAATGAGTCCCCATAGCTTCTTGAAAACTTGCCCGAATCTTGAAGTGAATAAGCTGCCACGGTCCGAATCGATAACGGTGGAATACCGTGAAGTGAAACAATCTGGACATATAGAGCGTTGCAAGCTGACTAGCGTGATCGTTTCTTTGAC
Source organism: Aegilops longissima (assembly GCA_021605205.1). Classification (NCBI taxonomy): domain Eukaryota; kingdom Viridiplantae; phylum Streptophyta; class Magnoliopsida; order Poales; family Poaceae; genus Aegilops; species Aegilops longissima. Next base: position 470,684,295 of record CM038679.1, read on the forward strand.
CGCCGTAAAATGAGCAACTTTAGAAAGCCGGTCAATGACGACAAGAATAGCATCATTACCTTTCTGCGATTTGGGAAATCCAAAGGCGAAGTCCATTTCAACATGGTCCCATTTCCATTCGGAATAGAGATAGGTTGCGAGTTCCAAAGAGGCCTTTGATGTTCTGCTTTGATACGACGGCAAACGTCACACTCGTAAACATAGCGAGCAATGTCCTCGCTTCATATTAGACCACGGTAATCTCGGATTTAATGTCTTGATACATCTTTGTACTACCAGGATGGATACATAGAGGCGTATCATGAGCTTCTTTCATAACCTTCTCGAGTCATATTCAGATTTTCCTTCTTACACGGCACCACTAGGCGGCCTTTGAAGTACAAGGCGCCATCATCGCCAATAGTGAAGGATGAGGGATTTCCTTTCCGATGTCTTGTTTAAGCTTGTAGACTTCAGTCAAATCCTGCATTGTCTTTATGGTGCCCACGAGATCGGGTTCAACAGCCAGGGTATAAAGGAACCCCGGGGAACAACACGGAGATTCATCTTTTGGAACTCCGGAGGAGGGGAGGAGTGCACCCGAGGAACAATATGGAGGTTCAGCTTTCAATTCTTCAACAAGAGAGGGCTGAACTTTGTGAACTCAAGGTGGTTGCGATAAGACTTGCGGCTCAAGGCATCAACCATTACATTAGCCTTGCTCGGCGTATAGGAAATACCCAAATCAAAGTCACCAGCAGTCTCCATCCATCTCTGCCGACGGAGGTTCAGGTCTGGCTGAGTAAACAGATACTTCAGACTTTGGTGGTCGGTGAAGATCTCGCAACGACACGAGAAGGTAATGTCGCCACCGCTTTAGTGCATGAATGACGGCAGCAAGTTCGAGGTCATGAACTGGGTAGTTCTCTTCGTGAGGGCGAATCGCCGAGATGCATAAGCAACTACTTTGCGCTCTTGCATTAGGACACCGCCTAAACCTTGACGAGATGCGTCGCATAAATGACGAAGTCCTTCTTAGTATCGGGAGGAGCTAGCATCGGGCGACGTCAACTTGTCTTTGAGTGCCCGGAAACTTCCCCGACATTTATCTCGTCCATTGGAATTTGACGCCTTATGCAACAAAGTTAGTCGAGGCTGGCAATCTTGGAGAAGTTCTCGGCGAATCGACGGCAATAGCAAGCAGACCGAGAAAACTTCGACTTGCTTAACGCTTCTTCGGAGGAGTCCAATCGAGAATGGCCTGAACTCGTTCAGGTTGACGGCAATACCATCCTTAGAGATGACATGCCCAAGATAGGTTACTTGGAAGCCGAATTCACATTTGGAGAACTTGGCATAGAGTTGATGCTCTCGTAGCTTTTCCAAAGACAAGACGAAGATGTTCAGCATGTTCTTCTTCATTCTTGGAATAGATCAGATATCATCCGGATAAACCACGACGAACTTGTCGAGGTAATCCATGAATATATAGTTCATCGAAGCGAGAGAAGGTAGCTGGAGCATTGGTTAAGCCGAAGACATGACGGTGTACTCGTATGAACCATAACGAGTCACAAATGCGGTCTTGGGGATATCCTCCTCACGAACACGGATCTGGTGGTAACCCAACCTCAAGTCGAAGTTTCGAGAACACCGACGAACCAGCCAGTTGATCATAAAGATCATTGATCCGAGGAAGAGGATACTTATTCGAATGGTAGCTTGATTTATAGGACGGTAGTCTTGGACCAATCGGTTTGTCCCATCCTTCTTCTTGACAAAGAGAGAAGGTGCTCCCCAAGGTGAGCAACTTGGGCGAATGAAGCCGCTTTGAAGAGATTTGTCGATTTCCTCCTTTAGCTCAAGGAGTTCATGCGGCGGCATCTTGTATGGTCGCTTGGCTATAGGAGTGGTGCTCGGTTTCAAGTCGATGACGAATTCGACAGCTCTAGCAGGGGGAATCCTCGAAGTTCTTCAGGAAAGACGTCTTGGAAATCGCAAACGACAGGAATGTTTTCAATTCCCTCGAGGGGTGCGGCGTTCAATGCATTCAATGCATAGAGCCTTGCCTCGGCATCTTGAACCAGACGAGCATTGTAGCTTACGATTTCATCAGAAGGGTGTAGCAGATGGACGGTCTTAGTGGCGCAAACGATTGACGCCGTATGCGCTTTCAACCAATCCATCCCCAAAATGAGGTCGATGTTAGACGTCTTCAGGATAATGGGGGAGGCATAGAATTCCAGCCCTTCGATTTCCACGGGGACGTCGACGCCAACCATGGAGGTTTGACATTGTCCCAATGGAGTTTTACCACTACCAAGAGTTCATCTCTTCACACTTAACGTCGTGCTTGTATGCAAAGTCTTGAGACATGAATGAATGCGATGCTCTGAATCGAATAAAACAGATGCAGTACTGAATTTACGAGGAGTGTACCCATCACGATGTGAGCTGGTCTTGAGCTTCGTTCGGATCAACGTGGTTGGCCCGAGCTTGCCCATAAGACTTGCCGGTGTTGTTGCGGTTCGGTTGTTTCCACGGCCAGCCTTTGGAAGGGCCGATTGATTCTCGTTACGGTTGCATTCTCTAGCACGGTGCCACTGGCTGTCCGCACCAAGCATAAGCCATTATTGGGAGTGGAACAGAGCTTGGGGTGGTGGAGCTGGAAGCTTGGCTGCTTAGTTGTAGGCGCACGAGGTGTAGCATAGTTCGCTTTGAAGCAGGTGCATTCGGCTGGTACATGCTGTTGGGAATCCATATCTTGCGCTTGCGAGGACGGGCCCAAGATGAGCCCGTGTCACAGTTGCGCTGTTAGAGCTCTGGTATTCCTGCGGACCAGTTTCGACATTGATAGCTTTGTTCACCAAGGTGGCGAAATCAGCAAAGTCATGCACTAGAAGTGCGAGCTTGATGTCAGCTTGAAGGCCGTCACGGAACTTCTCCTGTCTGCGTGCATCAGTTGCAATATCCTCTTCGGCATAGCGAGATAAGTCCAAGAACTCTCACTGATAGGCTTCAACAGTCTTGTTGCCTTGGGTGAGGTTATGAATTCACGCTTCTTCCGTCCATGACCCCTTGAGGGATGAAGCGGGCACGAAGGCAGCTGGAAGTCCGCCGGTGATGAGTGTTCCAACTGGCAGAGTACGCCTGTGGCTGTCCCACCATTGAGCAGCGGGTCCCTTCAGGAAGAAGGAAGCAAAGGTGACATAGCTGGCAGGGGCTACATCAGCAGACTCCATCTCATAGGTGATGTCACGGAGCCAGTCATCAGCATCCAGTGGCTGAGTTGAGCTGCGGTATACGCTGGGGTTCAGGTGTATGAAATCCTGCAGAGTTGTTCCGTTTGGGTGCTGGTGCATATTGGGGCGAGGGAACTGAGCCATCATGTTTTCCATGAACTGGCGATTCATCTCGAGCTGTTGGATCATACCAGCCATGTACTCAGGCGGTGGTGGGAAGTTGGCCCCACGACCACGACCTGCTGGCCTAACCATCCTGCTATTATATAACAGGGGTAGTTCAGCATTAAGAATTTAAGCAAGAGACAGGAATCATTCATGATGAAACATGCATAATGAAAGCAGCATGATGGGAACTACATAGTAGTTGGCATATCTTACAAAAGGAATCATGCATAGAGTCCGATACATAGAGTCCAGTACATAGACTACTACATCATAGGCGGCACACAGGCTCGCGGCGAATACATCAAACACTAACAGACAAGCCTACATCAGTCCCACGCGGTACTGCGGAGATAGCTGTAGCCTGAAAGCTGGTAGTGCGGCAGTGGATAGTCCTCCACGTCGGTGACACAGGGGCATGGATACTCGGTGCTGAATCCGGCGTCCGTGGCGGGAAAGGGCCAAGTGCGGAGAGTAGCCTCCCACGCCCGCCAACCGACACCCCGGGCATCACGGTCTGGCTGGGTAGATCGCAGAACGTGGCAGCTCTCCGGATCGGACAAAGGGTGCATCAGCGTCGAGCACGGTAGAGGTGCCGACGGGTGATGTACAACTCGTGGCGAAGAGCTCGGTTAGCTCGATCCAGCCCATCGCATGCGTAACAAAGTTCGATGGTGGAAAGGCTCTCTGGTGACGATGGTGTAGGCAGCGGTGTAGTAACCTCCTCACCAACATCGACGCGATAGCAATGTGCACAAGGGGAGGTGTCCAACTCGATACTCGCACGAAGACGTGTCGAGCAGCATAAAAGCATCGTGGACTGCCATATCGATGGTCACTCCAACACCATGTGCGGTGTGCAGCACAAGAGTGGACTCATACTCCCGAGAGTAGAGGTGGACGATGGCGCTGCATCGCTCTGGTTGTAGTCCTGGTACTCCTCATAGACGGTGTACTCAGGGTGCCAGTGATAACCCAGATAGGTCATCATCTCGGCTAGCACCGCAGGTGATCCCGAGGCACCAATGGCCGTCGTGTGGCGCACGACCTGCCTCGTGGGTTCCATCTGAAAACAAAGACGTTTCAAAGGAGTCAAATGACAGTGTGGAAATTGCTCAAATACAATTCCAAAAACAACTAGGGCTATGTCCAACTTTGGGGTGAATGCGGTCACGGGATCCTAGTGATAGTTAGTAAAATCGTTTAACCCGAGTAGAAGAGAGTTCAGAGCCCCAGAGTAAAGGTCGAGGAGTAAAAGATCCTAGTACCACCCGATGGCGACGTGGGCCCGTAAGGCACACAGCCAAGTTAGTAAAAGTTTTGCAATGTCTAGACTCGACTTGGCCAAGGAGTGTGGAAGGGGATTCCTCAGCAGCAATCGGCTCGATACCAACTTGTGACGCCCTCGATTCAATCGTACACTAATCATGCACGCAAATGTGTACGATCAAGATCAAGGACTCACGGGAAGATATCACAACACAACTCTACAATAAAATAAGTCATACAAGCATCATAATACAAGCCGGGGCCTCGAGGGCTCGAATACAAGTGCTCGATCATAGACGAGTCAGCGGAAGCAACAATATCTGAGTACGCATAAGTTAAACAAGGTGCCATAAGATGGCTAGCACAAACCGGGATCTGAGATCGAAGGGGAGCAGGCCTCCGCTCGGGATCCTCCTAGGTCACTCCCGGTCGTCGCCGGTGGGCTGCTGCGTAGTAGTAGGCACCTCCGAGTAGTAGTCGCCGAGGCGGTGGCGTCGCTCTGGGCTCCATCGTCTGGTTGCAGCAATCGAGTAGAGATAGGGGAAAAGGGGAACAAGGCAACCGTGAGTACTCATCCAAAGTACTGCAAAGCAAGGAGCTACACTACATATGCATGGATATATGTGTAAAGGCCATATCAGTGGACTGAACTGCAGAAAGCCAGAATAAGAGGGGGATAGCTAGTCTTAACAAAGACTACGCTTCTGGACACCGGTCTTGCACAGACGGAAGAGGACATCGGAAGTCCTCCAAGTAACAACATATAGCAATAATCCTACCCGGTAATCCCTGCCATAACCCCGAGCGAGAGCGACCACCGTTGTATTGGCACTTGGAAGGTGTGTTTTATCAAGTATCCGGTTCTAGTTGTCATAAGCTCAAGGTACAACTCCAAGTCGCCCTGTTATCAAGATCACGGCTATCCGAATAGATTAACTTCCTGCGGGGTGCACCATCTTACCCAAAGACGCTTGATCCCATTTGGCCGACACACTTTCCGGGGTCATGCCCGCCGCGTAAGATCAACACGCCGCAGCCCCACCTAGGCACAACACAGAGGCCAACACGCGGTCTAAACCTAAGCGCGCAGGGTCAGGCCCATCGCCTGAGCACACACTCAGACGCGTTCGTCTGTGCCGGAAGCGACCTAGCCCAATGAGCGTTCCAGTCCAATCCGGCAGCGCCACGCTCCGTCCGACGTCTGAAGTGCTTCGGTGATACCACGACGCGGGATACCCATAACTACTCCAGCGTAGATGGTTAGTGCGTATAAGCTCGTAGCCAACCCGGATCAAATACCAAGACCTCGTTAAGCGTGTTAAGTAACCGCGAACGCCGAACAGGCCAGTGCCCACCTCTCTCCTAGGCGGTCTCAACCTGCCTGCCGCTCCGCCACAAAGATCCACTCATGGTGCTCCATCACCGACCCGACTTTAGTCTCGCATGTATCATGTATAAGTATATAGTATATACCCGTGATCAACTCCCGAGTGATCACGGCCCGATAGTATAGCACGCGAGACGGACAAGAAAGTAGGGCCACAGATGAAAGTACTAGCATCCTATACTAAGCATATAGGATTGCGGTAAGGTAACAACGAAGTTACAAGGACAAAGCTATGCAGCAGTATAGGAGTATCTCAAAACAGAATATGCTATACTACTCTAATGCAAGCGGTATAGAGAAGAGTAGGCGATATCCGTGATCAAGGGGGCTTGCCTGGTTGCTCGCAAGAGAGAGGGTCGTCAACACCGTAGTCGAACCGCCAGCAGCGTCGGTCTCGTAGTCTACCGGAGAGAAGAGGGGAAGAAACAATGAATACAAAGTAAACAGATGCATATCGATGCATGACATGTCAAGAAGCGATGCTAGGCGTGCCCTAACGTGGTATGATGGGGTATCTTGGTTAGGGGAAAAACATCCGAAGTTTTCCGGTTCGACGTCTGTCGAGACAGATTTAACCGGAGAGGAAAGTTTGCAGGTTCGATAGGTTAGAGGCGTGGGGTGGACGAACGGACTACGATCCGGATTCGCCTCGCCGCTCGAGCAACTTTCATATAGAAAACATTTTCATCGGAGTTACGGTTTAAAAGATATGATTTTCTAAAGATTTAAATCATTTTTGATTTTAATTATATATTTAATTCCAACCTTATCCAAAACAGTGTGTGCTGACGTAGGCATGACATCAGAGTGATGTCAGCAGGTCAACTGGTCGGTTGACCAGTCAAAACTGACATGGGGGACCCACTTGTCATAGACAGTGGGTTAAACAGAGTTTAAACTAACCTAAAATTAGTTAGGACATCTACTGGGCCCACCTGTCAGTGACTAATTAGGCTTTAGTTAATTAAATTAATTAATTAGCAGTTTATCTATTTATTTTTATTTGTTTATGACATGGGGCCCGCATGTCAGTGGCAATAGCTGCCACGTCAGCAGTTGACTGGGTCAACCCAGTCAACTAGGACCCGCAGGCCCACCGGCAAGGCACCTGGGGTGGCCCTGTGCCAACCACGTGGCGGCGGCGGCGTTTGGCACGGCGACGCCGAAGCGCGGCGGGGCACCGGGCCTCGTCGGGATTCGCTTCACGGCGCCGTTCGCGCGCGCAACAACCTATCGAACGGCCACTCGATGCAGCGTCGAGTGGGGGTGGTGGTTTGGCGGACCTGCCGGAATCGGCACCGGCGACGAAGCTTTGGCGGCGGCGCGCGCCGGACGTCGATGGAAACTACGCTAGGAGGCACGGGGAGGTGTGTGCGTGTGTGCGTTGGGTTCCTGAGAACACAAGGAACACGATGCCGTGCTCAGGCGAGCACGACGGAGATCATGGCCACGGTGGTGAGGCGAACCGCGGCGACGTGCTCACGGCAACGGCGACGGGGCAGCTACGGTGCGCGAGGGGGCTAACGGAGATGGCCGGGAGATGGGAGCTCACCGCAGCACGCAAGATGGCCCTTGGGTGGCTTAGTAGCTGCAGACGGCGTCGCGAGTTGGTGAAGAACGCGCAGCCGAGATGTGGGCGAAGGGATCCTGTGATTCGGGCTCCCCGCCCCACCGAGGCCTCCGGTGGACGAGGAAGACGATGGAGGTCGGACGGACACGCAGCGCGGGCGAGGCGATGGCTGTGGCCGCGCGATTCACGGGCAAGGGTCCATGGCGGTGTTCGGGCGTGGTGGGCAGAGGAGGGCGCAGCACGGGGAGAGGAAAGAGAGGCGGCTAGGGTTCCAGGTGCGGGGGGGCCTTGTAGGTCGACGGGCGCAAGGATGGCGGCATGTGGCCATCAAGGCCACGCGCGGCTGTCTGGCGCTCCACCTCCCTCTGTGAACAGAGGAGGAAGGAGAGGGCGAGTTGGGCTGGGCGGGGAAGGAATGGGCGGGGGCGAGGGGCCGTGGGGAGGGAATGGGCGGGGGTTTGGCCAGGGGTTTTCCTCCCCTTTTCTTGTTTTTTTTCTTTTCTTTTTCCTTTTCTGTTTTTAGTTTATTTAAAATGCCAGAGCATTTTACAAAAATTAGTGCACCCCACCATAATTAGGTTAGCTATTTTAGAGAACCCCCGAACATTTTAGATTTTGTTTTTGAAACTTTTTATCGTTTGTTTTAGTTTTGATTTTTTTTTAGAACGGGTTCGAATCAAGAGAGGTTTGGCACAGTAACCGAGGTGATCACTGTTGCATAACCATCCGGGTGTTACAGCAACCGTTACCCTTCGTGGGTTGAAGTCTCCACCAACATGGAAGTACGATTGCACCACTTATCGGAACCACGCCAAAAACATCAGTGTCTCCAATTGCGTTTGAATCCTCCAAACCCTTCCCTTTACTTTCTTGCAAGTTGCATGCTTTACTTTCTGCTGCTCATACATGCTTGCTTGTTATGTATTGAAAAAGTTAAACTTGTGCCTAAACTTCACTTAAACTTTGATAAGGTTAAAAACTGTAACTTTGGTACTTAGTGTCTAATCACCCCCCCTCTAGACACCTCTTCTCAAGATCCTATAAGTGGTATCAGAGCATTGGTCTCCATTGCCTTGGTTTAATCACCATTGGAGGAAGATGGATGAGTCTACTTCGGGGAGTCTTAGTCATAGAGTGCCTATTCTTGATGGAGAGTATTTTCATGAGTGGAAAAATGAGATGCTTGTAATTTTCAATCAATATCATTTGAACAAGTACATTGCTAGCCCTTGTGCTCCTCATGTTGATCCTATGCATCCTACCCTTGATGAATCTATTGACATGACTAGGAATCTTAGAACTGTTAATCTTATCATTAGAGGCTTTCCTAGAAACTTGATTAGAGTTTTGCCTACTTTTGAGTGTGCCTACACTATAAGGAAATTTCTTGAGGAATGCTTTCCAAATTATTCCTTGAAAAATCTAGATGAAATTCTCTATAAGTCTATTGCCTTGAGTAAAATGAATACTAGTGATCTTATGTTTGGTGATCGTCTATTTGAACTTACCGACCTTATGCGTGCCAAAGGAGATGTTGGAATTATTAGTGATACTATTTCCGAAGCTATAAGAATTCATAAGCAAGATCATTGTCAAACTCGCTCTAATGAATTACCCTCTCTAGGATTTGGTCCACCACATGACGATGTTGAACATGGATACTATGATGAGGATGATGATAGTGACTTCGATCTTGATGATGCAATGAGACATTTTGGTCTTATGGCAAATCTTCGGGGATATGTGTCAGGAGGAAAGGAATGGGTTCTTGATAGTGGATGTACCGATCACATGACCGGAGATAAAGACATGTTTCGTGAGCTTGCTGAAAATGATGGTCCTCAAAAGTTTGTCACTTTCGGTGACAACTCAAAGGGTAAGGTGGTTGGCCTCAGTAAGGTGGCCATCTCACATGATAGCTCCATTCAAAATGTCATGCTCTTTGAATCTCTTGGCTACAACTTACTTTCAGTATCTAGACTTGCTGATTTCGGTGTCTTATTTACTGAAATTGATTGCCAAGTGTTTTGTTGAGACAATCACAAAATGGTCTTTACTGGTGTGCGTAGAGGTGATCTATAGATTGCTGATTTCACTAAAAAGGCTCAACCTAAAACTTGCTTCATTGCTAAATCCTCAAAAGGTTGGTTATGGCATAGACGATTAGGTCACATTGGCATGAGAAACCTTGACAAGCTTATTAAAAGGAATCATATCCTTGGAGTTAACGATGTCATATTTGATAAGGATAGACTTTGCAGTGCTTGCCAAGCAGGTAAACAGGTTGGAGGAAGGCATCCCGTGAAGAACATCATGACCACGAAGAGGCCACTCGAGCTACTTCACATGGATCTCTTTGGTCTCAACTCCTACAAGAGTCTCGGTGGAAATTCTTTTGGTCTAGTTATAGTTGATGATTTTTCCAGATTTACGTGGGTGTTCTTTCTCGATGATAAATCGCAGGTCCAAAAGATCTTCAAAAACTTCACTAGAAAGGCCCAAAATCAATTTGAAGTGAAGATCAAGAAGGTTCGCAGCGACAACGGAACAAAGTTCAAGAATGGAAATGTGGACACCTTTCTTGACAAAGAAGGGATTTCACACGAGTTCTCGGCTACGTACACACCTCAACAAAATGGAGTTGTTGAGAGGAAGAACCGGACGCTCATCGAAATGGCGAGAACGATGCTTGATGAGTACAAGACACCGAAGCACTTTTGGGCAGAAGCGGTTGAGACAGCTTGTCATGCAACAAATCGCTTGTATCTTAACAAGCTACTCGGCAAGATGGCATACGAGCTCCTCACCGGTAACAAACCCCAAGTTGGATACTTTCGAGTATTCGGCTCAAAGTGCTACATTCTTGATAAGCATCGTCGCTCTAAATTTGCTCCTAAGTCTCATGAAGGTTTCCTACTAGGTTATGGCTCAAACTCTCACACTTACCGTGTCTACAACAATTTCACCCGAAAGGTTGAAGAGACGGTAGATGTGAAGTTTGATGAATCTAACGGCTCGCAAATAGAGCAATTTCCAATTGATGTAGGAGACAAAGACCCTTCGGAAGCAATCCGACTTGTCTATTGGCAAGGTCCGTCCAACGGAGGTGAAGGAGAGTACCTCGTCTATTCAAGTGGAAGCTTCTACTTCACGACAAGATGAACCAAGGGTTGATACGGAAGCATCCACAAGTGGGACACACCAAGATGAAGAAAACGAGGAAGTGCATCATCACGAACGTCAACAACCTCCTTCTCCACCACGACAAGAGAACGACAACGCCAACAATGAAGAAGGCCAAGAAGAAGAACGATATGAAGAAGATGTTCAACAAAGACCCAAGCAAAAGCTTTCATGAGTTCGAGCAAGAATTGCTAAAGACCATCCCGTCGAGCAAATCTACAATGATATTCAAACCGGGAGAATCACTCGCTCTAAAACTCGTTTAGCTAACTTTTGTGAAAACTATTCTTTCATCTCTAGAATTCAACCTATGAAGGTTGAAGAAGCATTGGAAGATCCGGATTGGATAAATGCTATGCATGAATAGCTACACAACTTTGAGAGGAATCAAGTTTGGACATTGGTTTAGAAGCCCGACAACAACCACAACATCATCGGTACCAAATGGGTGTTTCGCAACAAGCAAGATGAAGATGGACAAGTAGTTCGCAACAAAGCACGTCTAAATGCCCAAGGCTACACACAAGTCGAAGGTATGGACTATGGTGAGACTTATGCTCCGTTGCTAGACTTGAGTCCATTCGCATCTTACTTGCCTATGCTAATCATCATGATATCACCTTGTACCAAATGGACATTAAAAGTGCTTTTCTAAATGGTGAAATAGAGGAGGAAATTTATGTTAAGCCACCTCCTGGCTTTGTCAATCCTAAGAAACCCAATCATGTTTACAAACTTCACAAAGCTGTTTATGGTCTTAAACAAGCTCCTAGAGCATGGTATAAATGCTTGACCTAGTTTCTTCTTGAAAAAGGCTTTGAAATTGGGAAAATTGATTCCACACTTTTTACTAAAAGGGTTAATGGAGAATTATTTGTATGCCAAATTTATGTTGATGATATCATATTTGGATCAACTAACCCTCATTTTAGTGAAAAGTTTGGGAAGCTAATGTCGGAGAAGTTTGAGATGTCAATGATGAGTGAACTCAAATTCTTTCTTGGGTTGCAAATCAAGCAAACTAAGGAAGGTACTTTTGTCTCTCAAACAAAGTACACAAAGGACTTATTCAAGAAGTTCAATATGCAAGAATGCAAAGGTATGTCTACACCCATGCCTACTAGTGGACATCTTGACTTAACCAAAGATGATGAACCGGTTGATCAAAAGGTTTATCGCTCTATGATTGGTTCATTGTTATATCTATGTGCTTCACGTCCCGATATTATGCTAAGCGTGTGCATGTGTGCACGATATCAAGCTGCTCCTAAAGAATGTCATCTTAAGGCCGTGAAAAGGATAGTGAGATACTTAATCCATACACCAAATTTTGGAATTTGGTATCCTAAGAGGGCCTCTTTCGATCTTGTTGGCTACTCCGACTCGGACTATGCCGGTGACAAGGTTGATAGAAAGTCCACTTCGGGTACTTGTCAATTTCTTGGTAGATCTCTTGTGTCTTGGTCCTCCAAGAAATGTAACTCGTATCCTTATCCACCGCCAAGCGGAATACATTGCCGCTGGTTCATGTTGTGCTCACATTACTTTGGATGACCCAAACTCTTAAAGATTATGGGATATATGTGAAACATGTTCCATTGCTTTGTGACAATGAAAGTGCTATCAAAATTGGACATAATCCCGTACAACATTATCGAACTAAGCATATTGAAGTTCGTCATCATTTCATTCGAGATCATGTTGCTAAGGGTGACATTGATCTTAAGCATGTTCGCACCGAAAAGCAATTAGCGGATATATTCACTAAACCTCTTGATGAGAAAGTGTTTTGCAGGTTAAGAGGAGAATTGAACATCATTGATGCTTCAAACTTGGAGTAGAAACTCCATTGGATACATGCAAGACATGAGCTTATGCCTAATCCTTGATATCTCACCTATAATGCAAATCTTATGTCTTGGATATATTTGTATCTTGCATGTTATCTAACTCATGTAGGTACTTGGTTGAATTAAAATCCATGAGATTGTAAACCACTCATATCATGAGCAATCTCTACATCACCAAATCTCTACACAAGGTGGTTGAAGCCAAGGAAGCACAAAACCATTTAAACATATCCTTTTGACAAATTCTATGTTGAGCTTCATGATTGTCATTGTTGGATACACAAGTGCTCTTCCTTGCACGAACTAACCCATGTAGGTAGATGGACTCAAATTCCAAGTGGTGCTCCAAATTATTGATGAGCTACATCAACCTTGAGCAATCCACACAAGTTCAACTACATGGACAACACCACCAGCCAAGGTATGTTATTCCATCTTAGAGAAGCTTTACTCCAAGTCATGAGTTAAAGCAACTCGACAAGATGTGAATACATCAAGGTGCTTAAACGAAAAATGGCAACCCCATTTTGAGCTTAAACGACGAGTAGGACCTATGATCAAGTGATCTCACTTGACTCCTAAGTCAATATACTCTAACATAGGGGACTTTGTCGCCGACCATCTCTAGATGAAGTTCTCTTGTGTTCTTTTCTGTGTTTTTGCATTTGTCTCATGCATATGTGTTTCCCCTTTAAAAAAAAACTTCATCTAGATTTCTTTCTGTTTGCTCTGCATTCCAATTCATTGCAAATCTTTCAGTAAATTCCTTGCAAATCTTTGTGAGATCTTATTAGTCAAGTGAGCTGAGGTGACAAGTGTTTTCTCTGCGATGACCTTGGTTACACCAATTTTTTATTTTCGGTCCAACCGAAAACTTTCGGTACCACCGAAGCATACCACTCGGTGCCACCGATTTCACAACAGGAAAAATAATTTGCCACTTATTCTGTGTTTATTTTGATCCAGCTCAACTCAATGAATCTTGTCCTCTACAAGCATCACATTTTTATCATTGCTTTAGGTTGTGATTCAAGGATCAAACCCATTCACGACAAATTCCAGCGGGGGAGAGAGAGCGAAAAGTTTTCTTATCAAGCCCTTCTTGGAAATTGATGTCAAAGGGGGAGAGAGAGATCACATCAAAGCTTATCACTTAGAGAGATCACATCAGAGAAGGAGAGAGAGATCCTTCAGGGGGAGAGAGAGATCTCCAGGGGGAGAGAATACCAGATGAAAGTATTTCTCAAGGATCCCAGATGCTTGGTGTTCAAGACGAGAGATGCCACATGTAACGCCCTCGATGCGGCTATATCTCCCACGTGTCGAAGCACGACTTAGAGGCATAACCGCATTGAAAGCAATGTCGCAAGTGAGGTAATCTTCACACAACCCATGTAATAAATAAGGAAAGAGATACATAGTTGGCTTACAATGCCACTTCACACAATACATAAATAAACATCCATCATTCAGATTACACTCAAGGTCCGACTACGGAACCAAAATAAAAGAAGATACCCCAAATGCTACACAGATCCCCGATCGTCCCAACTGGCTCCACTACGATCATCAAGAAAGACACATAGTAACGACCACGCCTCGTCGAACTCCCACTTGAGCTCGGTTGCGCCACCTGCCCGCATCGCCGGAACCTGCAACTGTTTTGGTAGAATCTGTGAGTCACGGGACTCAGCAATCTCACACCCGCGAGATCAAGACTATTTAAGCTTATAGGAAGGACAGAGTTTTGAGGTGGAGCTGCAGCAAGCGACTAGCATATATGGTGGCTACATTCGCAAAAGAGAGCGAGAAGAGAAGCAAAGCACGGTCGTGAAGCTAGTAGTGATCAAGAAGTGATCCTGAACTACTTACGCCGACATAACTCCAACACCGTGTTCACTTCCCGGACTCCGCCGAGAAGAGACCATCACGGTTACACACGCGGTTGATGTGTATTTTATTTAAGATCAACTTCGGGTTTTCTACAACCGGACATTAACAAATTCCCATCTGCCTCATAACCGCGGGCACGGCTTTGAAAGATAATACCCGCAGGGTGTCCCAACTTAGCCCATTATAAGCTCTCACGGTCAACAAGGATATTCCTTCTACCGGAAGACCCGATCAATCTCGAATCCGGACTACAAGACATTTCGACAGAATAAAACAAGACTAGCAAAGCCGCCCGATTGTGCCGACAAATCCCGATAGGAGCTGCACATATCTCGTTCTCGGGGCACATCCGGATGAGCAGTCCATACAACTAAAACCAGACCTCAAGTTTCCTTGAGGGGGCGCTGCATAGGGCTCTAGTTCGGGCCAGCACTCGAAGGAGCACTGGTCCGGGGGGGTTAAAATAAAGATGACCCTGCTCGCGAAAACCCGGGGAAAAGGCTTAGGTGGCAAATGGTAAAACCAAAGTTGGGCCTTGCTTGGACGAGTCTTATTCAAAGCGAACTGTCAAGGGGTCCCATAAATCACCCAACCGTAAGGAACGCTAAATCAAGGAACATAACAACGGTATGACGGAAACTAGGGTGGCAAGAGTGGAACAAAACACCAGGCATAAGGCCGAGCCTTCCACCCTTTACCAAGTATATAGATGCATTAATTATAGCAGATATATATTGTGATATCCCCAACAAGTAAACATGTTCCAACAAGGAACAACACCTCCATGTTCCAACAAGGAACAAACTTCAACTTCACCTGCAACTAGCAACGCTATAAGAGGGGCTGAGCAAAGCGGTAACATAGCCAATCAACGGTTTGCTAGGAAAAGGATGGTTAGGGGCTGACTTGGCAATATAGGTGGCATGATAAGCAAGTGATAGGCATCGCAGCATAGGCATAGCAAAAGAGCGAGCAACTAGCATAGCAAAGATAGAAGTGATTTCGAGGGTATGGTCATCTTGCTCGCAATGTTCTCGTGAGTTGTCGAAAGCTTGATACTCGAAAGCGTTCTCAACAGGTTCCTCGCTCACGTATCGCCTCCGGCTCTACCCAAAGCAAGAACACAAACAAAGGAACCACAATAAATCACGGTGCAATGCACAAGCAACATGATACAAAACATGACATGATATGCGAGATGTGATATGCAATGCGATGCGCGCTCCGAAGGAAAATGATGAACCAGGCATCAACTTGGCAAACCAAGTATGCCGCTGAAAGATGGGATGATTTCGTTGAAATCGATATAAAGATCACCGAATCGGATGCACGGTTTGCAAATGACAAGCAAAACAAGAATGGCACAAATCTGCCATTAACAACATGATGCCACTTAGCAAGCAACAAGAAATTAAGCTACTGCACCCAAACGTACCAACAAAGTATATGGCAGTGATCTACTCAAGATGCTTGACAAAAGATGAACACTGAGCTACGGCTAGTTCACATCATAACAGGTTCAAACAAGCATGGCAAAAGAGCAAAACATATCAGCTTCACAGACTTGGGGAAATTACTGAACATGGCAAAAACAGCATCAGGTAGCAATTTCAGAGCAAGAAAACTACATGCTACAGGAACTTATAATAGCAAAACAAGGCATGGAATGAATCTACTCAAAGCATAGAACAAAAGTCCCTTACTGACCATAAGCCAAAAGGATCAAAATATAGTAACACCCATGTCAATATCGCAAGTTTCATAATGATTCAAGAATGGGCATGTCAAAACAGATAACAAGTAGGCATGTTTAAGGGCTCAAAGCACTCACTACAGAGCCTTTCATGACAAACTAAGCATACATACATAAAGAAGACATGGCATAGAAGACATACATGGCAAGAACAACATCATAGCATACACGGATCAACCACAACAACCTTGGCAAAATTGAATAACATGTAAACAATCTGCCAGGAAACATTTGATAGCAAAAGTAGAGCTCGATTGATTCAAGCTATGGCACTCCATAATTGCAAACAAAGGCATGGATGGATAGAGCATAACCATATGTTCAAAACATCCTTAATGAAGTATCTCAAAATATGCATGGATCTCCCGGTAGCATCAAGTTAACATGGCATCAAAATATCAGCAAAACAGGGCTGAAATCAGCAACATCAGGAAGCCTACTTTGCATGCTTGTGCTAGTCACCACATAGATCACAAAATTACATGGCATATACCCCTGTAAATATGGCATGACATATTACAAAACACATGTAGGACTCCAATTCATAGGGTGCACACATCAATCATAGCAAAAATAACAAAAGTGCATGTTCTGTTAAGAAACAGAAACTAACATCACATAGCCTTCTTCTAACAGCATTTCGGGCATCAATATGAGCTCAAATGAAAATGATGCAATGAGATGAAATGATCTACTCCTCGAGTCGAATATTTTGACATATTACACGCATGAAACGGAGCTACAGGTGCAGAGTTATGATGCGTTGAAAATGCCACGAAATAATCACCGAGATAAAAACTTAGACGATTTTTAGGTGGGAAAAAGTCAACCGAACGGGATCCGGATCGGGATCCGATCGGGCGACGGCGGACCTCGCCGGATCCGCGGCGGGGACGGCACGGCCGGATGGGGGCCGGCCGGATCCGGGCCGGAGGCCGGGCAAGGGAGGAGGTGGCGGCGACGGGCGGCGGGCGACGGCCAAGCTGAGGGCTGGGCCGGAGCAGAGGCGGCGGGGGCGCCGGGCGCTGGAGCCGGGCGGGCGGTGGCGGAGGTGTGCCGGCCGGGAGCGGGCGGAGGAGGCCTCGGGTGCCATGGAGGCGGCGGCGCTGGCGACTGGTCAAGGGCGGGCCGCCGTGGCCGCAGGGGCACGGCCAGCGAGGGAGGCGGCGGGCATGTGGCGCTGATAGGGCGCTGGGCGGCGGGCTGATGGGCGGACGTGTCCGTCGTCGGAAAATTGTCCGCCAAAGCGGGGATGAGGATGGCTAGGGTTTGGACCCGGATTTGGAATGGGGGTGTATATATAGGCATAGAGGGAGCTAGGAGAGTCCAAATGAGGTGTAGTTACCACACGATCGTGATCGAACGACGGAGAGGATGGAAGTGACTTAGATGGGTTATTGGACTATTTTGAAAGGGTGTTGGGCTGCAACTTAAAAGAGGCCTTTGCGAGAGTGCGGTTAACCGCTGAGTACCAAACGAGCTCCAAATGACCAAACTTGACCGGTGGTCACCGTGGTATACCAAGGCCACTTGACAAACCTCGTCCATTCCGAGAAGGTTTAGTACCCGCACACGGAAAAACGTAAAAGGGGACGCCGGGGGACATAGGAGTGCCGGATTGCAAAACGGACAACGGGAAAAAATGCTCGGAAACATGAGACGAACACGTATGCAAATGAGATGCACATGATGACATGATATAAAATGCATGACATAGACAAAATTGAAAAAGAAGAAAACCCCAACCACGGAGGGAATATCATATCACAATGCCGAAAATGGCAAGAGTTGGAGTTACAATTATGGAAAGTTACATCCGGGGTGTTACAACACTCCACCACTACAAGAGGATCTCGCCCCAGATCTAGGACCTGAAAGAACTCCGGATATTCGAACGGAGGTGATCCTCGCGCCCTGTGTGGCTTCTCGGTCGGAATGGTGTGACCACTTCACTTTCAGGAATTTGATTGACTTGTTGCAGTCTTGCGCTTCGGTTTCTTCAAGAATAAACAATTGGAAAACAAAAAGGGTTAAAAAGTAAAATAAACAACCCTAAAATTAAAAAATAAAAGGCAAAACAACTCAAAAAAAATCAAAAAAAATGGAAACAAAAAGGAAAATTAAAAAGAAAAAATCCCAAAAACATGAAAAAATCAAAATAGAAAAAAATACCAAAGCAAAATTAAAGAAAAATGTAAACATTTTAAGTTTTTAAAATTTCAAAACTCCAAAACAATAAAATAGGCATTTAAAAACCAAAAAACTAAACCCGAAAAACAAACCAAAACCATGGTAAAACAAAACCCAAAATTAATCAAAAACCCAAAAATTAAAAAAAATGTAAACAATTGGGCAAAAATTGAAAAAAGGCTGTTTTAAGATTAAAATTTAAACAAAGTTTTAAAGCATCCGGTAAAAAATTTAAAAATTCAAAAAGAAAGATTTGAAATAAATTTTGCATTTCCAAAAACAAAAAAAAATTTAAGCTTTAAACCAAAATTCAGAAAACAAAACAAATTTAGGAAAACCCGGAAAATTCCATAAAAAACAATTGGTCCCGGGGGGCCCCTAATTTCCCCAAAAAAGGCCCCGGGAAAAGAAATACCCAAGGGGGAAAAACCCCGGGGGGATCCCAAAAAGGGGCAGGGGGAAAGTTTACCCGGGGGTAAAATCCGAAAACCAGCCCGGTTTAGAAAGAACAAATCAACCCGGTACAGGATGCGGGAGCCCAGGGCCGAGGAAGGCCGGCCAGGCGCCAAGGCGTGGGGGCCGGGCCCGGGGGGGCGGGGAGGCCAGGAAACGCGCGGGTGAGGCATGCAGGGGGCCCGGAGGCGGGGGGCGGAAAGGCATGACCGGATGCCTGCGAGCAGGGTTGTATGGCCGCGAGGGTGGAAGGGCGGAAGGGGCTATGGGTAGGACATTGAAGGGGGCGGTTGACCGCTGGTCCAAATGTAAAAAGGCCAAATAGTCAATGTCTAACGCATTGATAATGATAGAGGGCTTAGAAACCAAGAAAATCATGCGACTGCTTGACATTCGAGGAGGTTCCCAATTCACAACTGCGAGACACCTTCTCGGATTAACAGCGATGCCCTTGGCGGAGATGATATGACCAAGATAAAGCACTTCATCAAGCCAAAATTCACATTTGGAGAACTTCGCATAGAATTGATACTCTCGAGCTTGTCTAGCACCAATCGCAAATGTTTGGCATGATCCTTCTTATTCTTGGAAAGACCAAAATATCATCAAGATAGACCAAGACGAATTCATTGGTGTAGGGGTTGAAGATGAAATTCATCATCCGAGAGAATGTTGGAGGAGCATTGACAAGGCGAAAGACATGACGGTATATTCATAAGAACCAAAGCTTGTTCGAATCTTGTCTTGGGAATATCTTGTTCACGAATGCGAATTTGATGATAACCCATACGAAGGTCAAGCTTGGAGAACACTTTAGCACCTTTGAGTTGCTCGAAAAGCTCATTGATGTTGGGAAGTGGATACTTGTTCTTGATTGTCTTCTTATTCAATGGACGGTAATCGGCGCAAAGTCGGTCCGTGCCATCCTTCTTATGGACAAAAGAACACCACAACCCCAAGGAGATGAACTCGGTCGATGCGATCAAACCCAGACGCTCTTGTTCATCGAGCTGCTTCTTCAATTCCTTCAGCTCATCAGGTCCAAGCTTGTATGGACGCTTGCAAACGGGTTCATGCGGTGCTCAAGATCGATAACGAAATCAATCGGCGATGAGGAGGCATACCCGAAGCTCTTACGGAAAGACATCTTGGTACTCACAAACGAATGGAATCGAGAGATAGCATCCAATTCGCTTTTCTCATTGAGAGAAAACAACCAATGGTTTCATCACGAGGCATAGATGATCACATCATTAGAAGAGTGAGTCAATTAAATTTCCACAGCAGCACAATCAAGCTGAGCTTTGTGCCGAGAAAGCCATCCATCCGAGAATAAGATCAATATACGAGTCACCAAGGACAATTGGTTTAGCCAGAAATATATAATCGCCCATCTTGATCCCGACATTCGGAACCAAAACTCGAGAAGTCATCTCCTTAGCCGGAGAAACAATAGACAAAGGTCTTGGCAAAACTTGAGTAACAAAATCATGCATAGCCACAAAAGGTCTTGAGATGAAAGAATGCGATGCACCAGTATCAAATAAGACTTTTGCAGGAATATCATTAACTGAGAGATTACCCATTATCACATCACTAGATTCCTCTGCTTGAGCTGCATTCATCATGTTCACCTTTGCAGACTTGGGATTATGCTTGACCACTGCATTGCTGGAAGATTTCACAGGAGGAGGAGGCGGAAGGCGCCTTTGGTTGAAGCACTTGTTCGCATAGTGACCTTTCTGCTGACACTTGTTGCAAGTCACCTCTGGGAGCGGACGGTGGTAAGGAGCACTTGACCTTGGAGCTTGAGAATTAGACTTGTTACGATAGCTTTGGGTTGGGTGGGTGGGAAGATCCACGGCTACCTGAGTTCTTCTGTTGATAAGGCTGACGGAACGGAGGAGGAGGAAGGTAGAACTTCTGCTGCTTAGCTGCCACTTGAGAGGAAGAAGAAGACTGAATGCATCCCTGATTCTCTTCTTAGAAGCCTCACATTTGAGCTGGGCAGCTTCTTGCTTCATGCCATGTTATAGAATTCATCATACTTTTCTCGGCTCAAAAGCACAAGAGCTAATTGCAGATCTTCTCTCGCACCACCTCTGAATTGATAGATCATACTCTTTTCATCGTGGACGTCTTGCTTAGCAAAGCGAAGCGAGTTTACTCGAACTGGATATTGTATTGATACACGACATGTTGCCTTGCTTGAGATTGCGGAACTCCTCACGCTTGCTCTCAACAACACTTTTCGGAATGTGGTGAGCTCAAATCTCGGCGAACTCATCCTGTAATGACACGACCTCCTCTGGAATCTTTGTATTCTTGGTACCACTCAGCAGCTTGATCCTTGAGTTGAAGCGATGCAAACTTGACAAAGTCCTCAGGTCGACATTGCTACATTCAAAATGCTTGCAGATGTCCACAAGCCAATCGTCGGCGTCTGTGGCCTCGACCTGTAAACCGAAAGACTTCGGCTGATTAGCGAGGAACTGACTGAGAGTAGCAAAGTGCGGCTGGTTGTTGCCTTGACCTTGATTTCCTTGACTGCCTTGCCCTTGAGTACGTTCTTGCAAGAGCTGCAAAATCATCTGAGCATTGGCATTGGTGGCTGCCATGATAGCTTGCCAGGCCTCCGGAGGCGGAGGTGGAGGTGGAGGGTTCGACTGATTCCCATCATTCCGTTCCGGATTCTGACGCGTTGGCGGAGCCATCCTGAAGAGGGTGACATCCGTTAGCACTTTGATAAACAGATGGACAAGTAGAATCAACGGATAGAAATTGCAACATATAGTCTTCACAATAAACATTCGAACAAGGATGAACGAATGAATTCCAAAGTTAACATCACACGTCCATTAAGGTGAGAAGCCACTTGATTAAGGGTTGATGAAAAAAATAACAAGGTAAGATCGGAACAAATAAGTGGTAAGGATTACCCAATCACGAACCAAATATATGCGGAAGAAATGCTAGGAGCTACATGAATCCCACCTATAAACTCCCAAACTTTCGGTTATGCAATCTGGTGTTGGGGATACAGGGACACAAAATATATCACCCAAACTAACAATACCTAGATCCAGCTGTATCCATCCGTCAACACATAACCAAGAAATCCTCGGAAATCGTGTACCTCGACTTTCGAGAAACATCCGTTATACAAGTCATGGCAATACTCCCGAGCCCGCCCCAGTACTGGGTTATCGGGGTTATCTCACCAACAACTGCACAAAAGAGATTTCGATGTCGGCAAATCTCAGGTATTCCAGAACTGCAACGATAAAATTGTGATGACAACACCTCGGAGCTCAACTCCCCGGGACACTGCCACAACCCCTAAATGTCAGGAGGCACCAAGAACAATGTTCTCGTCACAAAACCATCGGAACGATTCCAAGATACCCGCGTGATCCTAATTTTTTTTGTGAAATTTGAGGAGAGGAGAGTCAAAACTTCTCGTCGGGAGACCTCACAGAGCGGACGAAAGGACTGGGAGTAAAAAGAATCCTACTC
Source organism: Aegilops longissima (assembly GCA_021605205.1). Lineage (NCBI taxonomy): Eukaryota > Viridiplantae > Streptophyta > Magnoliopsida > Poales > Poaceae > Aegilops > Aegilops longissima. The sequence continues at coordinate 470,706,745 of CM038679.1, forward strand.
TCCGATATATATAATCCTAAGACTCAAAACATTTTCCGTTCTAGACTCAACAACGCCAGCAAACAATCAAGTAGGGGCTCCTAAGTCGGGGAAGGCTCTGATTACCAACTTGTAACGCCCTCGATGCGGCTATATCTCCCACATGTCGAAGCACGACTTAGAGGCATAACCGCATTGAAAGCAATGTCGCAAGTGAGGTAATCTTCACACAACCCATGTAATAAATAAGGGAAAGAGATACATAGTTGGCTTACAGTCGCCACTTCACACAATACATAAATAAACATCCATCATTCAGATTACACTCAAGGTCCGACTACGGAACCAAAATAAAAGAAGATACCCCAAATGCTACACGATCCCGATCGTCCCAACTGAGCTCCACTACTGATCATCGGGAAAAGACACATAGTAACGACCACGTTCCTCGTCGAACTCCCACTTGAGCTCGGTTCGTCACCTGACCGCATCGTCGGAACTCTGCAACTGTTTTGGTAGAATCTGTGAGTCACGGGGACTCAGCAATCTCACACCAGCGAGATCAAGACTATTTAAGCTTATAGGAAGGACAGAGTTTTGAGGTGGAGCTGCAGCAGCGACTAGCATATATGGTGGCTACATTCGCAAAAGAGAGCGAGAAGAGAAGCAAAAGCACGGTCGTGAAGCTAGTAGCGATCAAGAAGTGATCTGAACTACTTACGTCGACATAACTCCAACACCGTGTTCACTTCCGGACTCCGCCGAGAAGAGACCATCACGGTTACACACGCGTTGATGTGTATTTTATTTAAGATCAACTTCGGTTTTCTACAACCGGACATTAACAAATTCCCATCTGCCTCATAACCGCGGCACGGCTTTGAAAGATAATACCTGCAGGGTGTCCCAACAAGCCCATTATAAGCTCTCACGGTCAACGAAGGATATTCCTTCTACCGGGAAGACCCGATCAATCTCGGAATCCCGGACTACAAGACATTTCGACAGCAATAAAACAAGACCAGCAAAGCCGCCCGATTGTGCCGACAAATCCCGATAGGAGCTGCACATATCTCGTTCTCAGGGCACATCCGGATGAGCAGTCCATACAACTAAAACCAGACCTCAAGTTTCCTTGAGGGGCGCTGCACAGGGATCTAGTTCGGGCCAGCACTCGAAGGAGCACTGGTCCGGGGGGGTTAAAATAAAGATGACCCTCGGGCTCGCGAAAACCCGGGGGAAAAGGCTTAGGTGGCAAATGGTAAAACCAAAGTTGGGCCTTGCTGGACGAGTCTTATTCAAAGCGAACTGTCAAGGGGGTCCCATAAATCACCCAACCGTAAGGAACGCGAAATCAAGGAACATAACACCGTATGACGGAAACTAGGGTGGCAAGAGGAACAAAACACTGGGCATAAGGCCGAGCCTTCCACCCTTTACCAAGTATATAGATGCATTAATTATAGCAGATATATATTGTGATATCCCCAACAAGTAAACATGTTCCAACAAGGAACAACATCTCCATGTTCCAACAAGGAACAAACTTCAACTTCACCTGCAACTAGCAACGCTATAAGAGGGGCTGAGCAAAGCGGTAACATAGCCAATCAACGGTTTGCTAGGAAAGGATGGTTAGGGGCTGACATGGCAATATGGGTGGCATGATAAGCAAGTGATAGGCATCGCAGCATAGGCATAGCAAAAGAGCGAGCAACTAGCATAGCAAAGATAGAAGTGATTTCGAGGGTATGGTCATCTTGCCTGCAATGTTCTCAGAGTTGTCGAAAGCTTGATCCTCGGCGCGTTCTCAACAGGTTCCTCGTTCACGTACTCGTCTCCCGGCTCTACCCAAAGCAAGAACACAAACAAAGGAACCACAATAAATCACGGTGCAATGCACAAGCAACATGATGCAAAACATGACATGATATGCGAGATGTGATATGCAATGCGTATGCGCGCTCCGGAAGGAAAATGATGAACCAGGCATCAACTTGGCAAACCAAGTATGCTGCTAGAAATATGAGATGATTTCGGTTGAAATCGATATAAAGATTACCGGAATCGGATGCACGGTTTGCAAATGACAAGCAAAACAAGAATGGCACAAATCTGCCATTAACAGCATGATGCCACTTAGCAAGCAACAAGAAATTAAGCTACTGCACCCAAACGTACCAACAAAGTATATGGCAGTGATCTACTCAAGATGCTTGACAAAAGATGAACACTGAGCTACGGCTAGTTCACATCATAACAGGTTCAAAAAAGCATGGCAAAAGAGCAAAACATATCAGCTTCACAGACTTAGGGAAATTACTGAACATGGCAAAAACAGCATCAGGTAGCAATGTTCAGAGCAAGAAAACTACATGCTACAGGAACTTATAATAGCAAAACAAGGCATGGCATGAATCTAATCAAAGCATAGAACAAAAGTCCCTTACTGTCTATAAGCCAAAAATGATCAGAAAATATAGTAAGACCCATGTCAATATCGCAAGTTTCGTTAACAGATTCAGCAACTGGGCATGTCAAAAACAGATAACAAGTAGGCATGTTTAAGGGCTCAAAGCACTCACTACAGAGCCTTTCATGACAAACTAAGCATACATACATAAAGAAGACATGGCATAGAAGACATACATGGCAAGAACAACGTCATAGCATACACGGATCAACCACAACAACCTTGGCAAAATTGAATAACATGTAAACAATCTGCCAGGAAACATTTGATAGCAAAAGTAGAGCTCGATTGACTCAAGCTATGGCACTCCATAATTGCAAAAAAAGGCATGGATGGATAGATAATAACCATATGTTCAAAACATCCTTACTGAAGTATCTCAAAATATGCATGGATCTCTCGGTAGCATCAAGTTAACATGGCATCAAAATATCAGCAAAACAGGGCTGAAATCAGCAACATCAGGAAGCCTACTTTGCATGCTTGTGCTAGTCACCACATAGATCACAAAATTACATGGCATATACCCCTGGAAATATGGCATGACATATTACCAAACACATGTAGGACTCCAATTCATAGGGTGCACACATCAATCATAGCAAAAATAACAAAAGTGCATGTTCTGTTAAGAAACAGAAACTAACATCACATAGCCTTCTTCTAACAGCATTTCGGGCATCAAGATGAGCTCACATGAAAATGATGCAATGAGATGAAATGATCTACTCCTCGAGTCGAACATTTTGACATATTACACGCATGAAACAGAACTACAGGTGCAGAGTTATGATGCGTTGAAAATGCCACGAAATAATCACCGAGATAAAAACTTAGACGATTTTTGGGGGGAAGTCAACCGAACGGGATCCGATCGGGATCCGCTCGGGCGACGGCGGACCTCGCCGGATCCGCGGGCGGGACGGCGCGGCCGAGATGGGGCCGGCCGGATCCGGCCGAGGCGGGCGGCGCGGAGGAGGTGGCCGTGGCCAGGTGGTGGGCGGCAGCAGGGCAGTGGCGACCGGCCGGCGAGGAGGCAGTGGCCGGAGCAGAGGCGGCGGGCCGCCGCTGGAGCCGGGCGGCGGTGGCGGAGGCGCTTGGCGCAGGCCGGCGGAGGCCTCAGCCCATGCCAGCAGGCGGCGCTGGCGACCGGGCCGGGCGGGCGGGCCGTGGACCCCGCAGGCAGCAAGGCGGCGGGGAGGCGGCGGGCCACGTGGGCGCGCTGATAGGGCGCGGGGGCGGCGGCGCTGACGGGCGGACGTGTCCGTACGTCGGAAAATTGTCCGGTGGTGCGGGGATGAGGATGGCTAGGGTTTGGACTCGGATTTGGAATGGGGGGTGTATATATAGGCATAGAGGGAGCTAGGAGAGTCCAAATGAGGTGTAGTTTTCGCCCACACGATCGTGATCGAACGACGGAGAGGATGGAAGTGACTTAGATGGGTTATTGGACTATTTTGAAAGGGTGTTGGGCTGCAACTTAAAAGAGGCCTTTGCGAGAGTGCGGTTAACCGTTGGAGTACCAAACGAGCTCCAAATGACCCGAAACTTGACCGGTGGTCTACCGGTGGTATACCAAGGCCACTTGACAAACCTCGGTCCATTCCGAGAAGGTTTAGTACCCGCTCACGGAAAAACGTAAAAGGGGACGCCAGGGGACATAGGAGTGCCGGATTGCAAAACGGACAACGGGAAAAATGCTCGGAATCATGAGACGAACACGTATGCAAATGAGATGCACATGATGACATGATATAAAATGCATGACATGGACAAAATGCAAAAAGAAGAAAACCCCAACCACGGAGGGAATATCATATCACAATGCCGAAAATGGCAAGAGTTGGAGTTACAATTATGGAAAGTTACATCCGGGGTGTTACAACACTCCACCACTACAAGAGGATCTCGTCCCGAGATCTAGGACTGAAAGAACTCCGGATATTCGGAACGGAGGTGATCCTCGCGCTCCTAGGTGGCTTCTCGGTCGGAATGGTGTGACCACTTCACTTTCAGGAATTTGATTGACTTGTTGCGAGTCTTGCGCTCGGTTTCTTCAAGAATAGCAACGGGGTGCTCATGATAAGAGAGATCTTCTTGAAGGTCAATTTCTTCGAAGTTGATAGTGCGTTCAGGAGTCTTGAAGCACTTGCGAAGCTGTGACACGTGAAACACATCGTGCACATTTGCGAAGTTGGACGGAAGCTCAAGTTGATAGGCGAGATCGCCTCTTTTGCCAATGATCTTGAAAGGACCCACGTATCTAGGGGCAAGCTTCCCTTTGATACCGAAGCGACGAGTGCCTTTCATTGGAGAGACGCGGAGGTAGACATGGTCTCCGATTTCAAAAGCCACATCACGGTGCTTATCATCATAATAGCTCTTCTGGCGCGATTGTGCGGCTTTGAGATTCTCACGAATGACTTTGCACATTTCTTCGGCTTCTGTGATCAAGTCATTGCCAAGAAGTTGGCGTTCACCTGTCTCAGACCAATTGAGAGGAGTACGACACTTTCTGCCATAGAGAATTTTGAATGGGGCCTTGCCCGAACTCGCTTGGAAGCTGTTGTTGTAGGAGAACTCGGCATATGGAAGACAATCTTCCCACTTCATACCGAAGGAAATGACACAAGCCCCGAGCATATCTTCAAGGATTTGATTTACTCGCTCGACTTGGCCACTTGTTTGAGGATGGAAAGCTGTGCTGAAACGAATGTTGGTGCCCATGGCCTTCTGAAAAGAATCCCGAAACTTGGAGGTAAAGATGCTGCCACGGTCTGAAGAGATCACTTGTGGAACACCCTGCAAGGACACAATCCTGGAGGTGTATAGCTCTACCAACTGAGCTGCTGTGATAGATTCTTTGATTGGAAGGAAATGAGCCACTTTAGTAAGCTTGTCAATGACAACGAAGATAGCATCATTTCCGCGCTTGGACTCTGGAAAACCAGTCACGAAGTCCATTTCAATATGATCAAACTTCCATTCTGGAATAGCAAGAGGTTGGAGGAGACCAGCTGGTCTTTGGTGTTCTGCTTTCACTCTTCTGCAGACATCACACTCATTCACGAATTGAGCAATTTCCCGCTTCATTCGAGTCCACCAATATGACTGCTTGAGATCATGGTACATCTTCGTACTTCCAGGATGAATGGATAGAAGCGAATTGTGAGCCTCGTTCATAATGACTTTACGTAGATCACCCTTTGGAACCACAATCCGGTCCTCGAAGAAAAGAGTATCTTTGTCATCAATGTGGAAGCACTTGTACTTGGAAATGCCCTTGTCGATACCACGTTTCACCTTTTTCACCATGGTATCCAGGAGTTGAGCCTCACGAATCTGATCTTCCAAAGTAGGAGAGACTATGAGGTTGGCAAGAAAGCCTTGAGGAACAACTTGAAGATTCAGCTTGCGGAAAGCTTCACAGAGATCCGGTTGGAAGGGCTTGAGGATTAAACTGTTGCAATAAGCCTTCCTGCTCAAAGCATCTGCAATGACATTGGCCTTGCCCGGAGTATATTCAATACTTGGGTTGTACTCTTGAATCATTTCGACCCATCGAGTCTGCCTGAGGTTGAGGTTGGGCTGAGTGAAGATATACTTGAGACTCTTGTGATCGGTGAAAATGTCCACTTTCCTTCCCAACAAGAGATGTCTCCATGTTATCAATGCATGGACAACTGCCGCCAACTCAAGATCGTGAGTGGGGTAGTTCTTTTCGTTGGGCTTCAGTTGGCGAGAGGTATAGGCCACAACTCTCTTCTCTTGCATTAACACAGCACCGAGACCTTGAAGAGAAGCATCACGAGAAAACTTCAAATGGCTTGGATTCATGGAGGAGTCAAGGCAGAGCTGTGACGAGTTTCTCTTTGAGAGTATTGAAAGCAACGTCACACTCGGGAGACCGACATACTTCACATGCTTCGGAGGAGGTTGGAAAGAGGCTTTGCAATCTTGGAGAAGTTCTCAACGAATCTTGACAATAGCTTGCAAGACCAAGAAAATCTGCGAGCTGCTTGACATTCTGAGGAGGTTCCCAATTCACAACTGCGGACACCTTCTCGGGATTAACAGCGATGCCCTTGGCGGAGATGATATGACCAAGATAAAGCACTTCATCAAGCCAAAATTCACATTTGGAGAACTTCGCATAGAATTGATACTCTCTGAGCTTGTCTAGCACCAATCGCAAATGTTTGGCATGATCCTTCTTATTCTTGGAGAAGACCAAAATATCATCAAGATAGACCAAGACGAATTCATTGGTGTAGGGGTTGAAGATGAAATTCATCATCCGAGAGAATGTTGGAGGAGCATTGACAAGGCGAAAGACATGGCAGTATATTCATAAGAACCAAAGCTTGTTACGAATGCTGTCTTGGGAATATCTTGTTCACGAATCACGAATTTGATGATAACCCATCTGAAGGTCAAGCTTGGAGAACACTTTAGCACCTTTGAGTTGCTCGAAAAGCTCATTGATGTTGGGAAGTGGATACTTGTTCTTGATTGTCTTCTTATTCAATGGACGATAATCGACGCAAAAGTCGGTCCGTGCCATCCTTCTTTGGACAAAAGAACACCACAACCCCAAGGAGATGAACTCGATCCGATCAAACCCAGACGCTCTTGTTCATCGAGCTGCTTCTTCAATTCCTTCAGCTCATCAGGTCCAAGCTTGTATGGGCGCTTGCAAACGGGTTCGATGCGGGCTCAAGATCGATAACGAACTCAAGCGGCGATGAGGAGGCATACCCGAAGCTCTTACGGAAAGACATCTTGGTACTCACAAGCGATCGGAATCGAGAGATAGCATCCAATTCGCCCTTCTCATTGAGAGAAAACAATCGAATGGTTTCATCACGAGCGGCATAGATGATCACATCATTAGAAGAGTGAGTCAATTAAATTTCCCTGGCAGCACAATCAAGCTGAGCTTTGTGCTGAGAAAGCCAGTCCATCCCGAGAATAAGATCAATATACGAGTCACCAAGGACAATTGGTTTAGCCAGAAATCTATAATCGCCCATCTTGATCCCGACATTCGGAACCAAAACTCGAGAAGTCATCTCCTTAGCCGGAGAAACAATAGACAAAGGTCTTGGCAAAACTTGAGTAACAAAATCATGCATAGCCACAAAAGGTCTTGAGATGAAAGAATGTGATGCACCAGTATCAAATAAGACTTTTGCAGGAATATCATTAACTGAGAGATTACCCATTATCACATCACTAGATTCCTCTGCTTGAGCTGCATTCATCATGTTCACCTTTGCATACTTGGGATTACGCTTGACCACTGCATTGCTTGGAAGATTTCACAGGGAGGAGGCGGAAGGCGCCTTTGGTTGAAGCACTTGTTAGCATAGTGACCTTCTGCGACACTTGTTGCAAGTCACCTCGAGAGCGGACGGTGGTAAGGAGCACTTGACCTTGGAGCTTGAGAATTAGACTTGTTACGATAGCTTGGGTTGGGTGGGTGGGAAGATCCACGGCCACCTGAGTTCTTCTGCTGATAAAGGCTGACGGAACGGAGGAGGAGGAAGGTAGAACTTCTGCTGCTTAGCTGCCACTTGAGAGGAAGAAGAAGACTGAACTGCATCCTGATTCTCTTCTTAGAAGCCTCACATTTGAGCTGGGCAGCTTCTTGCTTGATGCCATGTTGTAGAATTCATCATACTTTTACGGCTCAAAAAGCACAAGAGCTAATTGCAGATCTTCTCTCGCACCACCTCTGAATTGATAGATCATACTCTTTTCATCGTGGGCGTCTTGCTTAGCAAAGCGAGTGAGTTTCGAACTGGATATTGTATTGATACACGACATGTTGCCTTGCTTGAGATTGCGGAACTCCTCACGCTTGCTCTCAACAACACTTTTGAATGTGGTGAGCTCAAAATCTCGGCGGAACTCATCCTGTAATGACACGACCTCCTCTGGAATCTTTGTATTGTGGTACCACTCAGCAGCTTGATCCTTGAGTTGAAGCGATGCAAACTTGACAAAGTCCTCGGTCGACATTGCTACATTCAAAATGCTTGCAGATGTCCACAAGCCAATCGTCGGCGTCTGTGGCCTCGACACAGAAACTGAAAGACTTCGGCTGATTAGCGAGGAACTGACTGAGAGTAGCAAAGTGCGGCTGGTTGTTGCCTTGACCTTGATTTCCTTGACTGCCTTGCCCTTGAGTACGTTCTTGCAAGAGCTGCAAAATCATCTGAGCATTGGCATTGGTGGCTGCCATGATAGCTTGCCAGGCCTCCGGAGGCGGAGGTGGAGGTGGAGGGTTCGACTGATTCCCATCATTCCGTTCCGGATTCTGACGCGTTGGCGGAGCCATCCTGAAGAGGGTGACATCCGTTAGCACTTTGATAAGCAGATGGACAAGTAGAATCAACGGATAGAAATTGCAACATATAGTCTTCACAATAAACATTCGAACAAGGATGAACGAATGAATTCCAAAGTTAACATCACACGTCCATTAATGTGAGAAGCCACTTGATTAAGGGTTGATGAAAAAATAACAAGGTAAGATCGAACAAATAAGTGGTAAGGATTACCCAATCACGAACCAAATATCTGCGGGAAGAAATGCTAGGATCTACATGAATCCCACCTATAAACTCCCAAACTTTCGGTTATGCAATCTGGTGTTGGGGATCGAGGGACACAAAATATATCACCCAAACTAACAATACCTAGATCCATTTGTATCCATCCATCAACACATAACCAAGAAATCCTCGAAATCGTGTACCTCAACCTTGAAAAACATCCGTTATACAAGTCATGGCAATACTCCCGAGCTCGCCCCAGTACTGGGTTATCGGGGTTATCTCACCAACAACTGCACAAAAGAGATTTCGATGTCGGCAAATCTCAGGTATTCCAGAACTGCAACGATAAAATTGTGACGACAACACCTCGGAGCTCAACTCCCCGGGACACTGCCACAACCCCTAAATGTCAGGAGGCACCAAGAACAATGTTCTCGTCACAAAACCATCGGAACGATTCCAAGATACCCGTGTGATCCTAATTTTTTTTTTGTGAAATTTGAGGAGAGGAGAGTCAAAACTTCTCGTCGGGAGACCTCACAGAGCGATTTAAGGACTGGGGAGTAAAAAGAATCCTACTCTCAATATATATAATCCTAAGACTCAAAACATTTTCCGTTCTAGACTCAACAACGCCAAACAAACAATCAAGTAGGGGGCTCCTAAGTCGGGGAAGGCTCTGATTACCAACTTGTAACGCCCTCGATGCGGCTATATCTCCCACGTGTTGAAGCACGACTTAGAGGCATAACCGTATTGAAAGCAATGTCGCAAGTGAGGTAATCTTCACACAACCCATGTAATAAATAAGGAAAGAGATACATAGTTGGCTTACGATCGCCACTTCACACAATACATAAATAAACATCCATCATTCAGATTACACTCAAGGTCCGACTACGGAACCAAAATAAAAGAAGATACCCCAAATGCTACACAGATCCCGATCGTCCCAACTGGCTCCACTACGATCATCGGGAAAAGACACATAATAACGACCACGTTCCTCGTCGAACTCCCACTTGAGCTCGGTTCGTCACCTGCACCGCATCGTCGGAACACTGCAACTGTTTTGGTAGAATCATGAGTCACGGGACTCAGCAATCTCACACCCGCGAGATCAAGACTATTTAAGCTTATAGGAAGGACAGAGTTTTGAGGTGGAGCTGCAGCAAGCGACTAGCATATATGGTGGCTACATTACGCAAAAGAGAGCGAGAAGAGAAGCAAAGCACGGTCGTGAAGCTAGTAGCGATCAAGAAGTGATCTGAACTACTTACGTCGACATAACTCCAACACCGTGTTCACTTCCGGACTCCGCCGAGAAGAGACCATCACGGTTACACACGTGGTTGATGTGTATTTTATTTAAGATCAACTTCGGGTTTTCTACAACCGACATTAACAAATTCCCATCTGCCTCATAACCGTGGCACGGCTTTGAAAGATAATACCTGCAGGGTGTCCCAACAGCCCATTATAAGCTCTCACGGTCAACGAAGGATATTCCTTCTACCGGAAGACCGATCAATCTCGAATCCCGGACTACAAGACATTTCGACAGCAATAAAACAAGACCAGCAAAGCCGCCCGATTGTGCCGACAAATCCCGATAGGAGCTGCACATATCTCGTTCTCGAGGCACATCCGGATGAGCAGTCCATACAACTAAAACCAGACCTCAAGTTTCCTTGAGGGGCGCTGCCAGGGCTCTAGTTCGGGCCAGCACTCGAAGGAGCACTGGTCCGGGGTTAAAATAAAGATGACCCTCGGGCTCGCGAAAACCGGGGAAAAAGGCTTAGGTGGCAAATGGTAAAACCAAAGTTGGGCCTTCTTTGGGCGAGTCTTATTCAAAGCGAACTGTCAAGGGGTCCCATAAATCACCCAACCGTGTAAGGAACGCGAAATCAAGGAACATAACACGGTATGACGGAAACTAGGGTGGCAAGAGTGGAACAAAACACCGGGCATAAGGCCGAGCCTTCCACCCTTTACCAAGTATATAGATGCATTAATTATAGCAGATATATATTGTGATATCCCCAACAAGTAAACATGTTCCAACAAGGAACAACATCTCCATGTTCAACAAGGAACAAACTTCAACTTCACCGCAACTAGCAACGCTATAAGAGGGCTGAGCAAAGCGGTAACATAGCCAATCAACGGTTTGCTAGGAAAAGGATGGTTAGGGCTGACATGGCAATATGGGTGGCATGATAAGCAAGTGATAGGCATCGCAGCATAGGCATAGCAAAAGAGCTAGCAACTAGCATAGCAAAGATAGAAGTGATTTCGAGGGTATGGTCATCTTGCTCGCAATGTTCTCGAGTTGTCGAAAGCTTGATCCTCGGCGTTCTCAACAGGTTCCTCGTTCACGTACTCGCCTCCGGCTCTACCCAAAGCAAGAACACAAACAAAGGAACCACAATAAATCACGGTGCAATGCACAAGCAACATGATGCAAAACATGACATGATATGCGAGATGTGATATGCAATGCGTATCGCGCTCCGGAAGGAAAATGATGAACCAGGCATCAACTTGGCAAACCAAGTATGCCGCTGGAAAGATGAGATGATTTCGTTGAAATCGATATAAAGATCACGGAATCGGATGCATGGTTTGCAAATGACAAGCAAAACAAGAATGGCACAAATCTGCCATTAACAGCATGATGCCACTTAGCAAGCAACAAGAAATTAAGCTACTACACCCAAACGTACCAACAAATTATATGGAAGTGATCTACTCAAGATGCTTGACAAAAGATGAACACTGAGCTATGGCTAGTTCACATCATAACAGGTTCAAACAAGCATGGCAAAAGAGCAAAACATATCAGCTTCACAGACTTAGGGAAATTACTGAACATGGCAAAAACAGCATCAGGTAGCAATATTAAGAGCAAGAAAACTACATGCTACAGGAACTTATAATAGCAAAACAAGGCATGGCATCAATCTACTCAAAGCATAGAACAAAAGTCCCTTACTGACCATAAGCCAAAAAGGATCAGAAAATATAGTAACACCCATGTCAATATCGCAAGTTTCATTAACAGATTCAGCAACTGGGCATGTCAAAAACAGATAACAAGTAGGCATGTTTAAGGGCTCAAAGCACTCACTACAGAGCCTTTCATGACAAACTAAGCATACATACATAAAGAAGACATGGCATAGAAGACATACATGGCAAGAACAACATCATAGCATACATGGATCAACCACAACAACCTTGGCAAAATTGAATAACATGTAAACAATCTGCCAGGAAACATTTGATAGCAAAAGTAGAGCTCGATTGACTCAAGCTATGGCACTCCATAATTGCAAACAAAGGCATGGACGGATAGAGCATAACCATATGTTTAAAACATCCTTAATGAAGTATCTCAAAATATGCATGGATCTCCCGGTAGCATCAAGTTAATATGGCATCAAAATATCAGCAAAACAGGGCTGAAATCAGCAACATCAGGAAGCCTACTTTGCATGCTTGTGCTAGTCACCACATAGATCACAAAATTACATGGCATATACCCCTGGAAATATGGCATGACATATTACAAAACACATGTAGGACTCCAATTCATAGGGTGCACACATCAATCATAGCAAAATAACAAAAGTGCATGTTACATTAAGAAAGAAACTAACATCACATAGCCTTCTTCTAACAGTATTTCGGGCATCAAGATGAGCTCAAATGAAACTGATGCAATGAGATGAAATGATCTACTCCTCGAGGCGAACATTTTGACATATTACACGCACGAAACGGAGCTGCGGGTGCAGAGTTATGATGCGTTGAAAATGCCACGAAATAATCACCGAGATAAAAACTTAGACGATTTTTAGGGGGGGAAAAGTCAACCGAACGGGATCCGGATCGGGATCCGATCGGGCGACGGCGGACCTCGCCGGATCCAGCAAGGGGACGGCGCGCGCAGAGATGGGGGCCGGCCGGATCCGGCCGAGGCCGGCGCGGCGGAGGAGGTGGCCGGCGGCCATGGAGGAGGTGGCAGGCGACGGGGCGGTGGCGGCCGGCCGGCAGGGGAGGGCGGGCGCGGAGCAGAAGGCGAGGGGCGCCGGCGCTGGAGCCGGGCGGCGGTGGCGGAGCGCGCATGCCGGGATCGCGGGGGAGGCCTCGGGTGCCGCGGAGGCGGCGCGCGGGCGACCGGGCAGGCGGGCGGCCTGTGGGCCCGCAGGCAGCGGGCGGCGGAGGGAGGCGGCGGGCCCCGTGGCGCCAAGCTGATAGGGCGCGGGGGCGGCGGCGCTGACGGGCGGACGTGTCCGTACGTCGGAAAATTGTCCGGTGGTGCGGGGATGAGGATGGCTAGGGTTTGGACCCGGATTTGGAATGGGGGGCGTATATATAGGCATAGAGGGAGCTAGGAGAGTCCAAATGAGGTGTAGTTTTCGCCCACATGATCGTGATCGAACGACAGAGCATGGAAGTGACTTAGATGGGTTATTGGACTATTTTGAAAGGGTGTTGGGCTGCAACTTAAAAGAGGCCTTTGCGAGAGTGCGGTTAACCGTTGGAGTACCAAACGAGCTCCAAATGACCCGAAACTTGACCGGTGGTCTACCGGTGGTATACCAAGGCCACTTGACAAACCTCGGTCCATTCCGAGAAGATTTAGTACCCGCTCATGGAAAAACGTAAAAGGGGGCGCCGGGGGACATAGGAGTGCCGGATTGCAAAACGGACAACGGGAAAAAATGCTCGGAAACATGAGACGAACACGTATGCAAATGAGATGCACATGATGACATGATATAAAATGCATGACATAGACAAAATGCAAAAAGAAGAAAACCCCAACCACGGAGGGAATATCATATCACAATGCCGAAAATTGGAAGAGTTGGAGTTACAATTATGGAAAGTTACATCTGGGGTGTTATACCACATGTCTTCTTGAGGGGAATGACATGTTCATATGTGCTTATCCGCATTAGCTTGCATTAGCTCTGTTCATTTATATCTTTCAGCTCTGATTTTCTTTTCAGCTCTGATTTCCTGTTCCCTACCTTCTCCCAGTATCCCATGCTAGATTCAGGGGGAGCAAGACATCTAAGGGAAAGAAATCATCTAAATTCATTGCATATCTTTATTCTTGGGGACATGTCAAATCCAATGTAGTACTTAGTACTCACTCTCTATATGTCATCCCAGTCTTGGTATTCTTGTGGTTTCTTTTGTTTGCTCTGGCTAGTAGGTGCATCTGTGTTATCTAACCTTGTTTACGCAAGTTCATTCCATCCTAAGCCAACTCAAGACTACAAGGTAAGTATATGTAACACAATCATGTGTATGAGAAATTCTTGCTGATGTACATACTGTTTGCAAGAAGGACTCATGGGCATGAAGGTACTTTCTTTAATATTCTTTGCTCTGATGCATATGGCCAAGATACATGTAACACATTGCCTACTCTATCATGGTTATGCCATCACATGCTTCTACATTCCATATTCACATGATTGCATACATGTAGGGGGAGCCTATGCCTGTTACATGTCTTTCCAAAGCTTTACTTGCTATTCTTTATATCTTTATCTAAAGCTTTGATGTATGTTGTCATCAATTACCAAAAAGGGGGAGATTGAAAGCACAAGTGCTCCCTAGGTGGTTTTGGTAATTAATGTCAACATATCTCTTATTAGACTAACACGTTTATCTAGTATGTTTCAGATAAGTTCAACAATGGAGTGGCATGGACTAAAGGATGTGGGAACTCCTTCAAGATGCTAAGGACAAAGGATTGGCTAAAGCTTCAAGCTCAAGACTCTTCATTTTACATTTTAGTGATCCAAGATCACATTGAGTCCATAGGAAAAGCCAATACTATCAAGGAGGGATGAGGTGTTGCTTAATGAGCCTTTTGCTTCATGTGCTTAGTGATATGCTCCAAAACCCTCAGCTACTTTCTCACATCCACATATGACCTAAACCTAAATCCAAAATCAGTCTCACCGATTCTTCCTATCCGGCGCCACCGATTCCATATGTCATAGCCACTGCCACAAACCCTAGGCAAATCGGTTCTACCGATAGGGATCTCGGTCTCACCGAGATGGGATTGTAATCTCTCTGTGTATGTCCATTATCAAAGTCGGTCTCACCGAGTTTGAGAATCGGTACTACCGAGATTACAATGCAAACTTTCTGGTTAACTTATTACCAAAATTGGTCCCACCGAGTTTGAGTAATCGGTCTCACCGAGTTTGCCTGACCAACTCTCTGGTTAGCTAATTACCAAAATCGGTCTCACCGAGTTTGTGTAAGCGATCTCACCGAGATTACGTTATGCCCTAACCCTAATCATATCGGTCCTACCGAGATGCATGTCAGTCCCACCAAAAACCCTAACGGTCACTAGGTTTACTAAAATCGGTCTGACCGAGTTTGTTGATTCGGTCCCACCGAGATTGGTAAATTGTGTGTAACGGTTAGATTTTGTGTGGAGGCTATATATACCCCTCCACCTCCTCTTCGTTTGTAAAGAGAGCCATCAGACTGAACCTACACTTCCAGCATCCTATTTCTGAGAGAGAACTACCTAATCATGTGTTGAGGCCAAGATATTCCATTCCTACCATATGAATCTTGATCTCTAGCCTTCCCCAAGTTGCTTTCCACTCAAATCTTCTTTCCACCAGATTCAAATCCTATGAGAGAGAGTTGAGTGTTGGGGAGACTATGATTTGAAGCACAAGAGCAAGGAGTTCATCATCAACACACCATTTGTTACTACTTCTTGGAGAGTGGTGTCTCCTAGATTGGCTAGGTGTCACTTGGGAGCCTCCGACAAGATTGTGGAGTTGAACCAAGGAGTTTGTAAGGGCAAGGAGATCGCCTACTTCGTGAAGATCTACCGCTAGTGAGGCAATTCCTTCGTGGGCGACGGCCATGGTGGGATAGACAAGGTTGCTACTTCATGGACCCTTCGTGGGTGGAGCCCTCTGTGGACTCGCGCAACCTTTACCCTTCGTGGGTTGAAGTCCCCCCCAACGTGGAAGTACGATAGCAACACCTATCGGAACCACGCCAAAAACATCTGTGTCTCCAATTGCGTTTGAATCCTCCAAACCCTTCCCTTTACTTTCTTGCAAGTTGCATGCTTTACTTTCCGCTGCTCATATACTCATTGCATGCTTGCTTGTTATGTATTGAAAAAGTTAAACTTGTGCCTAAACTCCACTTAAACTTTGATAAGGTTAAAAACTGCAACTTTGGTACTTAGTGTCTAATCACCCCCCCTCTAGACACCTCTTCTCAAGATCCTACAGCTGTTATCTGCGATGATGTGGTTGGGGACCCCGAAGCAGCTCACGCGGTCCTTGATGAACTTGACAGCAGAGCCGGCTGGAATGGTACGGACGGCTTCCACTTCCGCCCACTTGGTGAACTTGTCGATGGCGACGTAGACATAGCGGTAGCCCCCCTGGCGCTCGTGGGAACGGGCCTAAGATGTCCAGCCCCCAGACTGCGAACGACCATGTGAGCGGAATGGTTTGGAGGCCCTGTGCAGGCTCATGGATCTGCTTGGCGTGGAATTGGCAAGCTTCACAAGACTTCACCAGCTCGGCCGCGTCGTTGAGTGTTGTAGACCAATAGAACTCACTGCGGAACACCTTGCCAACAAGGGTCGTGACGACGAGTGGTGCCCGCCATCACCGCCATGTATGTCAATGAGAAACTCCCTTCCTTGATCGCTGGAGATGCAGCACAGCGTGACATCGTTCGGTCGCTTCCTGTACAACTCGTTGTCTTGAATGCAGTATGTTGTGGCCTGTTGGGCCACGCGCTCCGCGTCTTCTTCCTTCTCCGGCAGCGTCCCGTGCATCAGGTACTCCTTGAATTCCTTGGTCCAACACTCCTCCTGGGGCTCGAGCTCCTGTGGTTGGGTCGCAGGCTGGGGCTCCCGTGGCCGGGGGCTGTGGGAGCTCCTCCCGAGGCTGAGTCGTGCTTGAAAGAGGTGGCGTAGCCGATGGCTTGAAGAGCCGCTCTTCGAAGACGCCGGGCTCTTGCGGTTGCCGCTTGGATGCTCTCTTGGCGATGTCGTCGGCTTCCTTGTTGGTGCCTCGGGGCACATGCTGCAGCTCCAGGCCTGAGAACTGCTTTTCCATCTTGCGCACCTCCGCAAGGTAGGCCTCCATGTGCTCGTCCTTCGGCTGTACACTTTGTTGGAGAAGTTGACGAGGAGCTGCGAGTCGCCCTTGACGGTAAGGCGCCTCACCTCCAGAGCCGCCGCGGCCTTCAGGCCGGCTATGAGGCCTTCGTATTCTGTGATATTGTTGGAAACCTTCTCGCCGTCTTTGAAGCGAGAGTTGCCTGACGTAGTAAAGCTTGTCTGAGTAGGCGAGATGAGCCTTGCTCCAGCCCCAGCGCCTGGTGTGCGCAAAGCGCATCGAAATACATGACCCAGCCGTCTGGTGCCTCACTTCACTGGGAGGTGGACGGTCTTCTCCTTCCTCAAGAGCCGGGCATCGGTCCATTCTGCCACAAAATCGTGCGCCTTGCCCCTTGATGACCACAGGTAGTGCTGAACTCCAGCTGAAATGCTTGCAGCTCGATGTTCCATTCAGCGACCCTTCCGGCCGAGTTCGGGCTCCTGAGTACCCTCTCCAATGGGTAAGATGAGACGACCTTGATGGGGTGGCCCTGGAAGTAGTGTCGCAGCTTGTGCGAGGCCACCAAGAGTGCGAGCAGGAGCTTTTGCGGCATGGGGTAGTGTGCCCTCGCGTCCCACAGTACGGTGCTGACGAAATACACCGGGTGCTCGACGAGGGCTGGCACACTGTTGAGGCTCGGGTCCTGTGGAGGTTGTGGCATATCCTGAGGTGGAGGGTTTCCTGAGACCTGACGGTCCTCAGGAGCTTCTGTGATATTGTCCTGCTGAGCTTGGCCTTCTGCCGTTGATGGCTCTGCCGCGCCTTCTTGACCCTGCGCTGCATCAGCTCTGGCTCGGCGCGGCGCACCCTTGTCTTGGCGCTCCTCTCGAACCGCCACCAGCACCGCGCTGGCGGAGTACGGGGTGGCGGCAAGGTAAAGTACCAGAGGCTCGAGAGGTCGTGGTGCCACCATCACCGGGGGGCTGGTGAGGTACTTCTTGAGGTCTTGGAAGGCCCGGTCGGCCTCCGGGGTCCACTCAAAGAGGCCCTTCTTCTTCATGAGCTTAAAGAAGGGCAAGGCGCGCTCGCCTAGCTTGGATATGAAACGCCCTAACGCCATCACCCGCCCTGCTAGCTTTTTCATCTCCTTGAGGGTCTGTGGTGGGCTCATGTCTTCGATGGCCTTGATCTTCTCCGGGTTCGCCTCGATCCCTCTGTGGGATACGAGGAACCCTAGTAGCTTACTGGAGGGGACGCCAAACATGCACTTCTCCGGGTTAAGCCTCAAGTTCACCCGGCGCAAGCTCTCGAAGGTCTCCTCCAAGTCTTGAATCAATGTCCTCGCCTTGCGAGATTTGACCACTATGTCATCAACGTAGGCCTCTGTGTTCTTGCCGAGCTGCCGCCCCAAGGCGATGTGCATCAGCCGCTGAAAGGTTGCGCCCGCGTTGCGTAGGCAAAAGGGCATGCAGGTGTAGCAGTACACCCCACACGGTGTCAGGAAGGCCGTCTTCTCCACATCCTCCACCGCCATCTTGATTTGATGGTATCCAGAGAATGCATCCAGGAAACATAGCAAGTCGCACTCGGTGGTGGAGTCGATGATTTGATCGATGCACGGAAGGGGGAACGGATCTTGGGGGCAAGCTTTGTTAAGGTTGGTGAAGTCGACGCACATCCGTTCCTTCCCACCTTTATTCGGTACCACGACAGGGTTCGCCAGCCATTCGGGGTATCGAACCTCTCGGATGGTACCTGCTGCCTCCATCTTGCGCGTCTCTTGGACGATGAAGGCCTGCTTCTCAGTGGACTGCCATCTTGCCCGTTGCTTCACGGGGCGCATGTTGGGGCACACCCTTAGATGATGTTGGATCACCTCTCTCGGGACCCCTACCAGCTGATTGGGCTCCCACGCAAATATCTCCTTGTTTGCGCGCAAAAACCTCACCAAAGTTTCTTCTTGTCCCGGGTCAAGGCTGGTTCCTATGGTAAAGGTGGCTCCTGAAGACCCGTGCTCGTCAACCGGCACCTACTTGGTCTCCGCCTTGTCTTGGGTGAACAACTGCTTCTTATTGGCGGGCGCGGTCTCCTTGGTCTCGGGCGTACTGGCGCCGACTGGCTGCGCTGCTGCCGCGGTCTTGAAGGCGATCCTGAGTGTCGTCACTGCCTCCTTAGTGTCCCCCTTGATGGTGAGGACGCCCTTGCTCCCTGGCATCTTCATGAGGTTGTAGGCCGGGTGAGTCACCGCCATGAACTGTGCAAGAGCCGGGTACCCAAGTATGGCATTGTACGGGAGACTGATGCAGGCGATGTAGAAGTCCACCAGCTCACTGCGGTAGTTGTTGCATGTGCCGAAGGTGATAGGAAGGCGGATTTGCCCCAGAGAGTGGGCAGCTCCACCACCCACTCCCAAAAAGGCTTGCTGACGCTGAGCCACTCGGGCGACACGTGGAGGAGGCTGAAGGCTTCTACGGAGAGCAAGTTGAGGCCGGCACCGCCGTTGATGAGGGTCTTGGTGACGGCCACGTTGCAGATGGTAGGCGTGCAGAGCATTGGGAGTATGCCAGAGCCGGCGGTGGAGCCGGGGTGGTCTTCTGAGTCGAAGGTGAGGTCGGCCTCCGGCGCAGTCCAACCCGGCGGAGCCCCCGGGTGCTTGGAGGCTGCCCCTATCTGACGAAAGAAAGGCTTGACGTGGCGATTTGAGGGCGGTGCTTGAGAGCCACCCAGCAGCGCCGCGACTGCATGGTGCACCGGCACCGAGTAGCATGCGGTGAAGAGGTTGCGGAGTTCCTCCCAGGACGCCACCGTGGACCCCGGGAGGTTGAGCAGCCAGGCGCGCGGCTCGCCGGCGAGGGCCATGGGGAACTAGTTGGCCATGATCTTTTCGTCGCCTCCGGCTTCAAGGACGGCCTCCTCATACGCCAGCAGGAACGGCACCGGATCTGCCGCACCGTCGTAACGCGGCGGCATCTCCTGCTTGAACTTGGTTGGCCACTGCACGTGCCGTAGGGCGGGGGCCAGGGCCCGGTACCCAGACTCCCTGATGCTGGTGTCGGTCGCAGAGGCGGGTGGCAGCGCACCTGCCATGGGAGCGAAGCGCGGTGGCACGGGGCGCAGGTTGGTGGAGAGGAGCTCCGGTGCACCCCTACCTGGCACGCCAAATGTCAGATGTGGGGTTCCGGCAAAACTTTAAGGTTCGAACACTGGGGTGCACGCGAAGTCTCTCCCTCCTACCGATCTACGGTCTAGCTCGCTAAGATCTCGCAGACGAACTCGCAACACAGAAAGACACGAGGTTTATACTGGTTCGGGCCACCGTTGTGGTGTAATACCCTACTCCAGTGTGGTGGTGGTGGATTGCCTCTTGGGCTGATGATGAACAGTACAAGGGCAGAACAGCCTCCTGAGGTTGAGGTGTTCTTGTGCTTGTGTAGTTGAGGGTGATCTGAACTAGTTCGGGATCAGTTGCCTCCTACTGTGGTGGCTAGTCCTATTTGTAGAGGCCCTGGTCGTCTTCCCAAATATCGAGCGGGAAGGGAGCCAACAACGGCGGGCAAATTTGAAGGGGGACAACTAGTACAAGCTATCCTGACAAAAGCGGTCTTCGACTGCGAAAAGCTCTGGGGTGATGCCGTCTTGGGCTCCACGATGACCTCCGTCTTGCCGTCCTCCTGGTCTTGGTCTCGTTGCACCAATATGGCAACCTTTGCCTGATGCCTCGGTACTCTTTGCCTGCGCTGGCCTCCTTAGCACCATAGAGGAAATAAGGATGTTGCGCGCACCGGCGCCCGCCTGGCACCCGCCTGGTACCGTTCGTCATGGCTCACGTCACGAGAGCCTCATGAGGTTTGCCTCGCCTTGATATCTCCGCTCCTTGTGAGCCTGCCTGGCTAGGCCACTCCAGAGGAGGTCTTACGTCGTCCTCCTTGCGAGGCTTGGACCCTCGCGAGGGTCTTGGGTGCCTTGTTGACGAAGATGGGCGTATGGCTCTTTATATACGCTGTGGGCATGAGCGAGCAAGTCCGGGACCCCATTCCCAGAACGCCGACAGGTACCACCGCCCTAGGGCGGCAGTACAACCGCTTGGGAGGAACCTGGGAAGTGAAACCCCAGGGTACGACCCCTAGGGCGGTGGTTGGGCCGGTACAACAGGCAAGCAGTACAACCGCCCAGCTGGCCGGTACAACCGCTGAGGGGAAACTTTTGTACCAGAAAGAACTAAAAGGGAGCCTCTCTCTATACGGAACGGAAGGTAATGGTGGGTGACAAGAAGAGTGTACGTGCAATGATTCACCCAACACCTTATGATGTGGATTCCCTCTTGATAGTACGGGTTTCCTACGATCAAGGAAATAAACACGCAGAAAACTCCGTCTTCGATCTTTTCCTTCCGAAGAGAATGCCTAATCGATGCGAACCTGAGCATATAGAACCTAAAGAACTTAACAAATGATTAGACCACAAGGATAATTGTCATCATCATCCAAAACAAAAAGATGGGAAATGTCCTAACAGTATGGAAGGCACCCGCGGATAATGTTAGCCATGGAAAGTGAAAGTATGGTGGAAAAAGGAATAAACTTTATTTTCTGTTTGGGAACCACCTATTATATATCTAGCATGGAAAGTATTGGGACCTACTCGATCATTTTCGTTGACAGGAAAAGCATGCCACCCAAATTTTTTTTATCTCTATCTTTTTCGCTTTGAGCTCTGGAACCTCTACAAATCCCTACTTCCCTCTGCGAAGGGCCTTTCTTTTACTTTATGCAATTTTTATTTTTATTTGAGTCTCAAAATAATATGTGATGAACATGTTAGGCAACATTCCACATCAAAAATTCTGCTTTTATCGTTTACCTACTCGAGGATGAGCATGAATTAAGGTTGGGGATGCTGATACGTCTCCAACGTATCTATAACTTCTTATTGTTCCATGTTGTTATATTATCATTCGTGGATGTTTTACAATCATTTTATAGCAACTTTATATCATTTTTTGAGACCAACCTATTGACATAGTGCCCAGTGCCAGTTGCTGTTTTTTTGCTTGTTTATTACTTCGCAGAAAATCAATACCAAACGGAGTCCAAACGCACCGAAACTTTTTGGAGATTTTTTCCGGGCCAGAAGACACCTGTTGGGCCAAAGAAGTACTAGAGGGGGGCTCCGAGGGGAGCACAAGCCACCAGGGCGCGCCCAGGTGGGTTGTGCCCACCTCGGTGGCCTCCTGCACTGCCTCTTTGCTCTATAAATACCCCAATATTCCACAAACCCTAGGGGAGTCGACGAAAATCAATTCCAGCCGCCGCAAGTTCCAGAAACCACAGGTCCAATCTAGATACCATCACAGAGGGGTTCATCATCATCATTGGTGCCTCTCCAATGATGCGTGAGTAGTTCATTGTAGACCTACGGGTCCGTAGTTAGTAGCTAGATGGCTTCCTCTCTCTCTCTCTCTCTCTCTCTCTCTCTCTCTCTCTCTCTCTCTTGGTTCTCAATACAATGGTCTCTTGGAGATCTATTTGATGTAACTCTTTTTGCGGTGTGTTTGTTGGGATCCGATGACTTTGAGTTTATGATCAAATCTATGTTTTCATCCATGAAAGTTATTTGAGTCTTTTGATCTCTTATATGCATGATTACTTATAGCCTCGTATTTTTCTTCTAATCTTTGGTTTAGTTAGGCCAACTAGATCGATTTTTATTGCCATGGGAAGAGGTGCTTTGTGATGGCTTTGATCTTATGGTGCTTGATCCCAGTGACAGAAGGGGAACCAACATGTATGTATCGTTGGTATTAAGGATAACAAGATGGGATCTATTTCTACATAAATAGATATTGTCTACATCATGCCATCATTCTTATTGCATTACTCCGTTTCTCCATGAACTTAATACACTAGATGCATGCTAGATAGCGTCGATGTGTGGAGTAATAGTAGTAGATGCAGGCAGGAGTCGGTCTACTAATCTTGGATGGGATGCCTATATAATGATCATTGCCTAGATATCATCTTAATTATTTGAAGTTCTATCAATTTCCCAACAGTAATTTGTTTACCCACCGTATGCTATTTTTCTCGAGAGAAGCCACGAGTGAAATCTACGGCCCCCGGGTCTCTTCTTTATTATATTTGCCTTCACGATCTATTTTTATTTGCTTTTATTTTCAGATCTATTAATCCAAAAATACAAAAATACCTTGCTGCAATTTATTATTATTTATTTTATCTCGCGTTCCAGCGAGATCTATTTATCCAATCTACTACAATTTTACCTATCTTTTTACGCGTGAGGGATTGACAACCCCTCTCTTACGTCGGGTTGCAAGTATTTGTTCTTTGTGTGCAGGAGCTATTTACGTGGTGTTGCGTGGTTCTCCTAATTGTTCGATAACCTTGGTTTCATCACTGAGGGAAATACCTACCGTAGTTGTGCTGCATCATCCCTTCCTCTTTGGGGAAATACCGATGTAGTTCAAGCCGCATGAGAGATCAATCCCAACAACTTCATCGACATTTAGCGCAAAGAGTTCCAAACACCAGAAAAGAGTACGACTCCTTGGCTGATGTTGCAACCAGTGTGATCCACCCATTCTACAAAGACATGAAGAAGAAGATCGACAGGGAGGAAGACCATAAACAGTGGATGATCAGCCCACTGCCAGAAAAGCTCATCAAGTATGCAGCGATAGATGCGTACGCCACCTACCAGTCATGGAAGAAAATCGACAACATCAAAACATGTCTGGAAATTTCAAAAGAGCAGGCACAGGAGCCCTACTACCACTGCCACTATGCGGGATGAAGAGACATCAAAGTCTGCGTTTGTGCTTGTGCTTGTCCTTTACCTTGTTTCAAAATCGTAGTTTGCTTTTGTTAGGTTAAACCAGTTTGCTTATGTCGTGTTTGTCAGGGTTGAAAAAGTTTGCTTATGTCAAGTACATAGTTTGCTTATGTCATTGAACAAGTTTGCTAGCTTCCTCATTTGTTTATCCATCATTTGAAGTTGATGTAGCTTTTGAATGAAACTTTGCGGCTGCTCTTCCCCACTAGTCATGGAGCAACTAATCACACATGGATGTTTCATGTGTAGTTTGGATTCAACATTGTACGAAAAATAGAATGTTGAAAACATTTAGTACAATTTGGGCTGCTTAACACGCTTGTAAAAACAAATCCCTCAGGATATCCCGCGTTAGAGTTGAAACAAAAAAAATTAGTACTTCATGTACTATTGCCCCAACACAACTTTTAACACTAAACATAGGCTTGTAATGGCACCATATATTTCACAAAACACCAGCGGACTAAGAACAACAACAAATAGTACCATTGTACGCTCAGTACAACTTAGTCCTGAATGGTAGTACTATCACACTAAATAGTTTTCTAGTTTCAGAAGAACACAAAAAGGTACCATAACACTAAAACACTAAGTTCCAGCCGAGGACAACATTCAGTACTAACAAGATCATGCTTCTACTCGTTAGAAAATTAGTAAGTACTGCAACAGAAAAGCGAAGAACCATCAGTATGCATTTCTCAGTCACTAACATACTAGGAATGATAGTACTGGTACACTTGAACACACCATACATCTTTACTACAATAAAAAGGAACAAGAAGCATCAGTTCACATTCCTTATTCATTGACAGACTAAGAATGACAATACAAGTACAATTGAAATCTCAGTACTACTTAGTTTATACTGGAAGTAGTATGATGATACCAAATACTGTCAGAAGACCCTTGTGAATAACCACAGCCGAGAAAACTAAGGCCAAAACCAATCAAAAAAGTTATTAGTTCGACCAAGGAGAAAATTCACAAGAACCACAACAAAAGTCATCAGTCCACATTGTTTGAGCAGTGAGGTACTGGTTTCAAACAAAAAAAATTGACCGCCCAAGGACTAGCTGGCCCTACGCAGGAGGATAGAATTGGACTCGAGCCCACAACGGTACCATTAGCGAATCCATAGTAATTGACACTGCGTGGGGGTAGCCAACCAGGGCCCACAGGTCATGGAACAGAGAGCAAGCGCCATGTATAAGCGCTCAGGTAAGTATACAGAGGAGTTTGACAGACATGCCACAACAACTCTTGTAAACCAGTTGGGAGCCCTCTTGGCTAGCGAGGTTGGACTAAACTCACAGCGCTCACGAGCCAACAGTGCATAGTAGCGCGCACGGGCCATTTGGGCCAAAAAAGGGCCCAATATGCCTGCTACTCGGAATCCTCCTTCGTCTCCAAACTATCCTCACCCCACCCCATAAGGCCCGTTGAATAAACCAGAGCACGGGGCAAAAAAAATATAAACTACTACAAAAAAGTTCGAAAACCGAATATAGAAAAGTTCAAATACATGTTCGCAGGCAATAACTTTAATTTAAAAAAATAGCTATGCAACACGGATAAAAGGATAAAAAATACGCTACAAAAACAATGATACTTTAAAAAGTTGAGAACTTAACAGGCTATATGTTAAATTTAGCTAATTTAAACCAGTTGATTATTTTTTTACTTTGAAGTTCATCTACTAAAATTAAAGAAGTTCAAACAAATATTGGTTGTCAATTATGCTAAATTTCTTATATTTAAATAAAATATGGCTAGAGATCATGTAACAATTTTGTCATAAATAATCTCAATGCCAAAAAAAACTTTAGTTCTAATACATTATATGACATCAGTTCTACAAAACCAGGAAGGGTCAGTCCACTCACGCTACATCCACAATACTACTTTGACACCAATTTTAAAAGGCTTACGTTGTATGAAATTACAATTCAGTACTCACAACACTATACCATAAGTACGCGAAAGAGGGTACATAAACTATAAAGGTCCAACTTAGGATGGGACAGATGAAAATAATATAAGTCTCACTTTTGAGCAACAAATCATAATGCACTTGAAAAAAGTGTTTCAGTTCAACTAGTGTATAAGACTTGAGTGCAAATAAAACTTAACCAAAACAAATCCCAGAGAAAACAAACACGAGTGAAACAGCTGTTCAACCACATTCTCATAACAGAAAAAAGTTTGTAAAACGTTGTGCCACACTGAAAACATCACAATGTATACTAGTTATTACATAGTTGACAAAGACATCCAAACCCTACATACAAAGCCTACAATCTTTTCAAGACATAAATCACACAAGTATCCATTCAATACGCCAATGATAATCATTTCTTCTATGCACCAGGAGCCAAAGCATGAACCTCCTCAGGAAGCTCTGTCACCAAAACCTGGTTATTCCGGTTGAACACGACTGTATACAGATCCTCAGCATTCCAATCAACAATACGCGACTGCAAAACAATAAAACAAATAAATCAAAATCATGACACAGAAAAAGGAAAAGACAATCAGCCAAACAGAGAAAGTGAAAGTTGAACTAGAACCCACAACATTATTTCGAATGTTCTCGACGATATTTTCACCATCATAGGTTCCCGCATACTTCAGAGTATAATGGCCACATTCATTCGGCCCTTGAAATGGAACCTTGACAAACCTTGGTCTCTTTGCTAAAACCTCCCATATGAGAGGCTTGCTCGCATTATACTGAGCATCACCATAAACAACCTTCATTACTTGGACCAATCTAGAGATCTATAAAAAAATAAACCACACATTTCAGGTCTCAGAAAAGCAGAAACAAAAGGTGAAATAATTAATCTTGTAGAGATAATAAATATCACTCACAATATTCTCGCGGTCCTTGTGATAGGTGTTCCTTGAAGGACGATGGTTCTTCCCATACGGTAAAGGGTCAAGGATGTCAACGGTACTTCGGTACCGATTCATGACATATAAGTAAAAGTGCAACACTTTCAAATCCTTTAATAAAACCATATGTTTGAATAGAGGCATCATGACGTGAAAACAAATGACCAAAAGAGATATTCAATATTCAATATAAAATCCTGCATCACAACAAACAAATAAAATGAAAATCAGCTAGTAGATCTCACAAGGTCGGAAGTGAGAAAGTCTTCCCCATCTTGAACTTAGCTCTTGAATTCTCTCGCTGCACTCTCCACATTAAACTCTTTCTCTACATCGCCGTAAAACGAACAGTCAAGCACAACCTACGAAAAGGCAAAAAGAAATAGACAGGGGAAAAGGATCAACAAGGAAAGTATCTTAAAAACTCATAAAACAATAGGCACTCTCACTGGTACAATGAGGTGCTATACAAACGATTTTAACCCCTTTCTGCGACGGTGTTGCAAACCGTCGCCAGGTGAGTGACTGTGATAGGGGGGGTCCTTCCCACACGACCGGGAAATCGTCGGGGATAGGCCCTCCTGGCACACATGCTCGGCAAAATGAGGTCGTGTGCGACAGGCGAGCGATCAAATATGGTTATACATACAGTTGTGCTAAAAATACATTTATACATGCCAATTCGTTTCCAGTCGTAAGTACATCCCACACAGCCAGCCCCGGGTAAACGTTTCCGTTCGTATGTGCATTCCAAACAGTCAATTCAAGGAATACGTTTCCGTTATTATGTACATCCCACACAGTTAATCCAAGAAGTACGTTTCCGTTCGTATATACATCCCACACGGTCACTCCAAGGAAAACGTTTTCGTTCACAGGTGCATCACACACAATTTTCCCCATTAAATCGTTTGTGATAGTGTTGCCATTGCACATGATATTAACAATTTTATCGTTTGCGTTATTGAATGCATCACACACGGTGCGTAGAAGAAACTGTGTGGCAAAGGCTATCAATCACACACTTTTTATGTGGTAAACGTTTGCGCAAGGTGGCCTAACGCAAACAGTTTTCAAGAGGATATCATGTGTGATTGTTCATTGATCCAACATGGTTTATTCCTACAAACTATGTGTGTTGCCTGAGGTCATCACCTACGGCGTTTTCTCAATAACCGTTTGCAATAGAAAAACCC
Organism: Aegilops longissima; assembly: GCA_021605205.1. Lineage (NCBI taxonomy): Eukaryota > Viridiplantae > Streptophyta > Magnoliopsida > Poales > Poaceae > Aegilops > Aegilops longissima. The sequence continues at coordinate 470,734,829 of CM038679.1, forward strand.
AATTAGCAGGCTAATTGCCCCTATTATTAATAATCCATTTATTAATCTAATTGACATTTCATATTAAGCACACAATATATTTCATTCTCATATTAAGGAAGCAGGATTTCATCATTGAAATACATTAGAGTACAGCATCATATAGCTTCAACACTCAGCTACCCCATTACACAACTGCACCAGCACCAAGTTCCACATACAACATCTAAAACCTTTCGAAATTAGCATCATAGATAGTACATAGACAGATGGATCTCATTTGGAAAATTGCTGAAGCGGAAGGCGAATATTGAGCCTTCATTGATGTCGAAGGTCTTTGCAACTTTAGGCCAGTGCCTATCCATCCTTCATCCTCTTCAAGAACACTTCAATATTGAACCGTGGGTGTTGTATGAATACCTTCCTCGCCTCCTGGCCATACAGGTGGTTTGAGAGGTAATCATGAGTGAATTGCTTTGGAAAGGCCTAAAAACAAGGATATGCATAAATATCTTCTCTAGATTTGAAATGGCGCAGATGAATTAAAAAAGACAAGGTATAACAGTTAGTACTATCCCGTAGTGAACTGATGTCTTCTTCATGGAGACAAAGATCTTGTTGTTTTTTGTCTCTAATTTCTTTATTGTAACAATCTTTCTGAGTTTCTTGACTTGACTGATATTCATGGACAACTCATTTCCACATATGGAAAAAGGGTCAAACAGTGGGTCAAAACCTCTGATAGCAGGACCTACATGTGCAAGACAAATTGTTAAAAACCTAATATTTAAAAATAAGAATTGGAAAGGTGTCTTATTAACTACAACAGTCCTAGTATTTAAAAACAAGCAAACATAGTAATTCAAACTTATATTGCGTAGGTCTAAGTGAGGGAGTCCTGGACTAAGGGGTCCTCTGGCGTCCGGCCTATTAGCCTTGGGCCGGACTGATGGGCTGTGAAGATACGAAGACCGAAGACTACACTCGTGTCCGGATGGGACTCTCCTTGGCGTGGAAGGCAAGCTTGGCGACCAAATATGTAGATTCCCTTCTTTGTAACCGACTTTGTGTAAACCTAGATCCTCCCGGTGTCTATATAAACTGGAGGACTTAGTCCGGAGAGGATATATACATTACCATAGTCATACAGGCTAGGCCTCTACGGTTTTAGCCATTACGATCTCGTGGTAGATCAACTCTTGTAATTCTCATATTCATCAAGATCAATCAAGCAGGAAGTAGAGTATTACCTCCATAGAGAGGGCCCGAACCTGGGTAAACATCGTGTCCCCTGTCTCCTATTACCATCGACCTTAGACGCATAGTTCGGGACCCACTACTCGAGATCCGCCAGTTTTGACACCGACATTGGTGCTTTCATTGAGAGTTCCACTGTGCCGTCTCCAAAAGGTTTGATGGCCCCTTCAATCGTCAATGACAATGCTGTCCAAGGAGAACCCTTCCTCCCCGGACAGATCTTCATGTTCGGCGGCTTCGCACTGCGGGCCAACACGCTTGGCCATCTGCAGCAGATCGATAGCTACGCCCCTGGCCATCAGGTCAGATTCGGAAGCTTAAACTACGTTGCGGACATCCATGGAGACTTGACTTCGATGGATTTGAGACTGCGGCGACCCCCCCTTGTCGCCCCAATGAACATGACTTAGATCTGTCATTGGACCGCATCCAGGAGATGGCTTCTGTAACTACTTCGGCGTTAGATCCGGAGCAGACCGCACCCTCCAAGGACGGGAGGCTCAACCCCGCCATGGAGGTCGCATATTCCGCGATGATGGAGCCGCACATAGTCTTAACATCACCCGATATCTATGTCACCGGAATTCCGGACTTGTCTCCGGCTATAAGTTCCGAACCATGTGGGTCCACGGACACCGAACTTGATTGATCACCGATCTTCGAATTCAGTGCCGCAGACATCTTCCAGCATTCGCCCTTGGGCGATGTGCTAAATTCATTAAGAAATCTGTCCTTGGCGGGGGACTCACAGCCAAATTATGTCCGGTTTGAACTGGAGGCTGATGATGGGGGAGAATTTCGCTTCCCACCCACCACCCACTTCATAGCCACCGTCGAAGACTTAACCGACACGCTTGACTACGACTTGGAAGACATCGACGGTATGGATGACTATGCCGGAGACGAGGAGGCCCAAAACCCGGCGTTCACTGGACGATGGATGACCACTTCCTCATATGACGTATACATGGTAGATACACCGAAAAATAATAGCGGTGTTGACAAGGAAAACCCAGCGAAAGAGGACCCTCCTAAGACACAACCAAAGCGTCGGCGTCAGCGGCGCCGCTCTAAATCGTGCCGCAGCAGAGACAGCATCACCAGCACAGGAGACGACAACACTCTGGATGGTGCCGAAGACACAGAAGAACCCGATAAACAAACTACCGAACATGACAATCAGGAAGATGGGCAAGTCAGCCCTAACGAACAAGCCATAGAATAAGACTCGGAGGACGGCAGTTACCATCCGCTCTCCGAGGAGGAGGTGAGCCTCGACAACGAAGACTTCATCATGCCTGAGGAACCTCTCGAGCAGGAGCGCTTTAAGGTTCAGCTAATAGCCACTGCGAGGAGCCTGAAAAAGAAGCAACAACAGCTTCAAGCTGATCAAGACCTGCTTAATGACAGATGGACCGATGTCCTGGCAGCCGAGGAATACGGCCTTAAACGCCCAGCGAAAAGTTACCCGAAGCGCAAATTGCTACCTCAGTTCGATGATGAGGCGCCAGACCCCGCACCAACATCACGCAATGTGGTTGATCGGCCACCGCGCGGTCGGAATAAAATGGCAACCCGAGCCGAAAACCAGACCGTCCCACCTCGCCGTAAAGGCAGGGATAAGACAGCTCGGGGCTATACAGATGACCTTCGTCAAGACCTGGACAGTAGAGCAGGACATACAAGATCGATCTACGGATCGCGAGGGCATGCCTTGACACGCGAGGACGGCTATCTATTCGGACGCGACAAACCCAATCACGCCCGGGCCAAAAACCGCAGACGGACTCCATCGGAGCTACCTCACGGCGCGGCCTGATATAGAGGTGCCGCACACCCTCTATGCTTCACTGACGAAGTAATGGATCATGAATTCCCAGAAGGATTCAAACCCGTAAACATCGAATCATACGATGGCACAACCGATCCCGCGGTATGGATCGAGGATTTCATTCTCCACATCCACATGGCCCGCGGGGATGATCTTCACGCCATCAAATACCTCCCACTAAAACTCAAAGGGCCAGCTCGGCACTGGCTAAACAGTCTGCCTGAAAATTCCATTGGCAGCTGGGAGGACTTGGAAGAAGCTTTCCTTGACAACTTCGAAGGTACTTATGTCCGGCCACCAGACGTCGATGACTTAAGTCACATAGTCCAGCAACCTAGAGAGTCAGCTAGGAAATTCTGGACTAGGTTCCTAACTAAAAAGAACCAGATCGTCGACTGTCCGGATGTCGAAGCCCTAGCGGCCTTTAAACATAGCATCCGTGACGAATGGATCACCCGCCACCTCGGCCAGGAAAAGGCAAAATCCATGGCAGCCCTCACGGCACTCATGACCCGCTTCTGTGCGGGAGAGGATAGTTGGCTGGCCCGTAGCAAAAATACAGCAAGTGACATGGGCACCCCCGAGGCTAAAAATAGCAACGGCAAGCTCCGATGCAGCAGACACAAATGCCGAAGTAATGGTGACAACACCGACGACACGACAGTCAATGCCGGATTCAGTAGTTCCAAGTCCGGTCAGCGAAAGAAGCCATATAAAAGAAACAATCAGGGACCATCAAGCTTGGATCACATACTCGATCGTCCGTGCCAAATCCATGGCACCTGTGATAAACCAGCTAATCATACCAACAAAGATTGCTGGGTTTTTAAACAGGCTGGCAAGTCAAATGTCGAGAACAAAGAAAAGGGATCGCAAAGCAAGGACAATGACGAGGAGCCCCGGCAACTGAACACAGGGGGACAAAAGAAGTTTCCCCCCAGGTCAAATCGGTAAACATGATATATGCTACACACATCCCCAAGAGGGAGCGCAAGCGCGCGCTCAGGTACGTCTACGCGATAGAGCCAATCGCCCCAAAATTTAATCCATGGTGATCGTGCCCGATCACTTTTGATCGACGGGACCATCTGACCAGTATCCGTCATGGCGGTTCAGCCGCATCCTTGACCCAATAATTGATGGATTCCACCTAACGCGAGTCCTTATGGAAGGAAGCAGCAGCCTGAACCTGCTCTATCAGGATACAATGCGCAAAATGGGCATTAATCCATCACGGATCAAGCCCACAAAGACCACCTTTAAAGGAGTCATACCAGGTGTAGAGGCTCACTGTACGGGCTCAATTACGCTAGAGGTTGTCTTCGGATCCCCGGACAACTTCAGAAGCGAGGAGTTAATCTTTGACATCATCCCTTTTCGCAGAGGTTGTCACGCACTGCTCGGACGAACCACATTTGCTCGATTCAATGTGGTGCCTCATTGTGCCTACCTCAAGCTCAAGATGCCCGGGCCATGTGGCGTCATAACAGTTAATGGAAACACGGAATGCTCCCTCCGTACAGAAGAGCACACCGCTGCCTCAGCAGTAGAAGTACAGAGCGACCTTCTTCAGCAGAACCTTAATTCGGCGGCCAAGCTCCCGGACACTGTCAAGAGAGTCCGGACCATCCTACAGCATGACAGCTTGGCTCGTCAGGAGCTTGATTAGCAATTCGGCCTCCATCCCAGTCCCGATCAGGTGGCGGCACTAGTACCGCGCATACATAACTACGCACTCAAAATACCATGGGCATAGACGGAGGCATAACTAGCCGGTGAACCACAATACGGCTCGACCGCTACCGGTCACATATACTTTAATTGTCTCCCTTTTTTAGGTTTCTTTTCCGCAGACCTTCCCTGATGGCTAGATCACCGGTCCTCTCGAAGGACAAATACACCAAGATGGCAAGAAGCACAAACGTATTGGGGAATTTCAAGGTGGTTTCGTTAACAATCACTCTACCTGTTTGCAGGACCCACATGCAGCTCTTCCTTGGTTTTTGGCATGTTAAATAGCATGTTGCTTAACACACTATCTGTATCAATGCGCTTTGACGTATTAATAAAATTGCAATGAAAACAGTTCGCGGCCCAAATTCTGCAGCCCTAGCTCGTTACCTTTGCTCCTTTTCTATTTTCCTTTATTCTTTGTTAATAAACCTTATCAAATAGCACCCGTACCAGAGTGTACATTTCCCAGGGGCTTTATAGCGCCCCGCAATACGACGAAAAAGTCCGAACACTTTTTACAGTATAGTTTGGCACCCCGAATTTAGCATTATATGCATTGGCCCCGAATCATGTATTTCTCAATAGTTGGGTTGCCTGGCTCCTGTGCTTACTACCTTACGTCCCGCTATATTGGCTAGGGTAGGAAAGGGAGAACTACTACGATTGTGCCCTGGTTAATCCGGATGAGCACCTCAGTAGAGAAAGCCGAAAACTGACTGTCATGATGCAGCGAGAGCCGGTCAGCTCTTCGGAGGTTTCAAATCGCTAGAGGTTATTTCTGCATTACACGATGAATCGGTTTTTATCCGATCAGGTGTTTACAGAATCCCCCAGTTCGGACTTCCGAATACCAGGGGCTGCGCCTAAAACTTTATTATAGAACTCCTATGGCTAAGTGAAGGTGATAAAGCATTATAGTCTGATTGCCTCGTTCGTTGCGCTAAACACCTCCTTCAAGGACCAAATAATTGGATCAAGAGTGTTTAGATTCCATCCCGAACACCCCCGTATTTCCTACGTGGGGGCTGAAGCCGACGACTGGCCAACTCTCAGATTTAATAAAAACGTCCGCACAGGAGGTAAAAATCTAACACAAAGCATTATATTACATAAATTGTCTTTGTTTCATAATACAGGGCGAGACAAAATACGAATGTATTCATTCAAAAATCATGTCTTTCGCACACTGCCCCGCAACAATGCAGGACCCCTCCAGGACGTCTCTAAAATATCGCTCGGGTGTGCGCTGCTCCTTGCCCTCGGGCGGCCCTTTGGTCACTAGCTTGACGGCGTCCTTCTTGGCCCACCACACCTTGACATAGGAGAGGGCCAGGCGCGCGCCCTCGATGCAGACGGACCACTTGCCAGTGTCCAGCCGAGGACAGGAATCCACCAGCCGCTTCACAAGGCCGAAGTAACTGCTGGGTATAGCTTCGGCTGGCCACATCCGGATTATTAAATCCTTCATGGCCAGTTTGGCCACCCTATGCAGCTCGACCAGCTGCTTTTGCTGATCGCTGAAGGGCACCGGATGTTCTGGCGCAAGATATTGCGACCAGAACAGCTTCTCCGTGGAGCTCCCTGTCGGTGTCAAAACCGGCGGATCTCGGGTAGGGGGTCCCGAACTGTGCGTCTAAGGCGGATGGTAACAGGAGGTGGGGGACACAATGTTTACCAAGGTTCGGGCCCTCTCGATGGAGGTAATACCCTACTTCCTGCTTGATTGATCTTGATGATATGAGTATTACAAGAGTTGATCTACCACGAGATCGTAGAGGCTAAACCCTAGAAGCTAGCCTATGATTATGATTTGTTGTTGTCCTACGGACTAAACCCTCCGGTTTATATAGACGCCGGAGTGGGCTAGGGTTACACAGAGTCGGTTACAAGGGAGGAGATCTACATATCCGAATTGCCAAGCTTGCCTTCCACGCCAAGGAGAGTCCCATCCGGACACGGGACGAAATCTTGTATCTTCATAGTCCAACAGTCCGGCTGTCCGAGGACCCCCTAATCCAGGACTCCCTCACTCCCTTCTTCGGCTCGGGAGAACTCCACGGCGTGGGACACACTAAATGGAAGATCAGCAAAATCCCCTGGAGAACTCCGAATCCGGGTTAGTAAAAGATAGTTCCTCCTTACATATTTGCTTTGTATACTGAATGCCTTACCCGCAGGGATCTTCCTGGCCTCCTGGATCTCCTGGAGGGCGCCCTGGGCCTCACTCCGGGCCGTCTCCGCACTCTGATGAGCCTTGGCAAGTTCGATCTCTTGAGCCGACACATCACGCTCCAAGGTCTCGCACTTCCTCACCGCGTCCTGGAGCTCCTGTTGGACCTTGTTGACCCGGGTGTTGAGCTTCTTACGGGCAGCCTGCTCCTTGACAGCCTTCCCCTCAGCTTTTTCCAGGGCCTCTCTCAGGGCCTCGACCTCGGTCGTCGCTTCTATACATATCATGACACTTCATATCATTTTACCTTTTTTCGAATATATAACAGGTTATCACATACCTTCTTTTTCTTGGAGTTGCCTCCTCACCTGGCTGAGCTCCTCCTCCAGTCTCTACTTCAGTCCGGAGACTTCGGCAGTATGCGAGGCTGCGACCAACAGCGACGCCTGCGTATTCATTTTAGACAAATTTAGTTAGTTTCCTGCAAAAAGGGATTGATCCTATGTCCCGCTTTTTCTTTCCGAACACCGGACAGTGTCTCAGGGGCTACTGTCTATATTGGGGTTTTCTCTTTTCACGTTGCTTACTTCAAAACCTGTCAGCAGGCTGCTGTAGGCTTCGGTTAGTCTGCTCTTGGCGGACTGAACCCTTTCAATTACCGTGCCCATAAGAACATGGTGCTCATCCACAATGGAAGCGCCTCGCAGCGCTTCCAGCAGATTATCTGGTGCCCCTGGTTGGACAAGAATCACTAGCGGAATAGGCATACCCCCTTCTTTCGAAGGAGGTTGCGCGCCGAACTCCAGAGCCATATCGATCTCCGGAATCGAATCTGGCTGAGGGCCGAACTGATTACGGCCCTCATCGCCAGTCTCCATGGGGATCGGTTCCCCCTGGTGTCCGGCGACGGAGGCTTCTCCTCCTGGCGCCTCCTGAGCCTCTCCCCGGCCGGGGAAAGTCTTTCAGGACAGCACCTCAGTGTCGTCCTTGGCCTTGGGGGAGTGAGCAATCGGCAGTGACTCGCTGGCCATCGCCTTTGAATCCAACGGACCTCGTGACGAGGATCGCTGGGAGTTGTCGTGGGCCGGACTGCGATAGCATAACTAATCATGTTAGTACAATGAAGAGGAGAGGCTAGATTTATGGGCATGTATAAGTCTTAGCACTTACCATGCAGCCCGAGGCTTAGTGCGGGGGTGTCGCTCCGGACTGCTGTCGACATCCCACGTGGAGTTATCCACAAGGAAGCCTTTCCCTTTCTTGGACGTCTCCGCCTCCAGGTTCATGGAGGCCGTCCTCTTCTTCTTTCCCTCATCGGGGGGAGGGTTGTTCTTCTCCTCCTCCCCCTCGTCGTCGTCATCCTCGGCGGCGGAGGAAAGGGTCACTTCGTCTTCGGACGTCATGTCTGAAGCACCCTTGCGACGGGGGCCACCTTTGGCCCCCTTGGCCTTCTTCTTGGCCTTCTTTTCCAGTGGCCAATAGGGCGCCGGAACCAGCATCTTCGCTGGGAGCGGGATGACTGGCTCTTCAGGCAGCGGAGCCGTACTATGGATCCGCTCCGCTCTCTCCGTCCATGCCTGAAAAATACAGCAAAGTTTAGGTATCCTCCTTGAACAAATAAGTAGAAGGTACGCCTTAAATAACTTACCTCATTGGCGGGATGGGTGTGATCGTGCCCACGGTCCGAATCTATGACCGGTGGCTTTTCGTTGCCATCGAAGAGCAACTTCCCGGCATCTCCGTGAGTAGTTCCGAAGAGCCCTCCGAGGGTCTGGTGCTTCTCCTGGTCAAATTCCCATAAAGGGAAGCTTCGGCGTTGGCAAGGGAGAATCCGGCAAACCAACATTACCTGGATCATGTCGACGAGCTTGATGTTTTTATCCACCATGCTCTGAATGCGTGTTTGCAACGCTATCATCTTGTCTGACGCAGACCAGTTGGGGCCCTTCTCCGTCCAGGAGGTGAGCCGCATTGGAGCTCCGGCCTTAAACTCGGGAGCCGCCACCCAAGTGGCGCCGCGTGGCTCTGTGATGTAGAACCATTGATTCTACCACTCCTTGACAGTCTCCATGAAAGTGCCTGTGGGCCAAGTGACGTTGGGCATCTTGCTCACCATGGCGCCTCCGCACTCCGCGTGCTGACCATCCACCACCTTCGGTTTCACATTAAAGACCTTGAGCCATAGGACGAAGTGGGGCTGGATGCGGGGGAAGCCATCGCACACGACAATGAGTGCCGAGATGTTGAGGAAGGAGTTCGGGGCTAGATCATGTAAATCTAGTCCATAATAGTACATCAGTCCGCGGACAAAAGGGTGAAGTGGAAACCCCAACCCGCGGATGAAGTGAGGGAGGAAACTACCCTCTCGGTAGGCTTCGGGGTGGGGATGACTTGCCCCTTGGTGGGTATACGGTGGGCGATTCCTTTCGCCAGGTACCCCGCCGCCCGGAGCTGGGTGATGTCCTTCTCCTTGACGGAGGAGACCATCCACTTGCCTTGGCCTCCGGATCCGGACATGATTGAGTGCTTCCTAGAGACGGAGAAGATGGGAACCTGGGCGCTGGATCTCGAGAATGGAAGGATAGAGAGGAAGAGAAGGCGTGGGTGAAGGAGGGGAATCCTTATCTCCTTATAAAGGCCGTGAATATTGAACGCCTCCCCACTCGCCTTAAAACTCGCCCATTCCCAAGGATTGTGTAAACAACACGGTTGGGTTACCCACGCCCGTATTGATGAGAACCCCACAATAAGGGGACACGATCTCTGCTTTGACAAGACGTGCCAATAGCAACCGCGTCTCGAAACATGGAGCGACAGATGAAAAACGGTTTGAAATTATGACCGGGCAGACGTGATTTCATGTTACAAAAAGTTGTCAGCGGATTGGACTCGTGGAATATTATATTCTCTCCATGGTTGTGTGTGGTGTGTATGTTAGAGGTCCGGACACGTACAATACGTCCGAAGACTATCTTGGAGTTCGGAAGGAGGAACCCGCCTTGCAATGCCGAAGACAGATCTACACGCCGGATACCTTGTCATTGAAGCCAGGTTCAGGGGCTACTGAGGGAGTCTTGGACTAAGGGGTCCTCGGGCGTCCGGCCTGTTAGCCATGGGCCGGACTGATGGGCTGTGAAGATACGAAGACCGAAGACTGCACCCGTGTCCGGATGGGACTCTCCTTGGCGTGGAAGGCAAGCTTGGCGACCAAATATGTAGATTCCTTTCTTTGTAACCGACCTTGTGTAACCCTAGATCCTCCCGGTGTCTATATAAACCGGAGGACTTAGTTCAGAGAGGATATATACATTACCATAGTCATACAGGCTAGGCCTCTAGGGTTTTAGCCATTACGATCTCGTGGTAGATCAACTCTTGTAATTCTCATATTCATCAAGATCAATAAAGCAGGAAGTAGGGTATTACCTCCATAGAGAGGGCCCAAACCTGGGTAAACATCGTGTCCCCTGTCTCCTGTTACCATTGACCTTAGACGCACAGTTCGGGACCCCCTACCCGAGATCCGCCGGTTTTGACACCGACACTAAGTACACTAGTTATTGGCCCTGTTTGGATCCATGGGTTAGAGTTAGTTTGAGCTAGTTTGGGCTCAAATAGCCCTAGAGTATCCAAACATGAGGGCTAGTTTGAGCTAGTTGCGTCTAACCCACCCAAAACAACTATCCCACCCAAGAGGTGTTGATTGGAGCTAGTTCTCCTAGTGCATTTATTGTCAATCTAACACTATCATCCAAACACCTGTTTGGCTAGAGTTAATTCAGGGTTAGTCATTGTTGAGTATCATTGTTTTTTAGGAAACGTAGGATGTGGTAGGATTTATTCTACCTTGACTTGTACTCCAAGATGACCATGAACTCCTATATACATGCCCACAAGGCTCAAGCAATACAATCAACTATTCCACCAATCTCTCTCTCTCTCTCTCTCTCTCTCTCTCTCTCTCTCCCTTTTAACTGTCATGAGCTAGAAACTAACTCTAACCTCTAGCTAAGTTAGAGTATCCAAACAAGGCCATTGTTAAATTAAATGGAAAGGCGTGGTAAATACCCCCTCCAGTCCTTTTTACTCTGCATATAAGAATTGGCTGAAGTCAAACTTCATAAAGTTTGACCTTATTTATATGAAAAAAATATCTACATCTACCATGCTAAAGTTATACAATATGAAAATTTAAGTTATGACACATGTACTGATATTGATTTCATATTATGAATGTTGGTATTTTTTTTCTATAAAGTTGGTCAAACTTTACGAGGCTTGACTTTAGACAAATCTTATATGCGAACTAAAAAGATTCGGAGGAAGTTCAACATGCTTAACAACAACCAAATTTAGTCATTCATAGAGCTATTGTTAAAATTGGTATTGATAAAATTGAACTGCACAATCATACTAGCACATATAGAACATCACAATATTAATAGCTGAAAAACAAGGCATACTACGAACAACCAAAGATGGCAATTGAAATTGGACATATGCTAACTACAAAGAACCAAACAACCGTAAACCATAGAAATAAACAAGGCGTAATGCAAACAACTAAATATAGCAAATACTGGATAGGTTCTCACTACAAAAGGGGTTCGAGAAAACAAATCATGGTTTTCCTCACTTGTCACAGATTGGCTCCTCCTCGTGGTCGCCGTCGATGAGGTCTGGCTTGCCAGCTGAAGATCCCAAGCTAGAGTCGTAGAATGCGTCCTTCAGAAATGACAAAAGAGGCTCCATGGCGATGAAGGATGGAAAATTGTTCATAACGAGCTACAGAAGATCAGCGGCAGGGCCATCGATGAGATCGACGGCCGTCGAACCCAAAGGGTTGGGGGTGGGAAACTTAACCTATGACATAACCCGCGTCAAGCCATCGGTGTCGATGACCTCGATGTCGTAGCCGGCGTCCGTGAGATGCCAGGATACTCTAGCCCGCTGATTGAAAGGCTTAATCCAGGTCCAGTCACCGTCATTAGCTTCCTCGGCGACCACCTCATCAACGTCGGGCGAAGAGGCCGCGGTAAAGCTCTTTTGGGCCATTCGCTCCTCGAGCTCCCCAGGAAGAATAGCCGGGCTTAGGATGTGACGCTCTGGAGTGGGGGAGGAGGTGGGGATGGGGATCTCCGGGAAAGGGGGCATTTCGCAGGCGCCATCTAAGAAACTCAGGGCGGCGAGGGTATGTATATCGGTGTGCAAACTGCATGGGCAGTCCAGCAGAGGTCGACAATGGAGGCGGCGCGGCGGCGGCGACCTAGCTAGGTTTGCAGCGAGGGAGGGCCGGTGTGTATGCGTGTGAGCGGGGGATTCGGGGTGATCAAAGGATTTGGAGTGTGTGTGTGGAGGGGGTCCAAGGTGGTGTTTGAGGAAATGTCGCGAGTAATTAGTAGGCGGGAGTAAAATGGTGGGGCTACCTAAAAGGATCAAGGGATCGTAGTAGAGCTGGGCAGGAGTAACGAACATTACACACGGTTAAGACATAATAGTCGTGTTCTGTCAAACAGAAAACCACTCCAGCCGAGCAAATATTTTTGAGATTGCGATGGATGCAAGAGGGAGTAAAATGCTGGGGCTCCAGTTAAAAAAAAATCAGGGGATACTGAAAATTTGGATCAACTTATTGAAGCGAAGGGGGAGTAACAAACATTGCACACGGTCCACACATACGAATCGTGTGCTATCAAACAGAGAAACCCTCTATACGGGTATATATTTTCGAGATTATGAGGTAGAAGATATTTTCGAGAGCGGGAGGCAAGCCTTGTGGAGCCCAATCTATTGTGCTGATGTGAGTGACTGCAGGGGCATGGGCGTGGCACACGGGTAGTCTGACCGAACCGTGTTGCTACTTCTTGAGCTTGCGTTAGTTTTTCCCTTGAAATTGAAAGGGTGATGCAGCAAAGTAGAGATAAGTATTTCCCTCAGTTTGAGAACCAAGGTATCAATCCAGTAGGAGACAACGCACAAATCACCGAATACCTGAACAAACAATCAAACAGCTTGCACCCAACGTGATAAAGGGGTTGTCAATCCCTTTATGGTTACTTGCAAAAGTGAGATCTGTTAGAGATAGCTAAACGATAAAGTAAATATTTTTGGTATTTTTGGTTTATAGATCGAAAAGTAAAAGATTGCAAAAATAGTAGATCGGAAACATATATGATTGAAAATAGAAACTTATATGACGGAAAATAGACCCGGGGGCCATAGGTTTCACTAGAGGCTTCTCTCAAGATAGTAAATAATACAGTGGGTGAACAAATTACTACCAAGCAATTGATAGAAAAGCGCAAGTTATGACGATATCTAAGGCAATGATCGATAATATAGGCATCCACGTCCGTGTCAAGTAGACCGAAACGATTATGCATCTACTACTATTACTCCACACATCGACCGCTATCCAGCATGCATCTAGAGTATTAAGTTCTTAAAGAACGGAGTAACGCATTAAGTAAGATGACATGATGTAGAGGAATTAACTCAAGCAATATGATGAAAACCCCATCTTTTTATCCTCGATGGCAATAATACAATACGTGCCTTGCTGCCCCTACTATCACTGGGAAAGGACACCAGAGCATTTTACCCCAAAGCTAAGCACTTCTCCCATTGCAATAAAAACCAATCTAGTTGGCCAAACCAAACCGATAGTTCAAAGAGAATTACAAAGATATCGAATCATGCACAAAGAATTCAGAGAAGATTCAAATAATATTCATAGATAAGCTGATCATAAATCCACAATTCATCAGATCTCGGCAAACACACCGCAAAAAGTATTACATCGAATAGATCTCCAAGGACATAGAGGAGAACATGGTATTGAGAATCGAAGAGAGAGAATAAGGCATCTAGCTACTAGCTATGGACCCGCAGGTCTGTGGTAAACTACTCATGCTTCATCGGAAGGGCAATAGAGTTGACGTAGAAGCCCTCCGTGATCGAATCCCCCTCCGGCAGGGTGCCGGAAAAGGTCCCTAGATGGGATCTCACAGGTACAGAAGGTTGTGGTGGTGGAAAAGTGTTTTCGTGGATGCCTCTGGTGGTTTGGGGATATTTGGGAATATATAGGTGAAAGAATTAGGTCAGGAGGTGCACGGGGGGCCCACAAGGAAGGGGGGCGCACCCTCCGTCCTTGTGGCCGCTTCATGGCTCCTCCGACTTCATCTCCAAGTCTACTGGTTGTCTTCTGGTCCAAGAAAAATCGTCGCAAAGGTTTTATTCCGTTTGGACTCCGTTTGGCATCCTTTTCTGTGAAACTCAAAAAAGGGAAAAACAGGAACCGGCAGTGGGCTCTAGGTTAATAGGTTAGTCCAAAAATAATATAAAATGACATATTAATGCATATAAGACATCTAAAACATATAATATAATAGCATGGAACAATGAAATATTATAGATACGTTGGAGACGTATCAAGCATCCCCAAGCTTAATCCTGCTCATCCTCGAGTAGGTAAATGATAAAAAATAGATTTTTTGATGTGGAATGCTACCTAACATATTTATCCATGTAATTTTCTTTATTGTGGCATGATTGTTCTGATCCGTAAGATTCAAGACAAAAGTTTAATATTGACGTAAAAACAATAATACTTCAAGCATACTGACAAGGCAATTATGTCTTCTCAAAATAACATGGCCAAAAAAAGCTTATTCCTACAAAATATATAGTCTGGCTATGCTCCATCTTCATCATACAAAACTTTCAAAACATGCACAACCCCGATGACAAGCCAAGCAATTGTTTCATACTTTTGATGTTCTCAAACTTTTTCAACTTTCACGCAATACATGAGCGTGAGCCATGGACATAGCACTATAGGTGGAATAGAATATGGTGGTTGTGGAGAAGGCAAAACGAGGGAGATAGTCTCACATCAACTAGGCGTATCAATGGGCTATGGAGATGCCCATCAATAGATATCAATGTGAGTGAGTAGGGATTGCCATACAACGGATGCACTGGAGCTATAAGTTTATGAAAGCTCAGAAAGAAAACTAAGTGGGTGTGCATCCAACTTGCTTGCTCATGAAGACCTAGGGCAATTTGAGGAAGCTCGTCGTTGGAATATACAAGCCAAGTTCTATAATGAAATATTCCCACTAGTATATGAAAGTGAAAACATAGGAAACTCTCTATCATGAAGATCATGGTGCTACTTCGAAGCACAAGTGTGGTAAAAGGATAGTGACATTTCCCCTTCTCTCTTTTTCTCTCATTTTTTGGGCCTTCTCTTTTTTTATTTTGGCATTCTCTCTTTTTTTCCTCACATGGGACAATGCTCTAATAATGAAGATCATCACACTTCTGTTTACTTACAACTCAAAAATTACAACTAGATACTAGAACAAAATATGACTCTATATGAATGCCTCCGGCAGTGTACCGGGATGTGCAATGAATCAAGAGCGACATGTATAAAAAATGATGAAAGATGGCTTTGCCACAAATACAATGTCAACTACATGATCTTGCAAAGCAAAATGACAATGATGATGCGTGTCATAATAAACGGAATGGTGGAAAGTTGCATGATAATATATCTCGGAATGGTTATCGAAGTGCCACAATAGGTTGGTACGGTGGCTGTTTTGAGGAATGTCTATGGTGGGTTTATGGTATCGGCGACGTTTGCGCGACACTAGAGAGGCTAGCAACGGTGGAAGGGTGAGGCTGCGTATAATCCATGGACTCAATATTAGTCATAAATAACTCACATACTTATTGCAAAAATCTATTAGTCATCGAAACAAAGTACTACACGCATGCTCCTAGGGGGATAGATTGGTAGGAAAAGACCATTGCTCGTCCCCGACTGCCACTCATAAGGAAGACAATCAAAAAATATCTCATGCTCCAACTTCGTTACATAACGGTTCACCATATGTCACATCCCTAGTTCTGGTAATGCTTAGTGCTTGCATTAGAATGCTGCATCATGTTTAAATTCTTTTGAATTTGAAATGGGGATGTTCAAACCCTAGCATCAAAAGGAATTCAAATAGGTTCAACCAAAATATTTTTCAATGATTTCAAAATGCCCTTTAAAAATGTTCATCATTTCTGGATCAAGGTGGAAGCATCTACCAAAAATGGTTCACATTTTTGCAGGACATATTTGGACTTTGAATTAATTCAAACATATTTGAATTGGAGCTATTTAAATGCTATATATATTTCACATGCTCCAAAAATGTTGGAAATTGTTAAGGGTCACTGGAATAATTCAGAAAGCACCCATAATTATTTCCAGGATTTTATGAAATGAATTAGTATTTTTACTAATTCAAAACAGAGGAATAAAATAGAAAACTGAAACAAAATAAAGAAGAGAGAGAGAGGGAACCCACCTGGGCCTCACCTGTGCTGGCCCAGCCCACCTGGCCAGTCCACTTGGCGGCCCAGCCCACCAGGGGCTCCTCCCTGTCGTCTTCCACCTCCTGCCAGTGGGCAGGAGGGCGTGTGGCCGCCGTGCGCGCACACGCGCCCCGGCCACCTCCTGCTTGCCGCCTTCCTCTGGACCCCCGGACGACGCCACGCACGCCGCGTGCCCAAACCTCTCACCCTCGCCCACTTTTCTCTCTCTCTCCCGCAAGAACACGAGCGCAACCGAGTGAGCTCGTCGCCGCCGACGCTGTTTACCGCGGCCACAGCCACCCCCTTGCTCCCCTGACCTGTCCAAGAGCTCCGGGACGTCTTCCTCATCCTCTCCACCAAGCCATGGAACTACGGACGCGCCACAACGTCGCCAGCATCACCATTTCCATCGCCGGCCACCGTGGATACTCGTCGTCGATTCAAGAGCTACCGGACGTCCCCGAGCCCGCTAACCATCCCTGCAACTCCGCGGTGAGCCGTTGACCCGATTCCCCCTTGCCCCGTCGTCCCTAGCATCCTGTAGCTGCCGTACCCATGAGCTCCGAAGCTCGCCTCCGCGGCCAGAGCTAGCTATGACCGCAACCGAGCACTGCAACATGCTCAGCACGCCGTCAGGAGTCCTTAGCACCCACCTGCTGTTCCTGCCGTGCGCTGCAACGTCGTTCTCGCTGAGGTCCAACTCCGGCCACCGCGGTTGTCATCGTCGCCGTCGTTCTCGGCCTCCCCGCACCCAACCGCTTGCACCACTGGATGCGGCACCCATCCAGCTCGCCGTAGAACCCAACCGCACCCTAAATGGTGCCCTGTAGCGTGAACCCGACGCCCTCCGTCGTGTCTTGCGTCGCCGGAGTCGAGCCATGGACCATGTCCGGCGGGTTTGACCCTGCTGACCAGGGGTTTGACCTCCCCAGGCCCCTGCTTAATTAGTATTAGGTTTAATTAGTGCTAAATTAACTTAGTTAACTAGATGAGCCACTGACATGTGGGCCTAGGCCCTAATTAACCTAGGTTAGTGCTAACATAACACTAACTAACTCTGTTAGTTAGTTGTTACACTGACTTGTGGGTCCTCGCCGTGATGTTTGACCTGGGTTGCCGCCTTTGACCTGCTGACGTCATGCTGACGCAGTTAACCTTTTTCTGGATTTAACGTTATACAGGAAATTCCAGAAAATGCCCAAAACTTCTAAAAATCATAGTAAATCAACCGTAGCTCCAAATCAAACAAGTTATATATGAAAAATGATCAGAAAAATCTAATCTATCCATATGTACCTTTTTAATGCATGTTTGAACAACTTAAAGTTGCTGTTTAAGACAATTTGAATAAATGGCATTTGAAATGCCTTATATGAAGTTTGAATTTGAACCTAGGGTTCAAACCAACTCCATTTAACATGTTGCTAGTTGCATTAGCTCAAAACAAAGCATATTTCCATGTCATGATCATGCATCATATTGTTGCATTGCATTGATTGTGTTCTTCCTTGTTTGCCGGTATTTGTCCCCTCTCAGTAGACGAGGTTCCGACGATGAGTTCGATGACACCGATGAAGAGCTATATTATCTTCAGAAGTGCCAGGCAAGCAAAACCCCCTTGTTCATTTCGATACAATCCCACTCTCTCGCTCCTGCTCTCTTTTACTGCATTAGGACAACAATGGTTCATCTGTTATTTGCTGCGGTAGTTGAACCCCTTTATCCTCTGGATGACCTGTCATTGCCACAGTAAATAGATGAAACCCACTAGCATGAGTAGGAGTTGTTTGAGCCCTGATGTGCCTACTCATTCACGCTTGTTTGTCGTGCCGGCTATTGCTTAGAGTTGTGTCGGTCCGATTCATCGTGGATGAATCGGAGGTGTGAACATGTCCTCTTGTTGAGAGCTAAGTGTGTGAACACGATTTGGTAAAGGTAGCGGTGAGAGGCCATGTAGGAGTACATGGTGGGTTGTCTCATTGCAGCCGCCCTCGTGAACTGAGTTCGTGTTTGTGATCCATGAACAGTTACTACCACACATTGGGTTCCGTAACTCGGCCCTCTCGGCTTATTAATCAACTTGATCTCTGCCCGTGAGATGCAACTAGTTTCGGTGTTTGTAGGTAGATTTAGTAGTCTACCAAGTGGCACCCTGCATGTGGGCTTGGGACAGACTAGGCACCGTGGCGGGTATGCCAAGCGTCGCCCATTTGGTGGGCTTGGAACCTGTACACATCGTTTGGGGCCGTGGCGACACCACGGCCGGATGTCCTGCGGATGGAACCCGAATAGGCGATAAACCTGGACGAGACTTGTGTGGTTAGTCGGTCGTGGCTGACTCCCTCGCCAAAGCTTCCGCTTGAAGGTTGCCGAGATACACGACGGTACATGGTGGTAAGTGGCGAGAGCATGTGTGAAGTACACCCTGCAGGTTAATATGATCTATTCAATCGCCGTGTCCGCGAAAAGGACTTCGGGTTGCCTGCATGCAGTTCATAGACAAGTGAAAGTGGATACTCTAAAATGCGCAAGATAGCGTGAGTGCTATGGATAGCGTTCTCGTAGGGAGACGGAAGCGGATCCATAGTGGTGTATTGATATGGTGAATATGTGGACTCGTGTGCCACCTCAAAAGAGTTACTTGCAGTCGTAGTTCAGGATAGCCACCGAGTCAAAGCTGGCTTGCTGCAGTTAAACCCCATCACCCCTTTGTTGATAATGATGCATATGTAGTTAGTTCTGATGTAAGTCTTGCTCAGTACATTTGTACTCACGTTTGCCTATTTTATGTTTTGCAGTGAGACTTCAGTCTCGCTAGTAGTTCCGCGTGGA
The DNA here is from genome assembly GCA_021605205.1 of Aegilops longissima. NCBI lineage: Eukaryota > Viridiplantae > Streptophyta > Magnoliopsida > Poales > Poaceae > Aegilops > Aegilops longissima. Next base: position 470,754,007 of record CM038679.1, read on the forward strand.
CCTCGACGTTTAGCTTGTTACCTCAGCTACAATCTTGTACCCTCGGCAGGATCTGGTAGATAGTCAGGCTTCTCAGCCTTTTTCATTTATAGTTGTCTGTACTCAGACATGTTAAGCTTACGCTTGTGCTTTGACTTGTATGCTCTGAATGTTGGGTCATGAGACCCATGTTTGTAATATCTCGCTCCTCGGAGCCTAATGAATAAATACTTGAGTCGTAGAGTTATGTTGTGATGCCATGTTGTATTTACACATATCCAGCATATTGTGTGTATGTTTGTAATGCTTGGTATGTGTGGGATCCGACAATCTAGTTGTTTATCCTTGGTAGCCTCTCTTATGGGGAAATGTAGTCTAGTGCTTCCTTAGCCATAGTAGTACACTACAGCCCGGTTCACCGGAGTCCTGCTAGCCCAGCACTACTGCTCAGGACGCTTGACTGGTCGGCATGTGTTTCACTTTGTTCCTGTATCTGTCCCTTCGGGGAAATGTCACGCGGTGACTCCGGAGTCCTGCCTAGCCTGCTAGAGCCCGGGTTCCCGGTGTCCTGTTAGCCTAGTGCTACAGCCCGGATTCACACGCTGCTGACCGACATGCTCGAAGTTGATTCATGTATGCTTGTCCCCTTGGGTTAGTGCCGCTTTGGGTTCACGGCTAGCCATGCCGGCCCGGGTTCTCTGTCATATGGATGCTAGCGACACTATCATATACGTGAGCCAAAAGGCGCAAACGGTCCCGGGCCATGGTAAGGTGACACCCGTGGGAATACCGTGCGTGAGGCCGCAAAGTGATATGAGGTGTTACCAGCTAGATCGATGTGACTTGGAATCAGGGTCCTGACAGCTTTGGTATCAGAGCCTGACTGCATGTAGGATTACCAAGCCAAACTGGTCGAAGTTGTGTCTAGAAATGCTTTAGTTATGTAAGGGAATTGATTGTGGAAGGAACGTAAGGCTCTTTTTACTCCTTATACCTCATGGCCTTCGATCCGAGTCATCCTCTTCTCTTCTACGGGATTAAGAACTAGGCCTTCTCATCTATCTATCGATGACGTGTTACTAATCCATAGACTTATAGAATTGATAGTTTCAAATCTCAGTTCAGTTTCTACTACTTCCGTGTGTTCATAGTTGGTCTCGGAACCTTGATATTGTGCTTCTGAGTGGTTATGCCACCATTTTTGCAGGATGTCTCAAATCATTTTGAGCATTTACAACAGTTATGTTGTCCGAGTCATCCCAGGTTTCTAAACAGGCTGATGCATTTGCAAATCCCTTCCTCCCATTCCTGATGTCCTTTTGGGCTAGATTAAGCACACTAATCGGTGAGTTGAGGTACTCTATTGCCTCGACATATATGTTGGAGTTAGTATTATGACCCTAGGTGTTTTAGGGAGTCACCTAGTAATCTAGCCATGTTTTGTGTTCCCAGTGTGATGATTCTGGCCACCAATCTCGAAAGCATCCCGTGATGCCATTTAGTAGTAGGTATTCTACTCCTGGGTTCTTGACCCAAGATTCACTCTACTTACCTCGTGTTGATAGTGTTGCTCGTACCTTTAGGATATTAGTAACCCTTGCGACAGTCCTCGAGGTCCATGGTATTTCCTTCTTCCAAATACCATGAACCATTAAGGCAGAAGTTCTTTGAATCAAAAGCTCACAATCAGAGTACACTTGAGGAGTTCTCCATTCATAATTGTGACTCTGCCAGTTCTACCTTTCTGCATGGGTTATCCGGAAGAAATATGTCGAACTCGTTCGACATGCTAGTCTATGCATCCACAACTTAAAAAATCGTATGTTCCTTTGAGTTTTCCCTCTTTAGTTGTTTTCTGACCTCTGTCTATCAATTGATAATCAGGACTAGTTGTGCATTCGTGTTATCAATGCCTATTATTCTTGTGGCCCGTCAAGCCATTCTATTCGGGAATGACTAGGAGAAACAAACTCCAGTACCTCATCCATTTCTAGGATTGGGTCAAAGCAGTTGTATTCCGTGGATCAAATGCCAACCAGCTTTTGCTCTGCTGTACCTTGGAGTGTTACCATCTTTATGTCAAGAGTGTCATGAGAATTGCACCACCTCTTATGAATTCTTGACGCAGTAAAACTTCTTGCCATCATTGTTCATTCCTCGGTTCCCGTGTTATTGTAACCGGAATGCTGACAAGTGAACCGTGATGTGCGAAATCAATACTCCTAGCAACTATGTTGCTTGGTAGTTAATGGACAATACTCTCATTCTTAGCGTGCTGGTTATTGAATTATCATTCTAAGACTGATCGTGCTACCTAGTCCATTTTTCCTGGTGCACCCTTCGATCAAGAGTTAGGATTGCATTAATCCCTCTCTTGTTTGGTCACATCATCTTGCCCTGAAAAGCAATATTGTTCTCGAGCTTAGTAACATATCGGTGGTTCGTGATGTTCCGAATATCTTCTCGGAAGTGTTACCAGGTTGTCACCTGACCGCTATGTTGAGTTCGTGATCATATTGGTTTTCCTCTAAACCACCCATTCTCCAAGAATCTGTGTCAGATACCCTGAGCTAGTTGGTTAAGCTAAACAACAACTTGGAGAGTTGGGAGATAAAAGCTTGTATGACTTAGTTCATATCTAAGGGATATATTCTCTCTGTGTGTGTGTGTGTTGAAGAAAGATGATAACTCCATTGATTGGTCCTCGTGATCAGTTGTTGGATCTATTGCCCTGACAAACTTTGACTTGATTATGGGCTATCGTCAAGTCAAATCAGAAACAACGATGTTCGTAATGTTGTCTTACTCATGGTTGATCCTTCGAGCATACACCATTACATCTTTTGGTCTGACCAATGCTATCACCATGTTCACATGATGGTGGAAGTCCAGTGATATGGAAATTCTGATGAGTTGCCGTTGAGCCCATCAGCAGCATTTTGTCTCCCCCATGATTCATGTTGAACATCAACCTAATGTTGAAAATTTTATAAGCAATGCCTTCGTGTTCCGTTCATGAAGCTTATGCTTGGATGGAAGGAGTGACTTCCTCGAATTCATGTGCATTTGGTGCAAGATGCCGTCGTGAGTTCGAGAAAGATTGTTTTTGTTCCTCGGGAATCATCCCAAGTCAGTCTTGCATGTGTGAGGTATTCTATGGTTTGACAGATTAATTACCTCCACTCCATATGTATTCCCTAGCACCCCAAGCCACTGGTTGATTTGTTCAAGGAGAAGAAGTTTCTTCTTAAGAGCTAGACTTACGCAAGGACTTCGATATCCTCGATGATGGTTCCCCACCTGAACTCGGTAGTGTTTTATTATAAGACTACTACGTGGTCATGCTTGTCTTGGACAGCGTGTCCACGGGTTTGTAGCAGAACCAGCTCATGTTTTGGAGCTTGCTATCATGGTTCATTCCCCGAGAATCTCGCAACGTCATCTCGTCGATTTGTGTTGCAAACTTTCATTTCTCTTTCTAGACTTGATGAGTCTGGAATGTCCTGACACCAACCAGATCTGAATCTCAGGCAGATATGATGGTTGGGTCATTCCCGGTATTTGCATTTTGTTCCAAGCTCGCACCCGTCATTGTGTCAGTCTGCCATAGGTCTCATTCATTTCCGATGATAAGCAAAAATCATCCATTGCGTTGTCTTCAACAAGGTAGTCCACATCATCCATTCGAATCCGGATGTGTCATTCCTTTGAACTCCGACAAACGATCGTTGTGATTGCCTTAGGCTGGTATAAAGAGTCTCAATGATCTCTATATCAAAAGTAATTCTTTTTGCCACTTAAGGGAATATTTCTGCGGGTCACCTTCCTTAAGATGTCTCGTTTTGGTATCATGGCAACTCAACTCCTCGCTACGTGGACAACCGTTCACCACCTTCTTAAGTGTGGAATTGTGTCTACGTAGTGAATCTTCGTCATCTGTTACACTCCATCCCTCCGGATGTATGTTTCATGTCTCAGCTCCAGAGATGTTTCTATGTCTCATTCCGTGAGTTGATCTTGTGATCATTAAGATGATCCTAAATTGTTCGAACCTCAAGAAGATCGATTCTTCTAAAATCCCCCCTTTTCTTCTCGTTGTCATGTTGGATGTAGTTCTCAAGGCAAGACGTCGAGACAAAGATGGTGATCATGTCAACGTTCTTATGAAGTGCAACCTGGATCGTGAAGACCGTGTTAGCTTGTGCCCCTCTGTCTTCTTACCTCACGTCTTGAATCTCGGGACGAGATTCTTCTTTAGTGGGGGTGAGTTGTCACATCCCTAGTTCTGGTAATGCTTAGTGCTTGCATTAGAGTGATGCATCATGTTTAAATTCTTTCGAATTTGGAATGGGGATGTTCAAATCCTAGCATCAAAAGGAATTCAAATAGGTTCAACCAAAATATTTTTCAATGATTTCAAAATGCCCTTTAAAAATGTTCATCATTTCTGTATCAAGGTGGAAGCATCTACCAAAAATGGTTCACATTTTGCAGGACATATTTGGACTTTGAATTAATTCGAACATATTTGAATTGGAGCTATTTAAATGCTATATATATTTCACATGCTCCAAAAATGTTGGAAATTGTTAAGGGTCACTGGAATAATTCAGAAAGCACCCATAATTATTTCCAGGATTTTATTAAATGAATTAGTATTTTACTAATTCAAAACAGAGGAATAAAATAGAAAACTGAAACAAAATACGAAGAGAGAGAGAGGGAACCCACTGGCCTCACTGTGCTGGCCCAGCCCACCTGGCCAGTCCACTTGGCGGCCCAGCCCACCAGGGGCTCCTACCTGTCGTCTTCCACCTCCTGCCAGTGGGCAGGAGGGCGTGTGGCCGTCGTGCGCGCACACGCGCCCCGGCCACCTCCTGCTTGCCGCCTTCCTCTGGACCCCCGGACGACGCCACGCACGCCGCGTGCCCAAACCTCTCACCCTCGCCCACTTTTCTCTCTCTCCCGCAAGAACACGAGTGCAACCGAGAGAGCTCGTCGCCGCCGACGCTGTTTACCGCGGCCACAGCCATCCCCTTGCTCCCCTGACCTGTCCAAGAGCTCCGGGACGTCTTCCTCATCCTCTCCACCAAGCCATGGAACTACGGACGCACCACAACGTCGCCAGCATCGCCGTTTCCATCGCCGACCACCGTGGATCCTCGCCGTTGATTCGAGGGCTACCGGACGTCCCCGAGCCCGCTAACCATCCCTGCAGCTCTGCGGTGAGCCGTTGACCCGATTCCCCCTTGCCCCTTCGTCCCTAGCATCATGTAGCTGTCGTACCCATGAGCTCTAAAGCTCGCCGCCATCAGGCCTCATCGCCACCGCGGCCAGAGCTAGCTATGACCGCAACCGAGCACTGCAACATGCTCAGCACGCCGTCAGGAGTCCTTAGCACCCACCCGCTGTTCCTGCCGTGCGCTGCAACGCCGTTCTCGCTGAGGTCCGAACTCCGGCCACCGCGGTTGTCGTCGTCGCCGTCGTTCCCGGCCTCCCCGCACCCAACCGCTTGCACCACTGGATGCGGCACCCATCCAGCTCGCCGTAGAACCCAACCGCGCCCTAAATGCTGCCATGTAGCGTGAACCCGACGCCCTCCGCCGTGTCTTGCGTCGCATGCGTCGAGCCATGGACCAAGTCCGGCGGGTCTTACCCTGCTGACCAGGGGTTTGACCTCCCCAGGCCCCTGCTTAATTAGTATTAGGTTTAATTACTGCTAAATTAACTTAGTTAACTAGATGAGCCACTGACATGTGGGCGCAGGCCCTAATTAACCTAGGTTAGTGCTAACCTAACACTAACTAACTCTGTTAGTTAGTTGTTACACTGACTTGTGGGTCCTCGCCGTGAGGTTTGACCTGGGCTGGCGCTTTGACCTGCTGACGTCATGTTGACGCAGTTAACCTTTTTCTGGATTTAACTTTATACAGGAAATTCCAGAAAATGCCCAAAACTTCTAAAAATCATAGTAAATCAACCGTAGCTCCAAATCAAACAAGTTATATATGAAAAATGATCAGAAAAATATAATCTATCCATCTGTACCTTTTTCATGCATGTTTGAACAACTTAAAGTTGCTGTTTAAGACAATTTGAATAAATGGCATTTGAAATGCCTTATATGAAGTTTGAATTTGAACCTAGGGTTCAAACCAACTCCATTTAACATGTTGCTAGTTGCATTAGCTCAAAACACAGCATATTTCCATGTCATGATCATGCATCATATTGTTGCATTGCATTGATTGTGTTCTTCCTTATTTGCCGGTATTTGTCCCCTCTCAGTAGACGAGGTTCCGACGATGAGTTCGATGACACCGATGAAGAGCTATATTATCTTCAGAAGTGCCAGGCAAGCAAAACCCCCTTGTTCATTTCGATACAATCCCACTCTCTTGCTCCTGCTCTCTTTTACTGCATTAGGACAATAACGGTTCATCTGTTATTTGTTGCGGTAGTTGAACCCCTTTATCCTCTGCATGACCTGTCATTGCCACAATAAATAGATGAAACCCACTAGCATGAGTAGGAGTTGTTTGAGCCCTGATGTGCCTTCTCATTCATGCTTGTTTGTCGTGCTCGCTATTGCTTAGAGTTGTGTCAGTCGATTCATCGGGGATGAATCGGAGGTGTGTGAACATGTCCTACTGTTGAGAGCTAAGTGTGTGAACACGATTTGGTAAAGGTAGCGGTGAGAGGCCATGTAGGAGTACATGGTGGGTTGTCTCATTGCAGCCGTCCTCAGGAACTGAATTCTGTGTTTGTGATCCATGAACAGTTACTACCACACATTGGGTTCCGGTAACTTGGCCCCTCTTGGCTTATTAATCAACTTGATCTCTGTCCAGGAGTTGCAACTAGTTTCGGGTGTGGTTAGTCAGGTCGTGGCCGACTCCCTCGCCAGGCTTCCGCTTGAAGGTTGCCGAGATACACGACGTGTACATGGTGGTAAGTGGCAAGAGCATGTGTGCAGAAGTACACCCCTGCAGGGTTAATATGATCTATTCGAATAGCCGTGTCCGCGGAAAAGGACTTCTGGGTTGTCTGTACAGTTCATAGACAAGTGAAAGTGGATACTCTAAAATGCGCAAGATAAGCGTGAGTGCTATGGATAGCGTTCTCGTTGGGAGACGGAAGCGGATCCATAGTGGTGTATTGATATGGTGAATATGTGGACTCGTGTGTGCCACCTCAAAAGAGTTACTTGCAGTCGTAGTTCAGGATAGCCACCGAGTCAAAGCTGGCTTGCTGCAGTTAAACCCCACCACCCCTTTGTTGATAATGATGCATATGTAGTTAGTTCTGATGTAAGTCTTGCTGAGTACATTTGTAATCACGTTTGCCTATTTTATGTTTTGCAGAGAGACTTCCGTCTCGCTAGTAGTTCCGCGTGGACCTCGATGTTTAGCTTGTTACCTCAGCTACGATCTTGTGCCCTCGGCAGGATCTAGTAGATAGTCAGGCTTCTCAGCCTTTTTCATTTATAGTTGTCTGTACTCAGACATGTTAAGCTTCCGCTTGTGCTTTGACTTGTATGCTCTGAATGTTGGGTCATGAGACCCATGTTTGTAATATCTCGCTCATCAGAGCCTAATGAATAAATACTTGAGTCGTAGAGTTATGTTGTGATGCCATGTTGTATTTACACATATCCAGGATATTGTGTGTATGTTTGTAATGCTTGGTATGTGTGGGATCCGAAAATCTAGTTGTTTATCCTTGGTAGCCTCTCTTATGGGGAAATGTAGTCTAGTGCTTCCTTGAGCCATAGTAGTCCGCTACAGCCCGGTTCACCGGAGTCCTGCTAGCCCAGCACTACTGCTCAGGACGCTTGACTGGCCGGCATGTGTTTCACTTCGTTCTGTGTCTGTCCTTCGGGAAATGTCACGGTGACTCGAGTCCTGCCTAGCTGCTACAGCCCGGGTTCCCGGAGTCCTGTTAGCCAAGTGCTACAGCCCAGATTCACACGCTACTGACCGACATGCTCGAAGTTGATTCATGTATGCCTGTCCCCTTGGGTTAGTGCCGCTTTGGGTTCACGACTAGCCATGTCGGCCCGGGTTCTCTGTCATATGGATGCTAGGGACACTATCATATACGTGAGCCAAAAGGCGCAAACGGTCCCGGGCCATGGTAAGGCGACACCCGTGGGAATACCGTGCGTGAGGCCGCAAAGTGATATGAGGTGTTACCAGCTAGATCGATGTGACTTGGAATCGGGGTCCTGACACCATACGTGCATGCTACGGGACTCACAAACCTTAACACAAGTATTTCTCAAATTCACAATTAGTCACTAGCATGACTCTAATATCACCATCTTCATATCTCAAGAATATCATAAGCAATCAAACTTCTCATAATATTTAATGTGCTTTATATGAAAGTTTTTATTGTATCCCTCTTGGATGCCTATAATATTAGGACTAAATTTATAACCAAAGAAAATTACCATGCTGTTTAGAGACTCTCAAAGTAATATAAGTGAAGCATGATAGTTCAATAATTTCTATAAAATAAAACCACCGTCGTGCTCTAAAAAGATATAAGATAAGCACTAGAGCAAAATTGCTTAGCTCAAAAGATATAAGGGACGCACATAGAGTATTCTAATAAATCATGATTCATGCGTGTCCCTCTCAAAATGTGTGTACGGCAAGGATGATTGTGGCAAACTAAAAAGTAAAGACTCAAATAATATAAGACGCTCCAAGCAAAACACATATCATGTGGTGAATAAAAATATAGCCTCAAGTAAAGTTACCGATAGACGAAGACGAAAGAGGGGATGCCTTCCGGGGCATCCCCAAGCTTAGGCTCTTAGTTGTCCTTGAATATTACATTGGGGTGCCTTGGTCATCCCCAAGCTTAGGCTCTTGCCACTCCTTATTCCATAGTCCATCAAATTCTTACCCAAAACTTGAAAACTTCACAACAGAAAACTCAACAAAAAATCTCATAAGCTCCGTTAGTATAAGAAAATAAATCACCACTTTTCGTACTATTGTGAACTCATTCTTTATTTATATTGGTGTAATATCTAATGTATTCCAACTTTTCCATGGTTCATACCCCCGATACTACCCATAGATTCATCAAAATAAGCAAACAACACATAGAAAATAGAATCTATCAAAAACAGAGTAGTCTGTAGAAATCAGGAACTCTCTAATACTTCTGTAACTAAAAAAATTCTGAAAAATTAGGATGACCTAAGCAATTTTTTATTAATCTTCTGCAAAAAGAATCAATATTTTTTATCGCGCTTCTGTTAAAAATGAGAATTGTTTTCCTGAGCGCAAAAGTTTCTGTTTTTCAGCAAGATCAAATCAACTATCACCGTAAGCCATCCCAAATGTCTTACTTGGCACAAACACTAATTAAAACACAAAAACACATCTAACCAGAGGCTAGATGAATTATTTATTGCAAAACAGAACCTAAAAAGCAAAAAAAAATTGGTTGCCTCCCAACAAGAGCTATTGTCTAACGCCCTTAGCTAGGCATAAAAACACGAATAGATCTAGGTATTGTCATCTTTGGTATGCAATCCATAAGTGGCTCTCATAATATATTCATATGGCAATTTAATGTTCTTTCTGGTAAAGTGTTCCATGCCCTTCCTTAACGGAAATTGAAATCCAGTGTTTCCTTCTTTCATATCATTAATTGCACCAATCGTTCTAAGGAAAGGTCTAACAAGAATAATAGGACATGTTGGATTGCAATCTATATCAAGAACAATGAAATCTATGGGCACATAATTCCTATTTGCAACAATAAGAGCATCATTAATCCTTCCCATAGGTTTCTTAATAGTGGAATCCGCAAGATGCAAATTTAAAGAACAATCATCAAATTCACGGAAACCTAACACATCACATAAAGTTTTCGGAATTGTGGAAACGCTAGCACCCAAATCACACAAAGCATGGCACTCATAATATTTAATCTTAATCTTAATAGTAGGTTCCCACTCACCATAAAGTTTTCTAGGGATAGAAACTTCCAATTCAAACTTTTCTTCAAAAGATTGCATCATAGCATCAACGATATGTTTAGTAAAAGCTTTGTTTTGATTATAATCATGAGGAGAATTCAACATGGATTGCAACAAGGAAATACAATCTATTAAAGAACAATTATCATAATTAAATTCCTTGGAATCCAAAAGAGTGGGTTCATTGTGAAGGAAATATGCCCTAGAGGCAATAATAAAGTTGTTGTTTATATTTCCTTATATCATGGTAAATGTTTATTATTCATGCTAATTGTATTAACTGGAAACTTAGTACGTATGTGAATACATACACAAACAGAGTGTCCCTAGTATGCCTCTACTTGACTAGCTCATTAATCAAAGATGGTTAAGTTTCCTAGCCATAGACATGTGTTGTCATTTGATGAACGGGATCACATCATTAGAGAATGATGTGATGGACAAGACCCATCCGTTAGCTTAGCACTATGATCATTTAGTTTATTGCTATTGCTTTCTTCATGACTTATACATGTTCCTATGAACTATGAGATTATGTAACTCCCGAATACCGGAGGAACACTTAGTGTGCTATCAAACATCACAACGTAACTGGGTGATTATAAAGATGCTCTACAAGTGTCTCCGATGGTGTTTGTTGAGTTGGCATAGATCGAGATTAGGATTTGTCACTCCGAGTATCAGAGAGGTATCTCTGGGCCCTCTTGGTAATGATCATCACTATAAGCCTTGCAAGTAGACCTGGCCATGGGAAGCCTGGCCCGGCCCAAAAATCCCGACCCGGCCCGGCCCGACGCTGCCCCCGGGCCGGGCTCGGGCCTAGATTTTGAGCCCGAAGGCCGGGCCCGGGCCCGTCGTTTTTGCATTTCTCTGAAGGTCGGGCCGGGCTGGCCCGGAGCCCTACGGGATTTTACGTGTTCGGGCCGGGCTTGGGCCCAGAAAACAGGACCGATGGCCGGGCCGGGCCGGGCTCGGGCCTGGGTTTTTTTCGTCGGGCTTGGCTAGGCCCGGCCCGAAGCCCGGGCCGGCCCGAGGTATGGCCAGATATACTTTCAAGTAATGTGACTAATGAGTTAGTTACGGGATGATGCATTACGGAACGAGTAAAGAGACTTGCCGGTAACGAGATTGAAGTAGTTATGGTGATACCGACGATCGAATCTCGGGCAAGTAACATACCGATTACAAAGGGAACAACGTATGTTGTTATGCGGTTTGACCGATAAAGATCTTCGTAGAATATGTAGGAGCTAGTATGTGCATCCAGGTTCCGCTATTGGTTATTGACCGGAGATGTGTCTCGGTCATGTCTACATAGTTCTCGAACCCGTAGGGTCCGCACGCTTAACATTCAATGACGATTTGTATTATGAGTTATGTGATTTGATGACCGAAGTTTGTTTGGAGTCCCGGATGAGATCACGGATATGACGAGGAGTCTCGAAATGGTCAAGACATAAAGATTCATATATTGGACGATGTTATTCGGACACCGGATGAGTTCCGGTGGTTACCGGGTAAATATCGGTGTTCCGGAAGGTTATCGGAACCCCTCGGGGGAACTAATGGGCCTCTATGGGCCTTAGTGGGAAAAGAGGAAGGGCCAAGAGGGGTTGGCCGCCCCCCTTGGGTCCGAATTGGACTAGGGGAAGGGGGCGGCGCCCCCCTTTCCTTCCCTTCCCCCTCTTCCTTCCTACTTCCCACTCTTCCTTAGGCGGAAACCTACTAGGACTTGGAGTCCTAGTAGGATTCCCCTCTCCTGGCGCGCCCTAGGAGGGCCGGCCGGCCTCCCCCTCCCTCCTTTATATACGTGGGGAAGGGGGAACCCTAGAACACACAAGTTGATCTTTTAGCTGTGTGTGGTGCCCCTCTCCACAGAAATACACCTCGGTCATATCGTCGTAGTGCTTAGGCGAAGCCCTGCGCCGGTAACTTCATCATCACTGTCACCATGCTGTCGTGCTGACGAAACTCTCCCTCGGCCTCAACTGGATCAAGAGTTCGAGGGACGTCACCGAGCTGAACGTGTGCTGATCGCGGAGGTGCCGTATGTTCGGTACTCTGATCGGTTGGATCGCGAAGACGTTCGACTACATCAACCGCGTTACTAAACGCTTACTCTTTCAGTCAACGAGGGTACGTGGACACACTCTCCTCGCTCGTTGCTATGCTTCTCCTAGATAGATCTTGCGTGATCGTAGGAATTTTTTTGAAATACTAAGTTCCCCAACAGTGGCATCCGAGCCAGGTCTATGCGTAGATGTTATATGCACGAGTAGAACACAAAGAGTTGTGGGTGATAATAGTCATACTGCTTACCAGCATGTCATACTTTGATTCGGCGGTATTTTTGGATGAAGCGGCCCAGACCGACATTACATGACCGCGTTCATGAGACTGGTTCTACCATCGTGCTTCGCACACAGGTGGCTAGTGGGTGTCTGTTTCTCCAACTTTAGTTGAATCGAGTGTGACTATGCTCGGTCCTTGTTGAAGGTTAAAATAGCACACTTGACGAGAAATCGTTGTGGTTTTGATGCGTAGGTAAGAACGGTTCTTGGTAAGCCCGTAGCAGCCACGTAAAACTTGCAACAACAAAGTAGAGGACGTCTAACTTGTTTTGCAGGACTTGCTGTGATGTGATATGGTCAAGACGTGATGATATATAATTTTTTGTATGAGATGATCATGTTTTGTAAAAATTATCGGCAACTGGCAGCAGCCTTATGGTTGTTGCTTTATTGTATGAAATGCAATCGCCATGTAATTGCTTTACTTTACCACTAAGCGGTAGCGATAGTCGTAGAAGCAATAGTTGGTGAGACGACAACGATGCTTCGATGGAGATCAAGGTGTCAAGCCGGTGACGATGGTGATCATGACGGTGTTTTAGAGATGGAGATCAAAGGCACAAGATGATGATGGCCATATCATATCACTTATATTGATCGCATGTGATGTTTATCCTTTATGCATCTTATTTTGCTTAGTATGCCGGTAGCACTATAAGACGATCTATCACTAAACTTCAAGGTACAAGTGTTCTCCCTAAGTATGCATCGTTGCTACAGTTCGTCGTGCCGAGACACCACATGATGATCGGGTGTGATAAGCTCTATGTTCACATACAACGGGTGCAAGCCAGTTTTGCATACGTAGAATACTCGACTTAAACTTGACAAGCCTAGCATATGCAGATATGGCCTCAGAACACTGAGACCGAAAGGTCGAGCGTGAATCATATAGTAGATATGATCAACATAGTGATGTTCACCATTGAAAACTACTCCATCTCACGTGATGATCAGACATGGTTTAGTTGATTTGGATCACGTGATCACTTAGATGATTAGAGGGATGTCTATCTAAGTGGGAGTTCTTAAGTAATATGATTAATTGAACTTTAATTTATCATGAACTTAGTACCTGATAGTATTTTGCATGTCAATGTTGTTGTAGATCAATGGCCCGTGCTACTGTTCCTTTGAATTTTAATGCGTTCCTAGAGAAAGCTAAGTTGAAAGATGGTGGTAGCAACTACACGGACTGGGTCCGTAACTTGAGGATTATCCTCATTGTTGCACAGAAAAATCACGTCCTGGAAGCACCACTAGGTGCAAGACCCGCTGTAGGAGCAACGCCGGACGTTATGAACGCCTGGCAAAGCAAAGCTGATGAGTACTCGTTATTTCAGTGTGCCATGCTTTACGGGTTAGAACCGGGACTTCAACGACGTTTTGAACGTCATGGAGCATATGAGATGTTCCAGGAGTTGAAGTTAATATTTCAAGCAAATGCCCGGATTGAGATATATGAAGTCTCCAATAAGTTCTATAGCTGCAAAATGGAGGAGAATAGTTCTGTGAGTGAACACATACTGAAAATGTCTTGGTACCACAATCACTTGACTCAACTGGGAGTTAATCTTCCGGTTGATAGTGTCATTGACAGAGTTCTTCAATCACTGCCACCAAGCTACAAAAGCTTCGTGATGAACTATAATATGCAAGGGATGGATAAGACAATTCCCGAGCTCTTCGCGATGCTAAAGGCTGCCGAGGTAGAAATCAAGAAGGAGCATCAAGTGTTGATGGTTAACAAGACCACTAGTTTCAAGAAGAAGGGTAAAGGGAAGAAGGGGAACTTCAAGAAGAACGGCAAGCAAGTTGTTGCTCAAGTGAAGAAGCCCAAGTCTGGACCTAAGCCTGAGACTGAGTGCTTTTACTGCAAAGTGACTGGTCACTGGAAGCGGAACTGCCCCAAGTATTTGGCCGATAAGAAGGATGGCAAAGTGAAAGGTATATTTGATATACATGTTATTGATGTGTACCTTACTAATGCTTGTAGTAGCGCCTGGGTATTTGATACTGGTTCTGTTGCTCATATTTGCAACTCCAAACAGGGGCTACGGATTAAACGAAGATTTGCTAAGGACGAGGTGATGATGCGCGTGGGAAATGGTTCCAAAGTCGATATGATCGCCGTCGGCACGCTACCTCTACATCTACCTTCGGGTTTAGTTTTAGACCTGAATAATTGTTATTTGGTGCCAGCGTTAAGCATGAACATTATATCTGGATCTTGTTTGATGCGAGACGATTATTCATTTAAATAAGAGAATAATGGCTGTTCTATTTATATGAGTAATATCTTTTATGGTCATGCACCCTTGATGAGTGGTCTATTTTTGATGAATCTCGATAGTAGTGACACACATATTCATAGTATTGAAGCCAGAAGATATAAGTTTAATAATGATAGTGCAACTTATTTGTGGCACTGCCGTTTAGGTCATATTGGTGTAAAATGCATGAAGAAACTCCATGTTGATGGGCTTTTGGAATCACTTGATGCTTGCGAACCATGCCTCATGGGCAAGATGACTAAGACTCCGTTCTCCGGAACAATGGAGCGAGCAACAGACTTGTTGGAAATAATACATACTGATGTATGTGGTCCGATAAGTGTTGATGCTCGTGGAGGGTATCGTTATTTTCTAACCTTCACAGATGATTTGAGCAGATATGGGTATATCTACTTTATGAAACATAAGTCTGAAACATTTGAAAAGTTCAAAAAATTTCAGAGTGAAGTGGAAAATCATCGTAACAAGAAAATAAAGTTTCAACAATCTGATCGTGGAGGTGAATATTTGAGTTACGATTTTGGCCTTCATTTGAAACAATGCGGAATAGTTTCGCAAATCACGCCACCCGGAACACCACAGCGTAATGGTGTGTCCGAACGTCGTAACCGCACTTTATTAGATATGATGCGATCTATGATGTCTCTTACTGATTTACCACTATCGTTTTGGGGTTATGCTTTAGAGATGGATGCATTCACGTTAAATAGGGCACCATCTAAATCCGTTGAGACAACACCATATGAACTGTGGTTTGGCAAGAAACCCAAGTTGTCGTTTCTTTAAAGTTTGGGGCTGCAATGCTTATGTGAAAAAGCTTCAACCTGATAAGCTCGAACCCAAATCGAGAAATGTGTCTTCATAGGATACCCAAAGGAAACTGTTGGGTACACCTTCTATCACAGATCCGAAGGCATGATATTCGTTGCTAAAAATGGATCCTTTCTAGAGAAGGAGTTTCGCTCGAAAGAAGTGAGTGGGAGGAAAGTAGAACTTGATGAGGTAATTGTACCTGCTCCCTTATTGGAAAGTAGTTCATCACAGAAATCAGGTCCAGTGATTCCTACACCAATTAGTTTGGAAGCTAATGATGATGATCATGAAACTTCTAATCAAGTTACTACCGAACCTCGTAGGTCAACCAGAGTAAGATCCGCACCTGAGTGGTACGGTAATCCTGTTCTGGAGGTCATGTTACTTGACCATGAAAACCTACGAACTATGAGGAAGCGATGATGAGCCCAGATTCCGCGAAATGGCTTGAGGCCATGAAATCTGAGATGGGATCCATGTATGAGAACAAAGTGTGGACTTTGGTTGACTTGCCCGATGATCGGCAAGCCATAGAGAATAAATGGATCTTCAAGAAGAATACTGACGCTGACGGTTTTTGACAAGTTCAAGGAGTTGACTATGATGAGACCTTCTCACCTGTAGCGATGCTTAAGTCCGTCTGAATCATGTTAGCAATTGCCGCATTTTATAATTATGAAATTTTGCAAATGGATGTCAAAACTGCATTTCTTAATGGATATCTTAAAGAAGAGTTGTATATGATGCAACTAGAAGGTTTTGTCGATCCAAAAGGTGCTAACAAAGTGTGCAAGCTCCAGTGATCCATTTATGGACTGGTGCAAGCATCTCGGAGTTGGAATATACGCTTTGATAGTGTGATCAAAGCATATGGTTTTATACACACTTTTGGAGAAGCCTATATTTACAAGAAAGTGAGGAGCTCTGTAGCATTTCTGATATTATATGTGGATGACATATTGTTGGTCGAAAATGATATGGAATTTTTGGATAGCATAAAAGGATACTTGAATAAGAATTTTTCAATGAACGACCTCGGTGAAGCTGCTTATATATTGGGCATCAAGATCTATAGAGATAGATTAAGACGCTTAATTGGACTTTCACAAAGCACATACCTTGAGAAATTTTTGAAGAAGTTCAAAATGGATCAAGCAAAGAAGGGTTCTTGCCTGTGTTACAAGGTGTGAAGTTAAGTCAGACTCAATGCCTGACCACTACAGAAGATAGAGAGAAAATGAAAGTAATTCCCTATGCTTCAGCCATAGATAGATCTTGCGTGATCGTAGGATTTTTTTTGAATACCACGTTCCCCAACACATTGCAACTTAAAGTTTTGACCTCTCCAATCCCACTTTTATCAATTTTTGCATCAAGATCTAAAAACTCCGAATCATTGGGACGCCTTTTAACTAAAGTTGACTCATCTCCAGTCCCATTTTTATCAAGATTTATGTTGGAAAACAAATATTCAATAGGATTCACGGCAATCACTTTAAGATCTTCATCATTATTTTCACGGAAAGTAGAAGAACACCTTTTTACAAACCAATCTCGTTTAGCACGCATCTTAGCGGTTCTTTCTTTGCACTCATCAATGGAAATTCTCATAGCTTTGAGAGACTCATTAATATCATGCCTGGGTAGAATAGATCTAAGTTTCAAAGAATCAACATCAAGAGAAATTATATCCATGTTCCTAGCCAAATCATCAATCTTAAGCAATTTTTCTTCAATCAAAGCATTGAAATTATTTTGTGAACTCATAAATTCTTTAACACTATTCTCTAAATCAGAGGGCATCTTCTTAAAATTTCCATAAGAATTGTTGTAGGAATTACCATAATTATTAGAGGAATTACTAGGGAATGGCCTAGGATTAAAATTAACTCTGTACGCATTATTACCAAAATTGTTCCTACCAACAAAATTCACATCCATAGATTCATAATTATTCTCAATCAAAGTAGACAAAGGCATATCATTAGGATCACTCTTGCTAGCAAATACTTTCATAAGCTCATCCATCTTTCCACTCAAAACATTAATCTCTTCAATCGCATGCACTTTTTTACTAGTGCAAGATCTTTCGGTATGCCATTGAGAATAATTAATCATAATATTATCTAGGAGTTTAGTATCTTATCCTAAAGTAATTTCCATAAAAGTGCCTCCCGCGGCCGAATCTAAAAGATTTCTAGAAGCAAAATTTAACCGGCATAAATTTTTTGTATAATCATCCACAAATTCAAACCATGAGTAGGGTAATTTCATATTATCAATTTCATCCTCTCCCAAGACTGTGCAACATGTTCATGAGCAAGTTGCTTAAACTTTATAATATCATTCCTAGGGGAGATGATCTTAGCGGGACGAAAATACTAGGAAATAAAAGCATCTTTACACTTATTCCATGAATCAATACTATTTTTAGGCAAAGATGAAAACCAAGTTTTAGCACGATCTCGTAGTGAGAACAGAAATAGCTTCAATTTAACAATATCATCATCCACATCTTTTTTCTTTTGCCTATCACACAACTCAACGAAACTATTAAGATGGGATGCGACATCTTCACTAGGAAGGCCGGAAAATTGATCTTTCATAACAAGATTTAGCAAAGCGGCATTAATTTCATAAGATTCCGCACTAGTGGCGGGAGCAATCGGAGTACTAATAAAATCATTGTTATTGGTGTTGGCAAAATCACACAATTTGGTATTCTCTTGAGCCATCGTGACAAAGCAAGCAATCCAACACACGAGCACACAAAAACTAAAAGAAGAAGATGAACTGAAGAGGGGCGAAGAAAAGGAAAATCTTTTCGAAAATCATTTTAGAAGTGGGGGAGAGGAAAACGAGAGGCGAATGGTGAATAATCTAATGCAAGAGATGAGAGTTTATGATGGGTACTTGGTAAGTCTTGACTTGGCGTAGATATCCCCGGCAACGGCGCCAGAAATTCTTCCTGCTACTTCTTGAGCTTGCGTTGGTTTTTCCCTTGAAGAGGAAAGGGTGATGCAACAAAGTAGAGATAAGTATTTCCCTCAGTTTGAGAACCAAGGTATCAATCCAGTAGGAGACAATGCAAAAATCACCGAATACCTGCATAAACAATCAAACAACTTGCACCCACCGCGATAAAGGGGTTGTCAATTCCTTCACGGTTACTTGCAAAAGTGAGATCTGATAGAGATAGATAAACGATAAAGTAAATATTTTTGGTATTTTTGGTTTATAGATCAAAAAGTAAAAGATTGCAAAAATAGTAGATTGGAAACTTATATGACGGAAAATAGACCCGGGGGCCATAGGATTCACTAGTGGCTTCTCTCAACATAGTAAATAATACAGTGGGTGAACAAATTACTGCCGAGCAATTGATAGAAAAGTGCAAAGTTATGACGATATCTAAGGCAATGATCATGAATATAGGCATCACGTCCATGTCAAGTAGACCGAAACAATTCTGCATCTAGTACTATTACTCCACACATCGACCGCTATCCAGCATGCATCTAGAGTATTAAGTTCATAAAGAATGGAGTAACGCATTAAGTAAGACGACATGATGTAGAGGATTTAACTCAAGCAATATGATGAAAATCCCATCTTTTTATCCTTGATGGCAATAATACAATACGTGCCTTGCTGCCCCTACTCTCACCGGGAAAGAACACCACAGATTGAACCCAAAGCTAAGCACTTCTCCCATTGCAAGAAAAGCCAATCTAGTTGGCCAAACCAAACCGATAGTTCGAAGAGAATTACGAAGATATCAAATCATGCATAAAAGAATTCAGAGGAGATTCAAATAATATTCATAGATAAGCTGATCATAAATCCACAATTCATCGGATCTCGGCAAACACACCGCAAAAAAGTATTACATCGAATAGATCTCCAAGAACATCGAGGAGAACATGGTATTGAGAATCAAAGAGAGAGAAGAAGCCATCTAGCTACTAGCTATGGACCCGTAGGTCTGTGGTAAACTACTCACGCTTCATCGGAAGGGCAATAGAGTTGATGTAGAAGCCCTCCGTGATCGAATCCCCCTCCGGCAAGGTGCCAGAAAAGGTCCCAAGATGGGATCTCATGGGTATAGAAGGTTGCAGCGGTGGAAAACTGTTTTCGTGGATGCCTCTGGTTGTTTGGGGATATTTGGGAATATATAGGCGAAATAATTAGGTCAGGAGGTGCACGGGGGGCCCACAAGGGTGGGGGGCGCGCCCTCCTTCCTTGTGGCCGCCTCGTGGCTCCTCCTACTTCATCTCCAAGTCTCCTGGTTGTCTTGTGATCCAAGAAAAATCATCGCGAAGGTTTTATTCCGTTTGGACTCCGTTTGGTATTCCTTTTCCGCGAAACTCAAAAATAGGGAAAAATAGGAACTGACACTGGGCTCTAGTTTAATAGGTTAGTCCCCAAGATAATACGAAATAGCATATTAATGTGTATAAAACATCCAAAACAGATAATATAATAGCATGGAACAATAAAATATTATTGATTCGTTGGAGAAGTATCACGTGTGTGTTGCGTACCCAATTGGAGATGGTTTCTGCATCCAACTCGTGTCCTATTTACAATTTTGGCAAAAATAATAATGCGAGAAAGGGTCAGAACACGAACACACTTGCATGTAGACCAAATATATGTATGAAAATGGTGGTTTGATGTTTGAATACCCAATGCACAACTTTGATGTGGCACCTGTCGCACAAAGCGCATAGTATTGCTAGTCAGCCACCCCCTACGAACCCCACTTCGTGTTGACGGCAAGGGAATCCTAGCTACGAATGCATGCCCCCAGATAGTTAGGTTTGAAGCCTCACCCTACCATAACACAAAACCTATAGGAGTCCATCATATATATGGTCAAACTTCCCCTTTCGCTTCCGGACAAAGGTGGACCATGTACCGACCCACAAATGTGTGCTTATGGTGGGAGACGGGTGAGACCACATACGAACCACCTGCGGGTGGCCCTATACTATATGTATGAAAAGGGTGTGGTGTGATATTTAACTATACCATTCACAACTTTGATGTGGCACGTGTGCCTCACAATATAACCGGACTTCCCCGACCTCACGGAGGTTGCGGGTAGTGCGAAGTACCCCCCCCCCCCCCCACACACACACACACAAACACACACACGTGTCGGGAGGGCATCTCACCAAGACGTACTGTAACACGAACCAAACAGAATCCAACTTGATTGTACAACCTCTCTCGCTCGTTGTTGGTCAAAGTGATGGACATCCACACAGCCCCGCAAAATGGGCTAGCTTGTCGCCGATAAACTCGCGAGGGAGTCCTGTCTCAAGACAAAACCTACTCTATGCATGTGGCCCAATTATGTATGGAAGTGGTGTGTGTGGTGTTTGAATACGCAATGTGCAAATTTGATGTGGCACCATGCTTTGGAACCATAAAATCCCCACACTGATTGAGGGTTCACGATGCGTAGCATGCATGCGCTCAAACTTAATTAGGCCTAGAATAATAAATCTACTACTATACGTTAACACGCACCAAAGAAGAAGAATCCACCCTGGTAAACTTTCTTGTCGTCAGTCGAAATGATGGATGTCCATGCAGGCCCATAAATATATATAGGCTTGCCGCCCATATATAACCAAACGAGTGAGATTATGCAAAGATAACCATTGCATGCATGTGTCCCAAACAGATTTATGGAGGTGCGAGATGCATGCATGTATCCCAAACATATTTATGGAGGTGCGAGATGCATGCATATGTGTTGAATTAATATCTAAGCACAACATTGATGTGGTGCATGCGTTCAAAATCGCACAGGTCCCCACATAGAGCAAGAGGTTCATGAACTGCCGTGTGCTCGCCCCTCCCCCCTTTGATCCAACGGGATGGATCATGTGTACACATGCATTATTATATATGTAATCTCACCTATATCGCGAGACAATAAAAAAATTAATCCCCTCCTAAGTTAAAACAATTAAACTCTCTCGTTGTCGGTGAAAGTGATGGACAAAGCGGACCGACAGATGGAAGCATCGCTGATAACCATGTGAGTTAGTGCCACAGGACAACCACCATCGCTTGCATGTGTGCCAAAACATATATATGGGGAGGTGTGTGGTTGTGATATTTTGAATACCTAATGAACAACCTTTGATGTGGCATTTGCCTCAAAAAACGCAAAGTCCTCACACAGAGTGAGGTTCATGTGTGACACCTAGTATATGTTGGTCCCATCTCCCCTTCGACACGTTATATATATATATATATATATATATATATATATATATACACAACCCTAAAAAGAATTAATCCTCCTTGTTCGTCAAATGTGCCTCTCTCTCTCGTTGGGTCAAAGTAATGGGGGACGACCTCTCGTGGGCCCACGGATGGTAGCGCCGCACGCGAGTGAGTTCCTATAGGGCAACCACCGCCTGCATGGTAGTGCGTGATGTTTGAATACCAATGCACAACTTTGATGTGGCACCTGCCTCGAAAACCGAAAGTCCCCACATGGAGCGAGGTTATCACACACACACACACACACACACACACATCAAATTTGAGCTACATGTGCATCAAAATGGATTGCCAAATCATATGTGTGTCCCTTGGTGGATGTTTCCCCGTGAAAGAAATTTCAAAACATTGAGAATATTGATTTTTAAAATTCCGTAAATCCAAAACTTAGTTGAAATTCATGAAACTTATCGAGGTGTCATATATGGACACCAGCAGACGGTGATATTGTATTTTTTTCGTCAAATTAGAGACAAGTTTTGATATAATACACTCACAAATGGGAGATTGTTAATAATTGGCAACCAATATCTCATACGAAATATTTATTCGGACCGCGTGCGTTAGACCGTGCCATGATTCAGTTAAGCAGTAAAGCGGCAGAATGAATCATCAAAAAACAAAAAAATATACATGCCACGTGCCCCGTGTGGCTTGCGAGCAGGTGTGAGTTGACGAGACACACACGAGCAGTCCACCGAGCAGGCAGACCGGGAGGCATGCGAGTAGCTGTGTGAAATGATGGTATAGGAATGCCAAAAGTCCACCGCGCAGGCTCACCGGGAAGCGAGACAACATTTGACCTCCGCCCGCCTCGCTCCCACTGGTCCGTATTAATGGCGCGCCCGAGCGGCCGCACCCCCCATCCTCACCACACACATAATCCGCTCTTAGTACTCAAAGCCATCAGTGTATGAGGATGCCGCAGAAGCGCCCCATCGGATGGAGTGGCGACGCCGCGGCTGCTGAAGCACCGGAGCATGGCGTCAATATGGATACAGAGGTTTCCGTCGCCACCGACGAGGTGGAGAATGAGGCTACCAACTAGCGGAGGTAGGTCGAGAAAGAACCACAAGTGACTCCAGCAGGCTTGGACTTCATCAACAGCCTCCCCGATGATATGTTGACAGTCATCATATCCCTCCTCCCAATCAAGTGTGGGGCGAGGACAACCTTCCTTTCCCGGCGGTGGCACCCCCTATGGCTCTCCACCCCTCTCGACCTCCTCAACGCCCACGAGCTCTTCCATGGTTGTCGCAAAAGCTTGGATCCGTTCTCCCAGATCCTCGGCAGTCACCATGGCCCAATCAGAGGCCATATCATGGGCAAGTTCCATTCCAACGGCAAGGACTAAGCCAAGCTTGACGAGAGGTTCCGATCCCCCGCCCTAGATCAGCTCGAGGAGCTCAGTTTTAATGATGGGCGTATGCGCTCGCTGCTAATGTCCGCGCTCCGCTTCGCGCCCACGCTTCGCCTTGCCAAGTTCATGAACTGCCATCCCCCCTAATGAGGCGCCCGCTCTTTTTCTACCATGACTAAAGCACCTCGAGCTCGTCACCGTCTGCATCCCAAAGGATGACATGGAGCGCCTGCTCCGCGGCTATACTGCACTCGAGTTCCTTCGTCTTCAGGCGATGAATTGGTCGAGTAGCTTCCACATCACCTCCATGACTCTCCGGACTATTTATGTGTGTTGCTGGTGCTGTAACGAGAGATCACAAAAGGTGGACCACAATATGGTCATTGAGGACACACCTTCACTTGAGAGATTACTTGTAGTTGATCAACAAGGTCCAACAAGAATCAATGTCATTTCTGCGCTGAAATTGATAGTGGTGGGCTACTCCTCTGTCAAATACTATGAACTTGTTATTGGATCCACACCCGTTCAGGTAAAACAGTCGCCTTCTACCTCTCCTTGATATCAACATTATTTATAGATTTGAAGATGTATGTTCGTCTACCATCCAGAAAAGCCTAACCCAGATTCTGCGCACAGTGAAGGCTTGGCACTAGAATCTATCAGCCCCAACCTGCATGAAGTTTGTCAGTTTCTTGAGATGCTTTCCATGCCTGAAGAAGCCATATATCGAGGTGATGTTCCTTTCTTGTTAAATGTTAACCTTGAGGGAGTTAAATTTTTGGCACCTTTTCCCAAGTTTACAATGACAATGTACTACGATTTCTGAAGGAATTTTGGAGGATTTCAGGACATACACCCCCCCATATTGGTTGCTTGATTCATATGGTTACAACCCATAAGCATTTCTCCTCTAGATTCATGTGTACTAGTTTTCTTAGGGAATTTTGCATCCACTACAACCTCTTGCGAAGAAGGCTGCATTTTTCTAGATTGTAATCAAATGCCCATGTTAATCATGTCAGATCGAAGATGGCACGTTGGTGCATTTTACAAATCTTGCAAACCAAATAGGCCTGTAGTAGTGTTCAAAACTGCATGTAGGCACTAACACGTTCTCTTCATTTGCAGATAATAATAGGCCCGGTGGAGGATAATGTGATACCATATAACAACAATCACATCGAATGCCGAGATCTGCATCTCTCAAAAATTACTTTGAACTCCTACCGAGGACCTTACTGGAGATTATATTCGCCAGGTTCTTTATTGTCAGAGCAAGGGTGCTGAAGGTAATGAGGTTGAACATGCATTTATGTAGAAAATATGAATGGTTTGTTAATCAGAGCCGACAGCTACTGCAGAATGGAAGAAGCTCCAAAAGAGCTAAACTTCGTATTGGAACTGCATAAGACAGAGTAATTGGAAGTCATTCTGTCAACCCCATACATGACTTGTCAGCGGCTGGTCCCTTTGCAAAAATGACGAGGTTTCGAAACCGGCCTTACTATTTGTATTTTTAGTTTGAACCTCTCTTATATCCATGTTCAGCTGATCAGCATGGGCGTTTGCAGCTGAATGAGCTGAATTTCTTTTCTAATATCAGTTTGAACCTTGTAATCTTCAAATTTGATCCATGTAACTCTGGTATTTGAACCTCGTAATATTTCGGTCTTTTGTGGTACAATCATTGAAATGGCATCGTATGAGACTCGTATATTGGTAGTACCATTTTGATCTTAATATGCAATAGACTTAGATTTTATTAACCATTCACGACGAGCGATCCAGCCGGAAGCACAGCAATGGCAAAAGTTGTCGCAACAAAGATGTAGATGATTAGATGCTCGTTTCTCCTAGTTTAGTATGCATGTAATTGCTTACTTTGGTGTGTGGAAATGTTATGTGTGTAGTCACTTATGTTATTGTATGCTTAATTTGGTTATGCAATGTTGTGCTTATAAGTATATATGTTGATGTTTTGTAGGCAAAGCATATCCCATCGCACACGGACCATACTAGGGAACCCGTCAGTCATGAATTCATCAATCGCAGATGGTTATATACCAGCAAGCATTTGCTCACAACACACACGGCTTATTCCATCACAAACAACTCGGGTGGATCAACTGTATGCTACGTATCGCACCCGCAACTCTAATATGATTCGTGCTTGATATCTTCGACATCGATAGCACAGTTCGTCTTAGTTGCCATGTATCACTGTGCCAGCCTCTACTCACGTCCCTCGGCTTGCTCTGCTCGTGTACCTCCACGCGCTCGGCTTATGGACAGATTTTCCTTGTATGTTCAACTGTTGTATGCATATATATGGTTGCTCGTCGTTGAGGCAACCGCGGAGTGCTCTGCTCGCGTCCTTGCGCGTGCACTCTGCCAGCGGTTGGGCCCTGCGCACGATCACGTTGGGGGCCCCATATGCATGCGGTTGTGTTGCGCGCATCGCCACGATGCTGTTATGCGTTGCAATTCAGAACTGCCATCCGGGGGTGCGGATGTTCCTGGCCGGCCGGCTTCCCCATTAATTCCCGCGGCCATTATGACCTTATTAGTCTCTTCAACCTCTCGATCTCGCCCCAGAACACAACAAGCACACCCACGACGACACATACAGAGAGGATATCTAGCAGGGCTCCAATGGAGTTTGGCGAGCATAAAGTGGAGACCCACGCGAGGGCGACGGATCTCTCGGTGGTGTATGATAACCCACAAGTATAGGGGATCATTTGTAGCCTTCTTCGATAAATAAGAGTGTCGAACCCAACGGGGAGCTAAAGGCAGAAAAAATATTCCCTCAAGTTCTATCGACCACCGACACAACTCTACGCACACTTAACGTTTGCTTTACCTAAAACAGGTATGAAACTATTTTGCAAGAAAAATCTACGAGTACTTTGCGAGAATAAAACTACGAATAAATTGCAAGGAAATAAAAGTGGATTGCTTTTGTAAACAACAAAGTCATTTGTCCCTAGGCAACCAATAACAAGTACCGGTAATCATTCTTGTAATTTTATATGAGGGAGATGCATGAGCTAACATACTTTCTCTACTTGGATCATGTGGACTTATGATTAGACCCTTAAAAAGCATCCGCAACTACTAAAAATCATTAAGGTCGTGAAACCCAACCATAACATTAAGTATCAAGTCCTCTTTACTCCCATACGTCATAACCCAATTATCCGCAAGCTTAGGCTCTTCTTACTCCTTATTCCTTCATCCATCGTAAGATAACCCAAAACTTGAAAACTTCAATCACACAAAACTCAACAAAACCTTCGTGAGATCCGTTAGTATAAGAAAGCAAATCACTACTATAAGTAATGTATCAAACCAATTCATATTTTATTCTTGCACTATATCTATTGTATTCAAACTTTTCTATGGCAAAAACTAATCAAAGAAAACCATAGAGCCATCAAAACAAGCACACAACGCAAAGAAAACAGAATCTGTCAAAACAGATGAGTCTGAAGCAATCTGACTATTTCGAATACTTCTATAACTCCAAAAAATATGAAAAATTAGGATGACCTGAGCAATTTGTATATTAATCTTCTTCAAAAAGAATTGGCATTTTATCACGCTCTGGTGATTTTTAACAATTGTTTTTGTGAGCGCAAATTTTTCTGATTTCCAGCAAGACCAAACAACTATCACGCAAGAAGATCCTAAAGGCTAACTTGGCACAAACACTAATTAAAACACAAAAAACATAATCATAACAGTAGCATAAAAGCAAAAATAAATTTTATTCATTGGGTTGCCTCCCAACAAGCGCTATCGTGTTACGCCCTTAGCTAGGTATAAAGCAAGGATCTAAGTTTTGTCATCCGAAGTTTTGGCAACTTTTGTAAGGGTTTTCTCAAACCCAGGAGGCTCTTTACGCTTCCCTAAATTCTCCGGAAAAGAAATCATCTTTAGATCCAAAATATCCAATCGCTTGTTGCAAAGAGTAATCAAGGTATTCATGCGATTGATACTACCATTGAGATGTTTGAGGGGTTCATTGTATTTTTGTATTTCAACCATATGTTTATGCAAATCGCCAAGTTTGTCCAACATTTGAACTCCCTCAGGGGTGAAAGAAGACCCCTTGTTTTGAGGTGGAACCCCCGAAATCCCATCTAATATTTCATAGGCAGCATTGGCATCAAGCTCAATAAAATTCCCTTTAGTGGCAAAATCTAGAAGTTTTCTATGATGCAAAGCCAATCCTATGTAAAAATTACAAAGCAAAATCTTAGCGTCTCTCTTTAAATTGCAAATACGATAAGATTCCATAAGCCTATACCAGGCATCTTTCAAATTTTCTCCTTGTTTTTGCTTGAAGTAAAGGCCTTCAAAATCTGGTGACAATGGAGGAGTAGGGTGCTACCTCTTGAGCACTGCGTTGGTTTTCCCTTGAAGAGGAAAGGGTGATGCAGCAAAGTAGCATAAGTATTTCCCTCAGTTTTTGAGAACCAAGGTATCAATCCAGTAGGAGGCTACACGCAAGTCCCTCGCACCTACACAAACAAATAAATCCTCGCAACCAACACGATAAGGGGTTGTCAATCCCTACACGGTCACTTACGAGAGTGAGATATGATAGATATGATAGGATAATATTTTTGGTATTTTTGTGATAAAAATGCAAAGTAAAATGAAAGACAAATTAAAAAGCAACGGAAATAACTAAGTGTTGGAAGATTAATATGATGAAGATAGACCCGGGGGCCATAGGTTTCACTAGTGGCTTCTCTCAAGGGCATAAGTATTTTACGGTGGGTGAACAAATTACTGTTGAGCAATTGACAGAATTGAGCATAGTTATGAGAATATCTAGGTATGATCATGTATATAGGCATCACATCCGAGACAAGTAGACCGACTCCTGCCTGCATCTACTACTATTACTCCACACATCGACCGCTATCCAACATGCATCTAGAGTATTAAGTTCATAAGAACAGAGTAATGCCTTAAGCAAGATGACATGATGTAGAGGGATAAATTCATGCAATATGATAAAAACCCCATCTTGTTATCCTCGATGGAAACAATACTATACGTGCCTTGCCGCCCCTCATCCACCGGGAAAGGACACATAAGATTGAACCCAAAGCTAAGCACTTCTCCCATTGCAAGAAAGATCAATCTAGTAGGCCAAACCAAACTGATAATTCAAAGAAACTTGCAAAGATAACTAATCATACATAAAAGAATTCAGAAGATTCAAATATTGTTCATAGATAAACTTAATCATAAACCCAGAATTCATCGGTCTCAACAAACACACCGCAAAAGAAGATTACATCGAATAGATCTCCACGAGAGAGGGGGGAACATTGTATTGAGATCCAAAAAAAAGAAGCAATCTAGCTAATAACTATGGACCCGAAGGTCTGAGGTAAACTACTCACACTTCATCGGAGGGGCTATGGTGTTGATGTAGAAGCCCTCCGTGATCGATGCCCCCTCCGACGGAGCTCAGGACAGCCCCAAGATGGGATCTCGTGGAGTGTAGAAGGTTGCGGCGGTGGAATTAGGTTTTTTGGCTCCGTATCTGATCGTTTGGGGGTACGTAGGTATATATAGGAGGAAGGAGTACGTCGGTGGAGCAATGTGGGGCCCATGAGGGTGGAGGGCGCGCCCAGGGGGGGTAGGCGCGCCCCTACCTCGTGGCTTCCTGGAAGGTTCCTTGACTTAGGGTCCAAATCTCCTGGATCATGTTCGTTCCGAAAATCACGTTCCCGAAGGTTTCATTCCGTTTGGACTCCGTTTGATATTCTTTTTCTACGAAACTCTGAAATAGGCAAAAAAAACAGCAATTATGGGCTGGGCCTCCGGTTAATAGGTTAGTCCCAAAAATAATATAAAAGTGACAAATAAATCCCAATAATGTCCAAAACAGAAGATAATATAGCATGGAGCAATCAAAAATTACAGATATGTTGGAGACGTATCAAGCATCCTCAAGCTTAATTCCTGCTCATCCTCGAGTAGGTAAATGATAAAAACAGAATTTTTGATGCGGAATGCTACTTGGCACAATTTCAATGTAATTCTTCTTAATTGTGGTATGAATATTCAGATCCGAAAGATTCAAGATAAAAGTTCATATTGACATAAAAATAATAATACTTCAAGCATACTAACTAAGCAATTATGTCCTCTCAAAATAACATGGCCAAAGAAAGTTCATCCCTACAAAATCATATAGTTTAGTCATGCTCCATTTTTCACACAAGAATGCTCTCATCATGCACAACCCCGATGACAAGCCAAGAAATTGTTTCATACTTTAGTAATCCCAAACTTTTTCAACCTTCACGCAGTACATGAGCGCGAGCCATGGATATAGCACTGTGGGTGGAATAGAATATGATGATGGGGGTTATGTGGAGAAGACAAAAAAGGAGAAAGTCTCACATCAACGAGGCTAATAAATGAGCTATGGAGATTCCCATCAATTGATGTTAATGCAAGGAGTAGGGATTGCCATGCAACGGATGCACTAGAGCTATAAATATATGAAAGCTCAACAAAAGAAACTAAGTGGGTGTGCATCCAGCTTGCTTGCTCACGAAGACCTAGGGCACTTGAGGAGGTCCATTGTTGGAATATACAAGCCAAGTTCTATAATGAAAAATTCCCACTAGTATATGAAAGTGACGAAACAAGAGACTCTCTATCATGAAGATTATGGTGCTACTTTGAAGCACAAGTGTGGAAAAAGGATAGTAGCATTGTCCCTTTTTTTGGGCCTTCTTTTTTTATTTGGCCTTTCTCTTTTTTTTGGGACAATGCTCTATTAAATGATGATCATCACACTTCTATTTATTTACCACTCAATTATTACAACTCGATACTAGAACAAGGTATGACTCTATATGAATGCCTCCGGGGGTGTACCAGGATACACAATGAACCAAGAGTGACATGTATGAAAGAATGATGAATGGTGGATTTGCCACAAATACTATGTCAACTACATGATCATGCAAAGCAATATGACAATGATGAACGTGTCATGATAAACGGAATGGTGGAAAGTTGCACGACAATATATCTCGGAATGGCTATGGAAATGCCATAATAGGTAGGTATCGTGGCTGTTTTGAGGAAGATATAAGGAGGTTTATGTGTGAAAGAGCGTATCATATCATGGGGTTTGGATGCACCGGCGAAGTTTGCATCAACTCTCAATGTGAGAAAGGGCAATGCACGGTACCGAAGAGGCTAGCAATGGTGGAAAGGTTAGAGTGCGTATAATCCATGGACTCAACATTAGTCATAAAGAACTCACATACTTATTGCAAAAATCTACAAGTCA
Organism: Aegilops longissima; assembly: GCA_021605205.1. Taxonomy (NCBI): domain Eukaryota; kingdom Viridiplantae; phylum Streptophyta; class Magnoliopsida; order Poales; family Poaceae; genus Aegilops; species Aegilops longissima. Next base: position 470,784,452 of record CM038679.1, read on the forward strand.
TCAAAAACCAAGCACTACGCGCATGCTCCTAGGGTGATAGATTGGTAGGAAAACACCATCGCTCGTCCCCGACCGCCACTCATAAGGAGGACAATCAAAGAACACCTCATGTTTCAAATTTGTTACATAACGTTTACCATACGTGCATGCTACGGGACTTGCAAACTTCAGCACAAGTATTTCTCAAATTCACAACTACTCAACTAGCACGACTTTAATATCACTACCTCCATGTCTCAAAACAATCATCAAGCATCAAACTTCTCTTATTAATCAAAACACCCATAAGAAAGTTTTTACTAATCTTGAATACCTAGCATATTATGTTTATTTAAGCAAATTACCATGCTATTTAAGACTCTCAAAATAATCTAAGTGAATCATGAGAGATCAATAGTTTCTATAAAACAAATCCACCACCGTGCTCTAAAAGATATAAGTGAAGTACTAGAGCAAAAACTATATAACTCAAAAGATATAAATGAAGCACATAGAGTATTCTAATAATTTCCAAATCATGTGTGTCTCTCTCAAAAGGTGTGTATAGCAAGGATGATTGTGGTAAACTAAAAAGCAAAGACTCAAATCATACAAGACGCTCCAAGCAAAACACATATCATGTGGTGAATAAAAATATAGCTCCAAGTAAAGTTACCGATGGAAGTAGATGAAAGAGGGGATGCCTTCCGGGGAATCCCCAAGATTTGGATTTTTGGTGTCCTTAGATTATCTTGGGGGTGCCATGGGCATACCCAAGGTTAGGCTCTTTCCACTCCTTCTTCCATAATCTATCAAATCTTTCACCCAAAACTTGTAAACTTCACAACACAAAACTTAACAGAAAATCTCGTGAGCTCCGTTAGCGAAAGAAAACAAAAGACCACTTCAAGGTACTGTAATGAACTCATTATCTATTTATATTGGTGTTAAACCTACTGTATTCCAACTTATCTATGGTTTATAAACTCTTTTACTAGCCATAGATTCATCAAATAAGCAAACAACACACGAAAAACAGAATCTGTCAAAAACAGAACAGTATGTAGTAATCTGTAACTAACGCAAACTTATGGAACTCCAAAAAATCAGCCAAAATAGGAAGACCTAGAAAATTTGTTTGTTGATCAGAAGCAATTGGAATCAATATTTTATCACGTTCTGGTGATTTTTAACAATTGTTTTCGTGAACAGAAAGTTTCTGGAATTTTCTGCAAGATCAAATAACTATCATCCAAGAAGATCCTATTGGTTTAACTTGGCACAAACACTAATTAAAACATAAAAAAACATATAACCAGAGGCTAGATCCAATATTTATTCCTAAACAGAAGCAAAAAGCAAAAAAACTAGAAATAAAATTGGGTTGCCTCCCAACAAGCACTGTCGTTTAACGCCCTAGCTAGGCAAAATAGCAAGGATAGATCTAGGTATTGCCATCTTTGTTTTTAGGGAAAAAGAGAGCAAACTTGTTATCTATGGAATTAATCTTTCTATTTTGACAAAGTACATGGCCATTAATGGTAGAAGAAAGATTAAGTATGTTGCGCAAATTGGCATCTAGGCTAGCTTTTATCTCTTTGATAGATTCGTTTTTGTAAGAAAGCAAAAGAGATGTGATTTCAACTTTCTCGTTAATGGGGTGCCCAAATATAGTTTTCATCTTTTCATAGGTATCTATGGGGTCCCCTTCGAGAAAACCCTCTTAAAAAATAAAATCTACAACTTTTTTGAACGAAGCGGGCAACCCAACATAAAAGCTCTTTAAGTAAACCTCAATTTGGTATTGGGGTACATAGCTAGCCCGGATCCTTAATAGCCTATCCCAAGAGTCTTCCAAAGATTCATCGAGTAAATAACAAAATATTCCAAATCTTCTTCATCAAAATTGCTAAGGTTTTCATTGATAACTCCGGCAGGTTTTTCCATAGTATTTTTGTTTTAGAGTTTAGATAAGATAGCAGGATTGTCTAGAGTGCTAAAACTTGAGAGAGGAACCCCAACTCTTTTTGGTTCCGACATGGCAAGGGAAAAGTGAACAAAAAGAGGCAACCGGAAAAGAGAGAGCGAATAAAATGGCAAGGGTGAAGTGGGGGAGAGGAAAACGAGAGGCAAATGGCAAATAATGTAATGCGGGAGATAAGGGTTTGTGATGGGTACTTGGTATGCTGACTTTTGCGTAGACCTCCCCGGCAAAGGCGCCAGAAATCCTTCTTGCTACCTCTTGAGCACTGCGTTGGTTTTCCCTTGAGAGGAAAGGGTGATACAGCAAAGTAGAGTAAGTATTTCCCTCAGTTTTTGAGAACCAAGGTATCAATCCAGCAGGAGGCTACACGCAAGTCCCTCGCACCTACACAAACAAATAAATCCTCGCAACCAACGCGATAAGGGGTTGTCAATCCCTACACGGTCACTTACGAGAGTGAGATCTGATAGATATGATAGGATAATATTTTTGGTATTTTTGTGATAAAGATGCAAAGTAAAATAAAAGGCAAAGTAAAAAGCCACGGAAATAACTAAGTGTTGGAAGATTAATATGATGAAGATAGACCCGGGGGGCATAGGTTTCACTAGTGGCTTCTCTCAAGAGCATAAGTATTTTACGGTGGGTGAACAAATTACTGTTGAGCAATTGACGGAATTGAGCATAGTTATGAGAATATCTAGGTATGATCATGTATATAGGCATCACGTCCGAGACAAGTAGACCGCTCCTCTGCATCTACTACTATTACTCCACACATCGACCGCTATCCAAAGATGCATCTAGAGTATTAAGTTCATAAGAACAGAGTAACGCCTTAAGCAAGATGACATGATGTAGAGGGATAAATTCATGCAATATGATAAAAACCCCATCTTGTTATCCTAGATGGCAACAATACTATACGTGCCTTGCTGCCCCTACTGTCACTGGGAAAGGACACCGCAAGATTGAACCCAAAGCTAAGCACTTCTCCCAGTGCAAGAAAGATCAATCTAGTAGGTCAAACCAAACTGATAATTCAAAGAGACTTGCAAAGATAACCAATCATACATAAAAGAATTCAGAAGATTCAAATATTGTTCATAGATAAACTTGATCATAAACCCACAATTCATCGGTCTCAACAAACACACTACAAAAGGAGATTACATCGAATAGATCTCCACGAGAGAGGGGGAGAACATTGTATTGAGATCCAAAAAGAGAGAAGAAGCCATCTAGCTAATAACTATGGACCCGAAGGTCTGAGGTAAACTACTCAAACTTCATCGTAGGGGCTATGGTGTTGATGTAGAAGCCCTCCGTGATCGATGCCCCCTTCGGCGGAGCTCCGAAACAGGCCCCAAGATGGGATCTCGTGGGTACAGAAGGTTGTGGCGGGGAAATTAGGTTTTTTGGCTCCGTACATGATCGTTTGGGGGTACGTAGGTATATATAGGAGGAAGGAGTGCGTCGGTGGAGCAACGTGGGGCCCACGAGGGTGGAGGGCGCGCCCAGGGGGTAGGCGCGCCCCCTACCTCGTGGCTTCCTGGAAGCTTCCTTGACTTAGGGTCCAAATCTCCTGGATCATGTTCGTTCCCGAAGGTTTCATTCCGTTTGGACTCCGTTTGATATTCTTTTTCTGCAAGACTCCGAAATAGGTAAAAAAACAGCAATTCTGGGCTGGGCCTTCGGTTAATAGGTTAGTCCCAAAAATAATATAAAAGTGAATAATAAAGCCTAGTAATGTCCAAAATAGAAGATAATATAGCATGGAGCAATCAAAAATTATAGATATGTTGGAGACGTATCATAGGGACACTAGCCATAATGACTAGGAAGCAAGGACGCGGACATATCCAGCAAGAAAACGGCGAACGAAAAAGAGGGGCGAATAAAACGGCTATTTTTTGTGTAGTGGGGGAGAGGAAAACGAGAGGCAAATGGAAAATAATGTAAATTGCGAGGAGATGAGATTTATAATTAGGAACCTGGTATATGTTGAAGATCCTCCCCGGCAACGGCGCCAGAAATTCCTTTTGATGTCTGCTAGGACTATGTCGGTATCTCCCCAAAGAGGAAGGGATGATGTAGCACAACGACGGTAGGTATTTCCCTCAGTGATGAAATCAAGGTTATCGAACTAGTAGGACAACCAAGCAACACAACTTAAACATCCCCTGCACATAAATATCAACTTGTCGCACCCGACGTGTTAAAGGGGTTGTCAATCCCTTTCGGGCAACGACGCCAGAAATTGGCAAACAGACGTGAGAAAATTGTAGTAGATTGATAGATCGAACGCCAAATAAAATAAATAAGAATAAAACGCAGCAAGGTATTTTTGTATTTTTTGATTAATAGATCTGAAAATAAAAGCAAAGGAAAAGTAGATCGCAAAGGCAAATAATATGAGAAAGAGACCCGGGGACCGTAGGTTTCACTAGTGGCTTCTCTCGAGAATAATAGCAAATGGTGGGTAAACAAATTACTGTTGGGCAATTGATAGAACTTCAAATAATTATGACGATATCTAGGCAATGATCATTATATAGGCATCACATCCAAGATTAGTAGACCGACTCCTGCCTGCATCTACTACTATTACTCCACACATTGACCGCTATCCAGCATGCATCTAGTGTATTAAGTTCTTGGAGAAACGGAGTAATGCAATAAGAACGATGACATGATGTAGACAATATCTATCTATTTAGAGATAGACCCCATCATTTTATCCATAGTACTAACGATACATATGTATCGGTTCCCCTTCTGTCACTGGGATCAAGCACCGGAAGATCGAACCCACTACAAAGCACCTCTTACCGTTGCAAGATAAATAGATCAAGTTGGCCAAACAAAGCACAAATATCAGAGAAGAAATACGAGGCTAAAAGAGATCATGCATATAAGAGATCAAACAAACTCAAATTACTTTCATGGATATAAAAAGATAGATCTGATCATAAACTCAAAGTTCATCTGATCCCAACAAACACACCACAAAAAGAGTTACATCATATGGATCTACAAGAGACCATTGTATTGAGAACTTAGCGAGAGAGAGGAAGCCATCTAGCTACTAAATACGGACCCAAAGGTCTACAAAGAACTACTCATGCATCATCGGAGATGCACCAATGGAAGTGGTGAACCCCTCCGTGGTGGTGTCTAGATTGGATCTGGTGGTTCTAGAATCTGCGGCGGCTGGAATTGATTTTCGTCGACTCCCCTAGGGTTTCTGGAATATTGGGGTATTTATAGAGCAAAGTGGCGGTCTGAGGGGGCATCTGAGGTGGGCACAATCCACCAGGGCGTGCCTGGGCCTCCTGGCGCGCCCTGGTGGGTTGTGCTCCCCTCGGAGCACCCCCCAGGCGCAACCTTGGCCCATTAGGTGTCTTCGTGTCCATAAAAAATCTCCATGAAGATTCATTGCATTTGGACTCCGTTTGGTATTGATTTCCTGCGATGTAAAAAACATGCAGAAAACAACAACTGGCACTTGGCGCTATGTCAATAGGCTAGTTCCAAAAAATGATATAAAATGACTGTAAAATGATTATAAAACATCCAAGATTGATAATATAGCAGCATGGAACAATCAAAAATTATAGATACATTGGAGACGTATCAGCATCCCCAAGCTTAACTCCTACTCGTCCTCGATTAGGTAAGTGATAAAAACAGAATTTTTGATGTGGAATGCTGCCTAACCTGTCATATCATATTCTTTTCTTTATAGCATGTACATTTGGACTTTTATGTGATTCAAATCAATACTCTAGTTTTGACATGAAAACTTAAATACTCAAGCATATCAACAAGCAACCATGTCTTTCAAATATCAACGCTAAAATAAGTTATCCCTAGCCTATCATGCTCAATCGTTGATCCATTCATGAAACACAGTCGCATATTAGCTACACCCAATACTCAAGTACGATCATATTGCCTCCTAGTTGGTGCTTTTATAAGAGAATATGGAGACTGAAATTCAAAATAAAAATTGCATAAATTAAAGGAAAGGCCCTTCGTAGAGGGAAGTAGGGATTTGTAGAGGTGCCAGAGCTCAAAGCGAAAAACTTAGAGATAAAAACATTTTGGGAGGTGTGCCTTTACCACCAACAAAAACGACTTAGAGTTCCCAACACTTTCCATGCTAAATATATCATAGGCGGTTCCCAAACAGAAAATAAAGTTTATTCCTTTTTCCACCATACTTTCACTTTCCATGGCTAGCCGAATCCATGGTTGCCTTCCATACCAACACTTTCCAAGAAATTTATTATTTGACAACATAAAGTAAATTCATTTTTCATTTCGGGACTGGGCATCCCTAATACCTTTGCCTTACTCTCGTGCAATGACAAGTGAATAAACACTCATCGTGAGAATAACACATCTAGCATGGAAAATATTAGCCACCCCTCACCGCTCCGTGAGCAGTACGAACACACAAAAGAGAAGTTTATTTTTAAAATTAGAGATGGCACAAACAAATTTGCTTAGAATGGCAAAAGAATACCACATATAGGTTGATATAGTGGACTTATGTGGCAAAACTGGTTTAAAGGATTTTGGATGCACAAGTAGTGATCATACTTAGTGCAAATGAAGGCTAGCAAAAGATTGAGAAGCGACCAACCAAGAAAAGAATAATCTCATAAGCGAGCACTAAGCATAATTAACACTGAATAATGCATCACAAGTACGATGTAATTTCATTGCATGACTATTGACTTTCGTGCTTGCATAGGGAATCACAAACCTTAACACCAATATTCTTACTAAAGCATAATTGCTCATCAACATGACTCACATATCACATCATCATTTCTCAAAACTATTACTAAGAATCAAGTTTATTTTTTCCAATGATCTTCATGAAAGTTTTTATTATATAGTTCTTGGATATCTATCACTTTGGGACTAATTTTCATGTGTTGCTTTTGATAAGCTCAAACAAATATAAGTGAAGATCATGAGCATACTTTTTCTTTCTCGAAAAATAATTTAAGTGAAGCAAGAGAGAATTTCTTGAAAATTTTACTAACTCTCAAATAAATCTAAGTGAAGCAAGAGAGCATTTTCTTCAAAAATAACAAAGCACTCCGTGCTCAAAAAGATATAAGTGAAGAACTAGAGCAAGTCCATAGCTCATAAAAATTTAAGTGAAGCATAGTGAGCAATTCTAACAAGTCATGACATAGTTTTGGCTCTCTCAAATAGGTGTGTCCAGCAAGGAATCAAGACTTAAAACACAAAGTAAAACAAGCAAAGACTCTTATCATACAAGATGCTCCAAGAAAAACACATAGTATGTGACGAATAATAATATAGCTTCGAGTAAAATACCGATGGTCATTAGAAGAAAGAGGGAAGCCACTCGGGGCATCCCCAAGCTTAGTTGCTTGCTCTCTTTTGGATAATAGCTTGGGATGCTGGGGCATCCCCAAGCTTAGGCTCTTCTTACTCCTTATTCCTTCATCCATCGTAAGATAACCCAAAACTTGAAAACTTCAATCACACAAAACTCAACAAAACCTTCGCGAGATCCGTTAGTATAAGAAAGCAAATCACTAATATAAGTACTGTATCAAACCAATTCATATTTTATTCTTGCATTATATCTACTGTATTACAAATTTTCTATGGCAAAACCTCATCAAATGAAACCATAGAGCCATCAAAACAAGCACACAACGCAAACAAAACAGAATGTGTCAAAACATAACAGTCTGTAGCAATCTGACTATTTCGAATACTTCTGTAACTCCTAAAATTCTAAAAAATTAGGACGAGCTGCGCAATTTGTATATTAATTTTATTCAAAAAGAATTGGCATTTTATCATGCTCTGGTGATTTTTAACAATTGTTTTCATGAGCGCAAAAGTTTCTATTTTCGAGCAAGATCGAACAACTATCACCCAAGAAGATCCTAAAGGCTTAACTTGGCACAAACACTAATTAAAACACAAAAAATACAATCATAACAGTAGCATAATTGTGTTGACACTCAAGAACAGAAAGCAAAAAGCAAAAATAAATTTTATTCATTGGGTTGCCTCCCAACAAGCGCTATCGTATTACGCCCTTAGCTAGGTATAAAACAAGGATCTAAGTTTTGTCATCCGAAGTTGTGGCAACTTTTGTAAGGGTTTTCTCAAACCCAAAAGGATATTTACGCTTCCCTAAATTCTCCGGAAAAGAATCCATCTTTAGATCCAAAATATCCACTCGCTTGTTGCAAAGAGTAACCAAGGTATTCATACGATTGATACTACCATTGAGATGTTTGAGGGGTTCATTGTATTTTTGTATTTCAACCATATGTTTATGCAAATCACCAAGTTTGTCCAACATTTGAACTCCCTCAGGGGCGAAAGAAAACCCCTCCTTTTGAGGTGGAACCCCCAAAATTCGTTCTAAAATTTCATAGGCAGCATTGGCATCAAGCTCAATAAAATTCCCTTTAGCGGCAAAATCTAGAAGTTGTCTATGATGCAAAGCCAATCCTATGTAAAAATTACGAAGCAAAATCTTAGCGTCTCCCTTTAAATTGCAAATACGATAAGATTCCGTAAGCCTATACCAGGCATCTTTCAAATTTTCTCCTTGTTTTTGCTTGAACTAAAGGACTTCAAAATTTGGTGACAAAGGAGGAGTAGGCACACTAGCCATAATGAGTAGAAAGCAAGGACGCGGACAGATCCGGCAAGAAAATGGCGAACGAAAAAGAGGGGCGAATAAAACGACAAATTTTTGTGAAGTGGGGGAGAGGAAAACGAGAGGCAAATGGAAAATAATGTAAATTGCGAGGAGATGAGATTTATGATTAGGAACCTGGTATATGTTGAAGATCCTCCCCGGCAACGGTGCCAGAAATTCATTTTGATGTCTACTAGGACTACGTCGGTATTTCCACAAAGAGGAAGGGATGATGCAGCACAGCGGCTGTAGGTATTTCCCTCAGTGATGAAACCAACACTGGTACAACGACGTGCTAAAAAAATTGTTTTTAACCCCTTTCTGCGATGGCATTTGGAACCGTCGCCAAGTGAGTGTGGGCGATAAGGGGGGTCCTTCCCACATGACTCAGAAATCATCGGGGATAGGCCCTCCTGGAACCCAGGCTGGGCCGTGTGCGATCTGGCGAGGCATCGAAACCCAATTATTTCCATAGGTATGTACATCCCACACGGTAATCTGAGAAAATCATTTCCGTAGTATGTACATCCCACACGGTGAATCCCAGAAAATCATTTCCGTAGGTATGTACATCCCACACGGTGAATCCCAGAAAATCATTTCTGTAGGTATGTACATCCCACACGGTGAATCCTAGAAAAACATTTCCGTAGGTATGTATATCACACACAGTTCTTTGTGTGGAAATGTTTGTGCAAGGTGGCCTAACGCAAACAGTTCGCTGCCGGAAGCCGTGTATGATTGTTAGTTGATCCAACACGCCTACTTTCTAGAAACCGTGCGGGTTGTTTGAGCTCATCGCCCACGGTGCTGCCTGAGTAACCGTTTGCAATAGAAAAGCCCAATAAGAAGGGTAATTAGCCTATTATTGATAATCCATGTACTAACCAAACTGATATTTCTTATAAAACACACCAGATAATTCATATCCGTATAAAAGCAACCGGGATTTCATAATCGAATTACATCAGATAGCTTCGGCACTTAGTTACGCCATTACACAACAACACCAAGTTTCACATGCAGCATCAAAAACCTTTGGAAAGTAGCATCAGACACGGTAAATAGACAGATGGATCTCATCTGGGAAACTGCAGAAGCGGAAGGAAAATATTAAGCCTTTAGTGATGTTGAATGTCCTTGCAACTTTAGGCCAGTGGCTATGGATAATTGCCCGCCCAACCTTCGTCCTCTTCAGCAAGACTTCAATATTGTACCGTGGGTGTTGAATGAATACCTTCCTCGCCTCTTGACCATGCAGGTGGTTTGAGAGGTAATCATTGGTGAACTGCTTTGAAAAGTACTGAAAACAAAGCTATGCATAAATTGCTGTTGTAAATTTTGAAATGGCGCAAGGGGTAAAAACAAGGTAAAAGAGTTGATACCATCCTATTGTTAATTGATGTCTTCTTCATTGTGCAAACAAAGATCTTGCTGTTATTCGTCACAAGTTTCTTCATCCTAACAATCTTTCTGAGTTTCTAGACTTGACTGATATTCATGGACATCTCATTTCCCCATATGCAAAATGGGTCGAATAGTGGGTCTAAGCCTCTGACAGCAGGACCTACATGTGCAAGACCAAATTGTAAGAAACCCAACTATTAGAATGATTCCTGCAACTGCACAATAATGTGCTATTAGCCAAAGGACCCTGCTTGAACAAACCTCGAAGGTAAACCGCAGTGTCTCCCATTGTTTCCCTGCAACACACATAAGGAAGATCTTGATCAAAGTTAATCGAGAGTTGCCATACTATCAGTAGAATATGTATTGAGTACAGCCCAATTCGATTGGTGTCACATGCATAACAATAAAAAATTGTACCCACAGCAAATGAAAATCAAATTGCAGAACTGAACTGAACAGTTAAATGGACAGCAGACCAAATGAACCAAAATAGTTAACTGAGCAGAACATTGCAGAATAGAAACATGTACTAGAAGATAAGACAGTTAACAAAACAAAGAATGCTTGAGAACAGTACTACGAAATGTAGCAATTGTTGGACCAAAGTGTTAACTGAACATTACATTTCAGAGGACCAAATTGTTAACTGAACATCATATTGCATATTAACATTACATAGGGCAAATCACTAGAAGGCACTGGCGGTGGCCTCGAGAAAACATCATGAACTGTATTTTAAAGTAGACAACCGCGTGGAGGTGTCGACGGTGGCCTCGAAGACGAGGTGCTCCTCCAAGATCTGGCGGTCGACACACATGGCAGCCATAATGACCTCGTTCGCGCGTGCAGCCGCATGCTACTGAGCTCCAAGTTATACTGCATGCAAAATGGCTATGGGCGGCGCTTAATTGGAGGAGGGGGCAGTGGTTTCGGTGGAAGGTGTCGCTCCGTCGATCGGGGCATGTGGGACGAGAAAGGAGGAGGATGGTGTGGGTGGGGTGTGGATTACCTGACCATATCGACGAGGCCGCGCAGCAAGAAGAAGGGTCGGCGGCGAGGAGGCCGCGCAGCAAGAAGAAGGGTCGCCGGCGAGGAGGCAGCGCTGCAAGAAGAAGGGTCGCCGACGAGGAGGCGGCGCTGCAAGAAGAAGGGTAGCCGGCGAGGAGGCGGCGCTGCAAGAAGAAGGGTCGGCGACGAGGAGGCTGAGCTGCCAGTAAGCAGCAGTGAAGGTTTGAACTTGGAAAGCAAGGAGGAATAGTGGAAATGTGGCTTTTGGTAGGAGGGAGGGGGCGGGGAGATAGATATTTCCGCGGTGGCAAAAAATTTCACTCAGTGCCGCGAGAAACTGGCGCGCAAGTGTGGTTCAAGCGGGGGCGGTGGACTGTAGATGACGAAGCTTCCTGCGTAAGCCAGACAAGACGGTGCGCCAAGATATTTTATATCGCATCCCACACGATTCTTTCTAGTAAACTATTTGTGGTATACCTGATTTTTTCATTATGTTTTGAAAGACAAAATGGTTTTACAGAGGGAAAGGATGGTGTTTGAATTGCTAGAAAATTTACGTACAGTGAACATGCAACTATTACATGAGTGTCATGGTTAAATTTGGAATTATTCCGGGTTCGTTTGGCATTTTTATGCATTAATTGAGTTTCTAGGCATTTAATGTACACAATTCAAATTTGAACTAAAAGCACATCCTCCAATGCACCAAAGTTTGTTGAAAAATGACATGTGTGTCTTTGGGTGAATTTATAGGTCCCACGCAAGAAATGGGAATGAAATTCAAACATCTGGGTGTCGTGGCTCGGCCGGAAAGATTGAGAAACTTGGTTTTTAATTCCTGTAAATCCCAAACACGCCTGAAAATCATGAAACTTGGCATGGTGTGATGACATGGCATCAACATGCTGCGGTAATTTTTTTGGCCGAACTGGGACAAGCTTTGGTGTAAGCTTCTTGCAAACCGGAGCTTCCCTCAAGAAGGCTCGTGGTTCCGAGAAGGAACGTGTCACCTCCGTGTGTGAAACTAGATACGTATACTGCCTTCTCCTGCCTTAATTTTTTTACACAGGCAGATTAGACCAAATAGAAGTATCGTGCTAAATTTTGTAATTATTCCGGGTTCGTTTGGCATTCGTATGCATTAATTGAGTTTCTGGGCGTTTAATGTGCATAATTCAAATTTGAACTACAAGCACATGCTCCATTGCACCAAAGTTGTTTGAAAAATCACATGTGTGTCCTTGGATGAATTTGTAGGTCCCATGCAAGAGATGGGAGTGAAATTCAAACATCTGGGCATCATGGCTCGGCCAGAAAGATTGAGAAACTTGGTTTTTTAATTCCTGTAAATCCAAAACACGCCTGAAAATCATGAAACTTGGCATGGTGTCATGACATGGAACCAACATGCTGTGGTATTTTTTTGGCCAAATTGGGACAAGCTTTGGTGTAAGATTCTTGCAAACCGGAGCTTCCGTCAAGAAGGCTCGTGGTTCCGAGAGGGAACGTGCACCTCCGTGTGCGAAACGACATACGTACACTGCCTTCTCCCGCCTTAATTTTTTTACATAGGCAGATTAGACCAAATAGAAGTATCGTGCTAAATTTTGGAATTATTTCGGGTTCGTTTGGCCTTTTTTATACATTAATTGAGTTTCTGCGCATTTAATATGCATAATTCAAATTTGAACTACAAGCACAGGCTCCAGTGCACCAAAGTTGTTTGAAAACCACATGTGTGTCAGACCCGATTCCAAGTCACATCGACCTAGCTGGTAACACCTCATATCACTTTGCGGCCTCACGCACGGTATTCCCACGGAGTCGCCTTACCATGGCCCGGGACCGCTTATGCCTTTTGGCTCACGATATGATAGTGTTGCTAGCATCCATATGACAGAGAACCGGGCCGACATGGCTAGTCGTGAACCCAAAGCGGCACTAACCCATGGGGACAGGCATACATGAATCACATCGAGCATGTCGGTCGCCAGCGTGTGAATCCGGCTGTAGCACTGGCTAACAGGACTCGGAACCCGGGCTGTAGCAGCTAGGCAGACTCGGATGTCACCAAGTGACATTTCCCGAAGAAGGCGCGATACAGAACGAAGTGAAACACATGCAGGCCAGTCAAGTGTTCAAAGCAGAGTGCTGGGCTAGCAGGACTCCGTGAACCGGCTATAGCGGACTACTATCGCTCAGAAGCACTAGACTACATTTCCCCATATGAGAGGCTGCCAAGGATAAACAACTAGATTGTCGGATCCCACACATACCAAGCATTTCAAACATACACACAATATGCTCAATATGTGTAAATACAACATGGCATCACAACATAACTCTACGACTCAAATATTTATTCATTAGGCTCCGAGGATCAAGATATTACAAACATGGGTCTCATGACCCAACACTCAGAGCATACAAGTCAAAGCACAAGCGAAGCTTAACATGTCCGAGTACGTACATCTACAAATTAAAAAGGCCGAGAAGCCTGACTATCTGCCAGATCCTGCCGAGGGCACAAGATCGTAGCTGAAGTAACAAGCTAAACGTCGAAGTCCAAGCGGAACTACTAGCGAGACTGACGTCTCTCTGCAAAACATAAAATAAGCAGACGTGAGTACAAATGTACTCAGCAAGACTTACATCGAACTAACTACATATGCATCATTATCAACAAAGGGGTGGTGGAGTTTGACCGCAGCAAGCCAGCTTTGACTCGGTGGCTATCCCGAACTACGATTGCAAGTAACTCTTTTGAGGTGGCGCACACGAGTCCACATATTCACCATATCAATACACCACTATGGACCCGCCCCGCCTCCCTACAAGAACGCCATCCATAGCACTCACGCTTATCTTGCGCATTTTAGAGTATCCACTTTCACTTGTCTATGAACTGTTATAGGCAACCCAGAAGTCCTTTACCGCGGACACGGCTATTCGAATAGATCATTTATAACCCTGCAGGGGTGTACTTCTTCACACACTCTCTCGCCACTTACCTCCATATACATGTCATGTATCTCGGCAACCTTCAAGCGGAAGCCTGGCGAGGGTGTCGGCCACGGCCTACCTAAACACTCAAGTCTCTAGTCCAGGTTTATCGCCTATTCGGGTTCCATCCGCAGGGAGTCCGGCCGAGGTTTCCACTAACGGCCCCGAACGATGTGTGCAGGGTTCCCGAGACACCAAACGGGCGAATCGGTACACCGGGCCACGGTGTATCTACCGCATCATAGCCCACCCCTAGGGTCAGCGCTACGCACGGCCTCCAACAGATATCCTACAAACACCAGAAACTAGTTGCAACTCCTGGACAGAGAACAAGGGTGGTTAAGAAGCCGAGAGAGTCAATTAAGGATCCCAATGTGTGGTAGTAACTGTTTCATTGATCACAAACACATAACTCAGTTCCTGAGGAAGGCTTCAATGAGACAACCCACCATGTACTCCTACATGGCCTCTCACCGCTACCTTTACCAAATCGTGTTCACACACTTAGCTCACACACAGTAGGACATGTTCACACACCTCCGATTCATCCCCGATGAATCAGACCTGACTCAACTCTAAGCAGTAGCAGGCATGACAAACAAACATGAATGAGTAGGCACAACAGGGCTCAAACAACTCCTACTCATGCTAGTGGGTTTCATCTAATTACCGTGGAATGACAGTCATGCAGAGGATAAAGGGGTTCAGCTACATGCAGCAAGTAAATGATGAATCGTTGTTGTCCTAATGTAGTAAAAGAGAGCAGGAGCGAGAGAGTGGGATTGTATCGGAATGAACAAGGGGGTCTTGCTTGCCTGGCACTTCTGAAGATAATATAGTTCTTCATCGGTGTCATCCAACTCATCGCTTGATCGCGCTCATCGAGAGGGGACAACACCGCAAGAGAGGAAGAAAACAATCAATGCAATGCGACAATATGATGCATGATCATGACATGGCAATATGAATGTGTTTTGGGCTAATGAAAGCTAGAACATGTTAAATGGAGTTGGGTTGAGTCCAAGATTCAAATTCAAACTCCATATATGACATTTCAAATGCCATTAATTCAAATTGTCTTATACAGCAACTTAATTTGTTCAAACATGCATGAAAATGGTACAGATGGATAGATTGGATTTTTCTGATCATTTTTCATATATAAATTATTTCAATCTGAGCTACGGTTGAATTTCTATGATTTTTAGAAGTTATCATTATTTTCTGGAATTTCCTATATAAGAATAAATCCAGAAAAGGCATTACTGCGTCAGCATTGCGTCACTATGACGTCAGCGGGTCAACTGCGGCGGTCCAGGTCAAACCTGACCTGTGGGACCCGCGTGTCAGTGTAATTAGCCTAACTAGTTTTTAGTTAGCACTAAAACCAATTTAATTAGAGAACGGGCCCCACCTGTCATGGAGTTAGGGGAAGTCAACCTGGGCCCACACAGAGTCAACCAGGGTCAAACGGGGTCAACTCGCCGGCGTTTAGCCGCCGGCGAGGCCAGACGCGGCGGGGCACCTCGGATTTCACCTACTGGGCACCGTTCGGGGCGCCGTTGGGCTCTAAAGGTAGCTGGGGGCGAGCCGCGGCGGGTGGTGCATGTAGTTGGGCTCGGGGTCGCCGGAAAAGGCGCTGGCGACGTGTTTGGCGGCGGCCGGAGCTTGGGCGAGCTCGGGCTCGTCACTCCAGTGGCCTAGGCGGGGCGGCACTAGCATCTACGGCTTCTACGTGTTACGGGGAGTGCGTTGGACACTAGCCCGGGACCATATGGTCACCGGAGCGTCATCGCCGGCGAGCTTTGGCGGCGGCGCTGTCGGGTGAGAGAGGCACGGCGGCTACGGCATGCTAGAGAGAAAACGGAGAGGGGGAGGATGATCAGGAGACGTCCTCTAATCTTTTCCTATTTTTATTTCTCTTTTCTATTTTCTATAATTGTGTTCGGCTTTATTTAAAAATACTTAGGCACACTCAAAAATCACCAAACTGCTCATGGCCAGTGCTTGGAATATATCCAACATGGAACATTTCAGTTTAGGATTATTTGGACATTTTAAATATTTCATAGTATTTAAGTGCCCAAGTTCAAATAGAATATGATTTAATTCAGAGCCCAAATATGTCATGGAAAAATGTGCATCACCTCTGCTTATCACATGATTTACCATAAATGATGAACATTTTTGAAAGCCATTTGGACTTACTGAAAAAATATTTTAGGTAAATCTAGTGAATTCCTTTAATGCTAGGGTTTAGGCAACCCCATTTCAACTTTCTAAGAAAATTAAACATGATGACATGATGAGCAGGCAAAGTCAAGCAAGGGCTGATCTGGGTCAGGATACCACCCCCACTAAACAAGAATCTCGTCCCAGATTCAAGACGGAGGTAAGAAGTCAAGGGGTCACAAGCTAACACGATCTTCACGATCCAACTGTCCTTCTCAAGATGTTGATTCATTGCTTCATATTGATCTTGACGTCTTTGCTTTCAAGAACTTCATCCAACACGACAACGACAGAGAGGAACTCTGCAGGAATCGATCTTCTTAAAGATCGAGTAACTCACGATCAACTCACGGAATGAGATGTTGAAACATCTCGAGTTGAGACACAAAACACATCGAGAGGGATGGAAGAACAAACGACGGGGTTTGATTGGTGGGCAATAATTCCACGCTTAGAAAGATGGTGGATGGTGTCAAGGTGGCGAGGAATAATTGCCATGATTCCATAACGGGGCACCTTGTGGGAGGTGACTCGTTGGACTGATCCCTTAAGTGGCAGAAAGAATTACTTTTGATTTAGAAATCATCGAGACTCTTTATACCAGCCTAAGGCAATCACAATCGATCGTGTGAACGAATTCGAAAGAATGGCATGCTCATACCATAATAGATGATGTGGACTACCTTGTTGAAGACAACACAATGGATGATTTTGCTTATCACCGGAAATGGATGGGACCCATGACAAGACCACTTTTGAAGATGATCCTGGACAGCAACTGCTGGGAAGGACAGCCCATGGAGAATTGGCACGATGGGGTGCAAGCTACGAACAAAATGCAAATGTTGGAATATTCCAACCATCGTATCTGCCTAAGATTCAGATTTGGTTGGTGTTAGGATATTCCAGACTCATCGAGTCTAGAAAGAAAAATGAAAGTTTGCAACACAAATCGACGAGAAGATGTTGCGAGATTCTCGGGAATGAACTACGATAGCAAGCTCCAAAACATGAGCTGGTTCTGCTACTAACATGTGAACATGTTGTCCAAGACAAGAATGACCACATAGTAGTCTTATCATAAAACACTACCGAGTTCAGGTGGGGAACCATCATCGAGGATATCGTAGTCTTTACGCAAGTCCATGGATTAGATCCCAAGCATAGACTTCTTTTCCTTGAACAAGTCAATCAGTGGCTTGGTGTGCTAGGAATACATATAGAATGAAGGTTGCAAGTCTCCAGACTACAGAATACTTCGCACATATGCATGACTGACTTGGGATGATTCCAAGGGAAACAAAACAAACCTTTCTCAAATTCATGGCGGCAACTTGCACCTAATGCACGTGAATTAGAGGAAGTCACTTCTTTCATCCAAACATAAGCTTCATGAACGGAACACGAAGGCATTGCTTATAAAGTTTCCAACACTAGGTTGATGTTCAACATGAATCATGGGGGAGACAAAATGCTGCTGATGGGCTCAACAACAACTCATCGGAATTTCCATATCACTGGACTTCCACCATCATGTGAACACGGTGATAGCATTGGTCAGACCAAAAGATGTAATGGTATATGCTCGAGGGATCAACCACGAGTAAGACAACATTACGAGCATCTTTGGTACTGATTTGATTTGACGATAGCCCACACTCAAATCAAGGGATTGATAAGACAATAGGTCCAGCAACTGATCACAAGGACCAATCGATGAAGATATCATCTTTCTTCAACACACACTAAACAAGAATATCCCTTTGGAACGAACTAAGTTAGGCAAGCTTTTATCTTCCAACTCTCCAAGTTGTTGTCTAGCTTAACCAACTAGCTCAGGGATATCCAACACAGATTCTAGGAGAAAGGGTGGTTCACAAGAAACCAACTTGATCACGAGCTCAACATAACAGTCAGGAAACAACCCGGTAACACTTCCAAGAAGATATTTGGAAAGTCACGAACCACCGGTATGTTACTAAGCTCGAGAACAATCTTTCTTTTGAGGGCAAGACGATATGATCAAATGAGTGAGGACTTGACAAGATCCTAACTCATCAATCGAAGTGTGCACCAGAAATAAGGACTATGTAGCATGATCAATCTTAGTATGATGATTTAATAACCAACACACTAAGAATGAGAATATTGTCCATTAACTACCAAGCAACAAGGTTGCTAGGAGTATCGATTTCACACATCACAATTCACTTGTCGGCAATCCGGTTACATCAACACGGGACCGAGGAATGAATAATGATAGCGAGAAGTATCACTACGTCAAGAATTCATAAAAGAAGGTGCAATTCTCATGACGTTCCTGACATAAAGTGGGTAATACTTTAGGGTAGAACAGAACAAAAGCTGAATTGGCATTTTGATCTGCGGAATACAACTGCTTTGACCCAATCCTGGATATGGATGAGGTACTGGAGTTTGTTTCTCCTAGTCATTCCGGAATAGAATGGCTTGACGGACCACATGATAATAGGCATCGATAAACACGATCGCACACATACCCTTGACTACCAATTGATAGACGAGGGTCGGAATACAACTAAAGAGGGACAACTCAAGGAACATATAACTTTTCGAGTTGTGGATGCATAGGTTAGTATGTCGAGTCAAGTTCAACAGGTTTCTTCCGGATAACCCATGCAGAAGGGTAGAACTGGCAAATTCACAATTATATATGAAGAACTCCTCAAGAGTACTCTGATTGTGATCCTTCGGTTCCGCGAGGAACTTCTGCCATAAGCGGTTCATAGTATTTGGGAGAAGGAAATACCACAGACCTCGAGGACTATCACAAAGTTACTAATATCCTAAAGGAACTAGCAAACACTATCAACATGAATGAGTAGAGTGAATCTCGGGTTCAAGAACCCAGGAGTAGAATACCTACTACTAAGTGGCATCACGGGATGCTTTCGAGAATGATGGCCAGAATCATCACACTGGGGACACAAAACATGGCTAGTTTACTAGGTGACTCCCTAAACACCTAGGGTCATAATAATAGCTCCAACAGATATGTCGAGGTACTGGAGTACCTCAACTCAGCAATTAGTGTGCTTATTCTGACCAAAAAGGACATCGGGAACGGAAAGAAGGTTTTGCAAATGCATCAGACTATTCAGAGACCTAGGATGACTCGGACAGCATAACGGCTGTAATTGCTCAAAAAGATTTGAGACATCATGCAAAATGGTGGCATAGCCACTCAACAACATCATATCAAGGTTTCGAGATCAACAGTTAACATATGGAAGTAGTAGAAACTGAACTGGGGCTTAAATCAAACAATCTTGCAAGTCTACAGATTAGTAACACGTGATCCTGATAGAAAGATGAGAAGCCTAGTTCTTAATCCCCGTAGAAGAGAAGAGGATGACTCAGTCAAGGCCCATGAGGTATAAGGAGTAAAAGAGCCTTACGCTCCTTCCACAATCAATTCCTTACATAACTAAAGCATTTCTAGACACAACTTCACCAGTTTGGCTTGGTAATCCTCTGAGCAACAAAGCTCGATACTAACGCTGTCAGACCCGATTCCAAGTCACATCGACCTAGCTGGTAACACCTCATATCACTTTGCGCCTCACGCACGGTATTCCCACGGTGTCGCCTTACCATGGCTCGGGACCGTTTATGCCTTTTGGCTCACGATATGATAGTGTCGCTAGCATCCATATGACAGAGAACCCGGCCGACATGGCTAGTCATGAACCCAAAGCGGCACTAACCCATGGGGACAGGCATACATGAATCACATCGAGCATGTCGGTCACAGCTGCAGAATCCGGCTGTAGCACTGGGCTAACAGGACTCGGGAACCCGGGCTGTAGCAGGCTAGGCAGGACTCCGGATGTCACCGCGTGACATTTCCCCGAAGGGGTAGACACAGGAATGAAGTGAAACACAGACGCGGCGGGGCATCTCGGATTTCACCTACAGGGCACCGTTCGGGGCGCCGTTGGGCTCTAAAGGTAGCTGGGGGCGAGCCGCGGCGGGTGGTGCATGTAGTTGGGCTCGGGGTCGCCGGAAAAGGCGCCGGCGACGTGTTTGGCGGCGGCCGGAGCTCGGGCGAGCTCGGGCTCGTCACTGCAGTGGCCTAGGTGGGGCGTCACTAGCATCTACGGCTTCTACGTGTTGCGGGGAGTGCGTTGGACACTAGCCCGGGACCATATGGTCACCGGAGCGCCATCGCCAAGAAGCTTTGGCGGGGCGCTGTCGGGTGAGAGAGGCACGGCGGCTACGGCATGCTAGAGAGGAAACGGAGAGGGGGAGGATGATCAGGAGCTCACGGCGGTTCCAGTAGGCTTCGGAGCGGGCTCGGGAAATGTCGGAGCCGAGCGAGGCGGCGAGGCCGATCTCCGGCGGCCGAGGAGGGAAAAGCGTCGGGCGGCGCTCGGGCTTCTCCGGTCGCGTGAGCCGTCGGGGAGGACGAGGGAGGCACGGCGGGTCTCTAGGGCATGTTGGATGGGCGAGGGAGGGCCGGTGGCCGTGGCAACAACGAGCGGCGGCGGCGGTGTCGGGTGCGAGAGGGAGAGAGAGCAGGGGAGGGGAAAGCACGGGAGAGAGAGAGAGCGGTCCTGGGGGGGTGCATGGCGTCACGGGAGACGTCCAGTGGGAGGAGGAGGCAGCCAGGCAGGGAGGAGGTGTCCGGCGTGTGGCCACGCGCGTCGGGCACGCGCCCCTGCGCACTGGCGCTAGGAGGAAGGTGACAGGGAGCCAGGCGGTGGTGGGCTGGGCCGAAACAGGAGCTGGGCCGGTTGGTGGGCGCCAGGTAGGTTGCAGAGGTGAGCCTCTAATCTTTTCCTATTTTTATTTCTCTTTTCTATTTTCTGTAATTGTGTTTGGCTTTATTTAAAAATACTTAGGCACACTCAAAAATCACCAAACTGCTCATGGCCAGTGCTTGGAATATATCCAACATGGAACATTTCAGTTTAGGATTATTTGGACATTTTAAATATTTCATAGTATTTAAGTGCCCAAGTTCAAATAGAATATGATTTAATTGAGAGCCCAAATATGTCATGGAAAATGTGCATCACCTCAGCTCACTATGATTTACCATAAATGATGAACATTTTTGAAAGCCATTTGGACTTACTGAAAAAATATTTTAGGTAAATCTAGTGAATTCCTTTAACGCTAGGGTTTAGGTAATCCCCATTTCAACTTTCTGAGAAAATTAAACATGATGACATGATGAACAGGCAAAGTCAAGCAAGGGCTGATCTGGGGCTGTGACAGTGTGTCCTTGGGTGAATTTCTAGGTCCCATGCAAGAAATGGGAGTGAAATTTAAACATCTGGGCATCGTGGCTCAGCCAGAAAGATTGACAAACTTGATTTTTTAATTCCTGTACGTCCAAAACACGCCTGAAAATCATGAAACTTGGCATGGTGTCATGACATGGCACCAACATGCTGTGGTAATTTTTCTGTCCGAATTGGGACAAGCTTTGGTGTAAGCTTCTTGCAAACCGAAGCTTCCCTCAAGAAGGCTCGTGGTTCCGAGAGGGAACGTGTCACCTCCGTGTGCCAAACGAGATACGTATACTGCCTTCTCCCGCCTTAATTTTTTTACACAGGAATATTAGACCAAATAGAAGTATCGTGCTAAATTTTGGAATTATTCCGGGTTCGTTTGGCATTTTTATGCATTAATTGAGTTTCTGGGCATTTAATGTGCATAATTCAAATTTGAACTACAAGCACATGCTCCAGTGCACCAAAATTGTTTGAAAAATCACATCTGTGTCCTTGGGTGAATTTCTAGGTCCCATGCAAGAGATGGGAGTGAAATTCAAACATCTGGGCGTCGTGGCTCGCCCGAAAAGATTGATAAACATGGTTTTTTAATTCCTGTAAATCCAAAACACGCCTGAAAATCATGAAACTTGGCATGGTGTCATGACATGGCACCAACATGCTGCGGTAACCTTTTTGGCCGAATTGGGACAAGCTTTGGTGTAAGCTTCTTGTAAACCGGAGCTTCCCTAAAGAAGGCTCGTGGTTCCGAGAGGGAACGTGTCACCTCCATGTGCGAAACGAGATACGTATACTGCCTTCTCCCGCCTTAATTTTTTTACATAGGTAGATTAGACCAAATAGAAGTATCGTGCTAAATTTTGGAATTATTCCGGGTTCGTTTGGCCTTTTTTATACATTAATTGAGTTTCTGCGATTTTAATGTGCATAATTCAAATTTGAACTACAAGCACATGCTCCAGTGCACCAAAGTTGATTGAAAAACCACATGTGTGTCCTTGGGTGAATTTCTAGGTCCCATGCAAGAGATGGGAGTGAAATTCAAACATCTGGGCGTCGTGGCTCAGCCGGAAAGATTGACAAACTTTTTTTTAATTCCTGTAAGTCCAAAACACGCCTGGAAATTATGAAACTTGGCATGGTGTCATGACATGGCACCAACATGCTGTGGTAATTATTTGTCCGAATTGGGACAAGCTTTGGTGTAAGCTTCTTGCAAACCGGAGCTTCCCTCAAGAAGACTCATGGTTCCGAGAGGGAACGTGTCACCTCCGTGTGCGAAACGAGATACATATACTGCCTTCTCCCGCCTTAATTTTTTTACACAGGAAGATTAGACCAAATAGAAGTATCGTGCTAAATTTGGAATTATTCAGGGTTCGTTTGTCCTTTTTTATACATTAATTTAGTTTCCGCGCTTTTAATGTGCATAATTAAAATTTGAACTACAAGCACAGGCTCCAGTGCACCAAAGTTGTTTGAAAAATCACATGTGTGTCCTTGGGTGAATTTCTAGGTCCCATGCAAGAGATGAGAGTGAAATTCAAACATCTGGGCGTCGTGGCTCGGCCGGAAAGATTGAGAAACTTGGTTTTTTAATTCCTGTAAATCCAAAACACGCCTGAAAATCATGAAACTTGGCATGGTGTCATGACATGGACCAACATGCTGCGGTAAATGTTTTTGGCCGAATTGGGGCAAGCTTTGGTGTAAGCTTCTTGCAAACCGGAGCTTCCTTCAAGAAGGCTCGTGGTTCCGAGAGGGAACGTGCCACCTCCGTGTGCGAAATGAGAAACGTATACTGCCTTCTCCCGCCTTAATTTTTTTACACAGGCAGATTAGACCAAATAGAAGTATCGTGCTAAACTTTGGAATTATTCCGGGTTCGTTTGGCCTTTTTATACATTAATTGAGTTTCTGCGCTTTTAATGTGCATAATTCAAATTTGAACTCCAAGCACAGGCTCCAGTGCACCAAAGTTTTCGAAAAATCACATGTGTGTCCTTGGGTGAATTTCTAGGTCCCATGCAAGAGATGGGAGTGAAATTCAAACATCTGGGTGTCGTGGCTCGGCCGGAAAGATTGAGAAACTTGGTTTTTTAATTCCTGTAAATCTGAAACATGCCTGAAAATCATGAAACTTGGCATGGTGTCATGACATGGCACCAACACGCTGTGGTAATTTTTTGGACGAATTGAGACAAGCTTTGGTGTAAGCTTCTTGCAAGCCGGAGCTTCCGTCAAGAAGGCTCATGGTTCCGAGAGGGAACGTGCCACCTCCATGTGTGAAACGACATACCTACACTGCCTTCTCCCGCCTTAATTTTTTTACACAGGCAGATTGGACCAAATAGAACTATCGTGCTAAATTTTGGAATTATTCCGGGTTCGTTTGGCCTTTTTTATACATTAATTGAGTTTCTGTGCATTTAATGTGCATAATTCAAATTTGAACTACAAGCACAGGCTCCAGTGCACCAAAGTTGTTTGGAAAACCACATGTGTGTCCTTGGGTGAATTTCTAGGTCCTATGCAAGAGATGGTAATGAAATTCAAACATCTGGGCGTCGTGGCTCGACCGGAAAGATTGAGAAACTTGGTTTTTTAGTTCTTGTAAATCCAAAACATGCCTGAAAATCATGAAACTTGGCATGGTGTCATGACATGGCACCAACATGACGTGGTAATTTTTCTGTCCGATTTTCCAAGGCGCACACATTAACTATCAACAAAGTCATTTTGGAACAAGTACTGTCACGTTACAAATCGGAAACACAAGTATTATTGAAACCGTGGACGTTCTACTTACCAATTACGTGCCGCCACACGCCCTTTTTTTATTGGCTAGGAGGTGACATGCGGGGTAGCTATTTGAGTACGGGAGGCATGCGATCAAACCCCTGCGCGTGCTCATCGGGAGGAGAGCCCTTTGACCGCTACCCGTCGTGCAGCTCCCTCCCAACGTCCCCATTAATGGCACCCGAGCACCTGTTCTACAGCGTGGCTATATGTCTCACTGGACTGAGATTTAATAGAGAAAAATGAAAATCTGAAAAGAAAGTTATGCACGGATCTTGATGTAAGATCCGACGGACCTATATAGCATCCACTGCGACTTATAGCAAGCATGATGAATATAAGGACGATGACAGTGGATAATAATTGTCTTACATATTTAGGAACATAATTAAAAAAAGCCACATGCGGCAACACCCGAAATACACAAGGGCAAAAGAAGAAGGAAGACAATGATCTGGCTCGCTGATCTCTACTTTGTTGATGCGTTGCTGCAGGCCGCGGGAACTAGTCTCCGTGGCGAGCGGCGATGAGCTCTTTGTTGTCCTCAAGATGCTGCTTGAGAGCATCCACAGATTCCTCCACCAGCCTTCTGCGCTCGATGCGCAACATGGCATTCTCGTCCATAAGTTTCTCGACGATGACGCCGATCCTCTTCAACAAGGCAGTGGTCTGCTCCGCACTTCCGACGATCTTCGCCCTCAGCAGGCCGCGCTCGGCCTCAACCTTCGCATTGCTCTCACTTAGTTGTCGGATGACGCCGGTAGACTATTCAAACGAGGCTTTCAGGTCATCCTGCAACCTCGCCCACCTGGAGATATGATCCATCTGCCTAAGGACGAGGGCACGCATGCGCCTGTAAGAGTCCTCGCCTGCCCACGAGACATTTTCCTAGGCCGCCGCGACGCGGGAGGACATCTCTGCTGCATTCATGGCGCGGCGGGACATCTCTTCTTCTTCCGTGGTGCGTCCGGACCAGTCTGCTGCATCGACGACGCGGCGGGACCTCCGTGATGCTTCGGCGGCGTGGCGAGACCTCTCTGCTACTACGGCCGCGCAGCGGGACATGTTAGCTGCTTTCGCGGCGAGGCGGGACACCTCTCGTGCTTCCGCTTCCAGGCTCGCCTCTCCCTGGTGGCAATCTCTCGACCCAGAACTCACGCTGGCCATGGCAGACGCAAGGGAACGATGATGAATGACTTGTTTGTTTTTGTTGATGAGGAGTTGAGGAGGAATGTGCACTGTGTAGTCATCTTGGAGTAGTAGTATTTATAACCAAGTACTAATATGCTCCTAAGTGGGAAACCGTTTAGGTTTTGATCGGTGTGACAGGTTTGCAATTTGGAATGTGACGGGACGCGGCCTCCCTATTCTTCTAAAAAAAATTTGTGACGGGACGCATGCTCAAAATTTACTGACGGTTATAAGTGCAGCACTATTCCCGGAAGGCATAACGTGGGCACGTACGCCTTCTCGGCACAGACGTGTGGCGTTTGCACCATAGGGTGCACCGCAATAGGCAATGTCGAGACACGCCTGGTTCCAACAACCGTCTTGCGCTCGTTATTACCATCGCGCATGCTTCTTTTAATTAGAATGTGTGCCCGCTCTAGCGCATTACACGCTTTCTATCTAATTGTTTCGGTTTGTTGTGGCTAATCGCAAATAGTTCATCCATGTGAAGTGTATGCCATCAATCGCAGACACTTTGATCTGGCTGACCGCTTTACTTCGCTGCCTAATCGCAAACAGTTAATCCTTCTGAAGCGTATGCCCTCAATCACACACACCTTGATCTGGCTGACCCTTTCTTTTGTGTTGCCTAATCACAAAAAGTTCATCTGAGTGAACCGTATGCTCTATATCGCACACACCTTCATCAGGCTGCCCGTTTCTTTTGTTCCACCTCATCGCAAATAGTTCATTGGACTGAACCGTATGCCCTGGATCGCACATGCAACTATAATCTGAACCGTGTTTGATGGCTCCGCCATCACAAACGTTTTGCACCTTTTTTGATAGTTCTTATGCACCACCATTTGCGATTATTGCACCGCACACAATTTTGTCGAAGGGTCTCTGATCGTAGTGTCGCGTTAGCAGCATCCTGCAGCAGTGCAAGGTTATGGAACCAGTAGGAGAACCAAGCATCACAACGTAAACAGCCCCTGCACATAAAGAACAACTTCTCGCAACCTGACGTGTTAAAGGGGTTGTGAATCCCTTTCGGGCAACGGCGCCAGAAATTGGCAAACGGACGTGAGAAAATTGTAGTAGATTGATAGATCAAACGCCAAATAAAATAAATAAGAATAAAACACAGCAAGGTATTTTTGTATTTTTGGATTAATAGATCTGAAAATAAAAGCAAAGGAAAAGTAGATCGGAAAGGCAAATAATACGAGAAAGAGACCCGGGGGGCGTAGGTTTCACTAGTGGCTTCTCTCAAGAAAAATAGCAAACGATGGTTAAACCAATTACTGTTGGGCAATTTATAGAACTTCAAATAATCATGATGATATCCAAGCAATGATCATTATATAGGCGTCACTTCGAAGATTAGTAGACCGACTCCAGCCTACATCTACTACTATTACTCCACACATCGACCACTATCTAGCATGCATCTAGTGTATTAAGTTCACGGAGAAATGGAGTAATGCAATAAGAACGATGACATGATGTACACAAGATCTATCTATGTAGAGATAGACCCCATCGTTTTATCCTTAGTAGCAACGATACATATGTGTCTGTTCCCCTTCTGTCACTGGGATCAAGCACCATAAGATCGAACCCACTACAAAGCACCTCTTCCCGTTGCAAGATAAATAGATCAAGTTGGACAAACAAAACCCAAATATCGGAGAAGAAATACGAGGCTATAAGAGATCATGCATATAAGAGATCAAACAAACTCAAATAACGTTTATGGATATAAAAAGATAGATCTGATCATAAACTCAAAGTTCATCCGATCCCAACAAACACACCGCAAAAAAGAGTTACATCATATGGATCTCTGTCGGTGTCAAAACTGGCGGATCTCGGGTAGGGGGTCCCGAACTGTGCGTCTAAGGCGGGTGGTAACAGGAGGCAAGGGACACAATGTTTATCCAGGTTTGGGCCCTCTCTATGGACGTAATACCCTACTTCCTGCTTGATTGATCTTGATGAATATGAGTATTACAAGAGTTGATCTACCACGAGATCGTAGAGGCTAAACCCTAGAAGCTAGCCTATGGTATGATTGTTGTTGTCCTACGGACTAAACCCTCCGGTTTATATAGACACCAGAGGGGGCTAGGGTTACACAGAGTCGGTTACAACAGAAGGAGATCTTTCGGACAGTCAACGGTTTGATTTTTCTTGGTTAGGAACCGTGTCCAGAATTGTCTGGCCGATTCTTCTGGCTGCTGAATTATGTGGCTGAGGTCATCGGCGTCTGGTGGTCGCACGTATGTGCCCTGGAAGTTATCAAGGAATGCGGCCTCCGTGTCCTCCAAACAACCAATTGATTCTCGCCGCAAGCTGTTAAGCCAATGTCGAGCTGGTCCTTTAAGCTTGAGTGGGAGGTATTTGATGGCGTAGATCACCGCCGGGCCATGTGGATATGGAGGAGGTAGTCCTCGATCCAAACCGCAGGGTCTGTTGTGCCATCGTATGATTCGATGTTCACGGGTTTGAAACCTCGGGATTTGATGATCCATCACTTCGTCTGTGAAGCATAGTGGGTGTCTGGCGCCTCGATTGAGCTATATCACGACGCAGCTCAAATGTGCTTTGTTCATCGTGTTCGCCCGCCGAATTGCTGTATCCGGCGTGACGGTTATCATCACGTATCGTGGGCGCCCACGCCGATCCGTAGATCGATCTTGTTTGCCTTGCCTTATCCTCCAATATGTCTAGCGGTCCGCGCGCTTCCCGTGCATTGGTACTTTTCGAGCGACGGAGTGCGGCTTGAATGGAGGGTCTAGAGGCCTCTCTGTCGCGATCATGGGGTGGCGGTCGGCCACATCATGCGCTGGTGATTTAGGTTTGGGTGCTGCTTCCTCTAATTGGGGTAGCAGCCTGCGTTTGGGTATCTCTTGGGGGCGTTCGAGTTCAGACTCTTGGCTGCAAGGACTTCATCCATCCGTCACCTAGCAAGTCTTGGTCAGCTCTAAGCTGCTGCTGCTTTTTCTTGAGGCTGCTTGCCGTGGCCATAAGCCTGCGTTTGAAACGCCCTGTTCGGCGGGATCCTCGTGCACGACAAATTGCTGTCGCCGAGGCTTGCCTCATCTTCGGAGGGAGGCATATAATTATCGCCCTCCACCTCCCTGCTCGCCGCTCTATCATGAGGTCTCGCTTCTCCTCCTCCCGTGCTGAATCCTGCTGGTGGGGGTTGTCTTCGACCGTCCGGGTGTTATTATCTCCGTGCGGAATCACTTTTTTGCTGTGGCGGATTTAGAGCGGCGCCACGACGCCGGCGCTTGGGCTGTTTCTTGGAGGGGTCATCCTTCGCTGTTCCATCACTGTTCCCATCTTTGGGATGTCCATCATGTATATGTCGATGACGAGGTGGCCTTCCAAAGGCCACAGTAGGCGCTGGTTCTTGGTCGCCTCCAAGATCGCCGCCCATACCGCCGATGTCTTCGGAGTCGAAGTCGAGCATGTCGGTTAAATCATCGACAGTGGCTACAAAGTGGGTGGTGGGTGGGCGTTGAATTTCTTCATCGTCCACATCCCAACCTTCCTGACCGTAGTCCAGCCAGGGCTCTCTAGATAAAGAGAGAGACTTTAGTGAATTCAGGATGTCGCCAAAGGGCGAGTGCTGAAAGATGTCCGCGGCAGTGAACTCCATAATCGGCGCCCAATCGGATTCGATTGGCGAGGGCGCGGAGGGCTTGGAGTCCGGCACCTTGGAGTCACGGTCTTCGCAAAGGACAGGGAAGGGGTTCGGCTCAATCGCCGTAGAGATCATAGCCCCTGAGGCAGTGTCCAACCACTCATCCTCGATCGGCGGAGTCGGCTCCGAGCTAAGGGCCGGAGCGGACGCTTGTGCGGCCTCCAGGACACTGTTCGACGGGAGAGCCAGATCGTGCCCATCAAGACAGTGCGAAGCGCTTGGCTGTGGCTCAAATCCGTCAAAGATCAAGTCTCCGCGGATGTTGGCCGTGTAGTTCAAACTCCCAAATCTGACCTGATGGCCAGGGGCGTAGCTTTCGATCTGCTCCAGATGGCCAAGTGAATTGGCCCGCAGTGCAAAGCCGCCGAACACGAAGATCTGTCCGGGGAGAAAAGTCTCACCCCGGACCGCGTCGTTGTTGATGATTGAAGGAGCCATCGGGCCTAAGGATGACGACACAGAGGAACTCTCAATGAAAGCACCAATGTCTGTGTCAAAACCGGCGGATCTCGGGTAGGGGGTCCTGAACTGTGCGTCTAGGCGGATGGTAACAGGAGACAAGGGACACGATGTTTTTACCCAGGTTCGGGCCCTCTCGATGGAGGTAAAACCCTACTCCTGCTTGATTAATATTGATGATATTGGTAGTACAAGAGTAGATCTACCACGAGATCATAGAGGCTAAACCCTAGAAGCTAGCCTATGGTATGATTGTTGTTCGTCCTACGGATTAAAACCCTCCGGTTTATATAGACACCGGATAGGGTTAGGGTTACACAGAGTCAGTTACAATGGTAGGATATCTACATATCCGTATCGCCAAGCTTGCCTTCCACGCCAAGGAAAGTCCCATCCGCACACGGGATGAAGTCTTCAATCTTGTATCTTCATAGTCCAGAGTCCGCCAACGGTGATAGTTCGCTATCCGGACACCCCTAATCCAGACTCCTCACCCCTTTAACGCAAGCGGCCGACATGAAGGAAGAAGGTGCCGTGGACAGCATCAAATAACAA
Source organism: Aegilops longissima (assembly GCA_021605205.1). NCBI lineage: Eukaryota > Viridiplantae > Streptophyta > Magnoliopsida > Poales > Poaceae > Aegilops > Aegilops longissima. Next base: position 470,814,763 of record CM038679.1, read on the forward strand.
TCATGATGGGTCGAACGCATGACCTGAAATAAACGCAAGAGGGGTACATGCCGCCGGGCCTCGCCCGAGCGACTGGGATGATGCAGCCCGAGGGCGCCCAACAAAGTAAGCTAAGAACATGAAGTAAAGGATACACGCCGCAGGACGGACCCACGCTGCACGGGAATGATGCAGCCCTGGGGCGCCTCCCAGTGAAATGAAACTTGGAGGATGTCACCGATAACGTTGAGGACGGCGGGATGTTGAAGTAGCGGACGTGTGGGCTGCGGAAGCCGATCTTCACGAGCCCCTGTGCCCAGGAGCCTCGGGAGGCTCGAGGCGCAGGCTGGCTCGTGGACCATCTCCATCTCCGCCAGACTGCGGAACGCCTGGCCTCTTGAGCCTCGTGATGCTCCTCATGAGGCGCTGATACGTCATGCGCTGCTTCGGCAGCCGTGGGGCATCGAACGTGGTTGTGGGGTAGGCCTTCGCAACGCCCGCGTGAGGGGCCAAGCGCCTCGAGAGGCGGCTCGGTTGAGCCTGGTATGTTGATGCAGATGTGCAGCCCACCATCTCGCCTGGATGGGGAGCTACGGCGGAGTGGCGGCGGCTGCCACTCACGACTCTTGACTCGCAACTCCCGCGTGATCTCGACCGACGAACTCCCGAGGGTTTGGCCCTCCTTGCCTTGCTCCTTCCCGAGGGAAACGTGCTTGAAGCACGCCCAAGTGGTGCCCAAGCGCCCCCACGTGACCTTGGCGAGGTCGGTGGCCCTCCAGGAGAGAGCCCCCGATCCTTGCTTGAGGAGGGCGCCGGGCGCGCCTTCCTATGCGATAGAAGGCGGTGCCCCCTGAGCAGGCGCGGACCCTGAGGGGCCTGCCTCCTGAGGGGTCGGGCCTGGCGATGTCTTCTTCTTCTTGGGAGCGGTCTCAGGGAGCCTCACGCTCCTGTGATCTGGGTCTTCAAGTGATGCGGCTTGAAAGGGTCGCTCCAGGGAGCACACTGCGTCTCTCTCTTCACAAGGCGCCGTGATGACTCCACCGCTTTCTGGCATCTTGAGGACGTTGTAGCCGTGATGAGTCACGGCCATGAACTTGGCCAAAGCTGGGTACCCGAGGATGGCATTGTATGGCAGGCGAATGTGGGCGACATCGAAGTCGATGAGCTCGGTGCGGTAGTTGTCGCGCGCCCCGAAGGTGACAGGGAGGCGGACCTGCCCAATCGGAACCGCAGAGCCATCGATGACTCCAGAGAAAGGCTTGGTTGGCTGAAGTTGATTGTAAGGCACTTGGAGATTGTTGAATGTCTCTACGGACAGGACATTGAGCCCTGCTCCACCGTCGATGAGGGTCCTGGTGACTTGCACGTTGCTGATGATTGGGGAACAAAGCATCGGGAGGACTCCGGCTGTGGCCGCGCACTTGAGCTGATCCGCTGAGATGAACGTGATGGCGCATGCTGACCACCTGGGCGCGTGGCTTTGAGCTTGGGGAGGACTGCATTCACTTCATGGGCGAACTGCTTGAAGATGCGTTGAGAGGCTGGGGCTTGAGCTCCGCCCAGGATGCAAGCGATCACGCGTGGCTCCTAGAAGCCCCTAGCCCCCTCGTCCTGATGATGGTCCTCATTTCTCCTTGGCTACGGCGGCAGAGGAGGGAGGCTGTGTTTCCTTGCGGGCGATCCTCGCGAGGCTGATCCCTCCAGTCTCCCTCGCGAGGCTGCTCCTGCCAGCGATCCTCGCGAGGTCGGTCGCGCCACCCGTGGCGAGGGCCACGGTCTTCCCAGCGTCCTGCGTTTCTTCCTCCTCCTCGGCCGTAACCCCGATCGTTGCGGTCGGGGCGTCGGCCGATCCTCCCTTCTCGCACGGCCCGGAGCTCTTGACATTCATTGGTGTTGTGGGTGTGGAGGTCGTGGTACGCACAGTACCGGCTGCCCTTGGAAGACTCGGGCTGATCTCTGCCCGCTTGGTGTCCGGTTCGCCATGAGCACGGCAGCCCCTTGCGCTTCACGCCCTTGGCCTTGGATTTTTCTCTTCGTGTATTCTGCGGCTGGCAGCTCGAGGAGGAAAGGCGCCTTCCTCAGCCTGGCGCACTTGGTTGCCAAGTTGAACAGCTCCAAGGAAGTGCACAGATCTTCATGCATCGCCAGCTCCTCCTTCATCTTGACGCCTCGCACACCGCCGGAGAAGGCAGAGATGATGGCCTCCTCACCACCTTGGGAATCTTGAGGCGTGCGTTGTTGAAGCGCCGGATGTACTTCGCAGGTCTCCCGTGCTGCTGCTTGATGCGGCGATGTCGCCACGGCAGGAGGCCGGTCGCGAGTACCTTAGAAGTTGGCGATGAAGCGGTGCGCATCTCGCCCCAGGAGGAGATCGTGCTGAGCCGTGTTCAGGAGCTAGGTGCGGGCTCCGTCCTTGAGTGCCATGGGAAACCAGTTTGCCATAACCTTCTCGTCCCCGTTGGCGGCTTCGATGCCCAGCTCGTAGAGCTGGAGGAACTCCGCAGGGTCGGCCATGCCGTCGTAGTGAGGAGGCGGGTTTGGCTTGAACTTGCCGGGCCACGCAATGCTGCGAAGCTCGGCGGTGAAGGCGCGGCGGCCTGGTGTGGCCACGGGGGGCCTTTGGTGACGAAGAGCCTGGTCTTGCGGGTCCCCATGCGCTGCAGCTGGGAGCAGCGCGGGGTCTTGGCGTGCTGGAGTAGGAGCGTGGTCGAGAGGAGCCGGTGCAGGAGCACTCGGCAGCTTCTTGGGGCGAGGGACTTTGGCAGCTCTGCCCTTGCTGCACCGGGCGCCGACGGAGCGGGTTCCGCCCAGGGGCCACGCGCCTTGGGGCCAAGGCGCCTTCTTGAGGGGGAGGCGGCTGAGGCGCCCCCGGAGCTTCATCGCCCGCGCAGGGCGGGGAGCGGTGCAGCGAGAAGGACGGCGCGGGGGAGCCCCCTGCGGCACGGACGAGCTCGGTGACGCGGTCGAGCCACTCTTCGTAGACGTCGTCGACAGGGCGGTAGCGCAGGAGCTCGTTTGCCGCTATGAGCGCAGCTCAAGCCTCCATGGGCGCGCGGAGCGCGCGGGACGAAGAACTAGCTGGGGCGATCGAAGGAGTAGCGGTACGGCCGTCGCGCCTCACGGACAGGTGCTGGGACGATGCTTGCTGCTCGTTCCCCGCCGGGCCGGTGGCGGCGTTGACGGCAGGTGACGGGGAACGGCGGGGAAGGCCGCCGACGGGGGCCGTCTGGGCGACGCGGGAAGCGAGAGCGGCTAGGCGCTCGGCGCGGGCTCGACGAGCGTCTGACATGGATGCGGTGGTCGGCGAAGAAGAGGGCGGCTGAAGACAAGTTTCAACGCACCCCTACCTGGCGCGCCAAATGTCAGATTTTGGGTTCCGGCAGACCCTCTAGGTTCGAACACTTGGGTGCGCGCGGAGATTTCACCCTCTACCTTCCTGCACCTCGCCGCCTCGCTAAGATCTAAGCTATGAAAGGAACAACACAAGAGACATAGGGTTTATACTAGTTCGGGCCACCATTGTGGTGTAATACCCTACTCTAGTTTGTGGTGTGGTGGATTGCCTCTTGGGCTGACGATGATGAACAATACAAAGAAGAACAGCCTCGCGAGGGTCTGTTCTTGGCTGGTGCGATGAACTGCTAGGAGGAGTTCACCGCTTCTCTCTCACGATCCCGATGCTGGATCCTCTCTCTAGATTTCTCGATGCCTCTACCTTGTGGGCGGCTAGTCCTATTTATAGGAAAAGGCCCTAGGCCTCTCCCCAAATATTGAGCGGGAAGCGCGCCAACAATTGGCCATTTTGAAGGGGAACATCTAGTACATTTATCCTGACTAAAGTTGGTCCTCGCCTGTCAAAGGCTCTGGTGGTGACGCCGGCTTGGGCTCCACAATGACTTCCTTCCTGCCGTTGCGACGGTCTTGGTCTTGTTGCACTGAAACGGATGCCTTTGCTTGATACTCTTGCCTGCGCTTGCTCCCTTTGCACCAAAGAGGAAAGGAGGACACTGCGCGGGCTGGCGCCCGCATGGCGCCCTTGGTCATCATGGCTTGCGTCATGGGCACCTCGTGAGGTACCCTGCCTTGATCTCGCCGCCTCCTCGCGAGCCAACCTGACGAGGCCATACCTGAGGAAGCTCCCTGTCGTCCGCCCCGCGAGGCTTGGCCCCTCGTGAGGGTCTTGAGCTTGCGCTGATGAAGATGGGCCTTGATGGGCCACCCCTTGAGCCACGCCGCAGGCCGCAGGCAGGGAAGTCTGGGGACCCCCGTTCCCAGAACGCCGACAGTCTTGCCTTCGGATTTGTGATAGAAGGTGTATCCAACAGTCTCTTTTGGGTATCCTATGAAGACACATTTTTCCGATTTGGGTTCGAGCTTATCAGGTTGAAGCTTTTTCACATAAGCATCGCAACCCCAAACTTTAAGAAACGACAACTTTGGTTTCTTGCCAAACCACAGTCCATAAGACGTCGTCTCAATGGATTTCGATGGTGTCCTATTTAACTTGAATGCAGGTGTCTCTAAAGCATATCCCCAAAACGATAACGGTAAATCAGTAAGAGACATCATAGATCGCACCATATCTAGTAAAGTACGATTACGACGTTCGGACACACCATTTCGCTGTGGTGTTCCGGGTGGCGTGAGTTGCGAAACTATTCCGCATTGTTTCAAATGAAGACCAAACTCGTAACTCAAATATTCTCCTCCGCGATCATATCGCAGAAACTTTATTTTCTTGTTACGATGATTTTCAACTTCACTCTGAAATTCTTTGAACTTTTCAAATGTTTCAGACTTATGTTTCATTAAGTAGATATACCCATATCTGCTTAAATCATCTGTGAAGGTGAGAAAATAACGATACCCACCGCGAGCCTCAACATTCATCGGACCACATACATCTGTATGTATGATTTCCAACAAATTTGTTGCTCACCCCATAGTTCCGGAGAACGGTGTTTTAGTCATCTTGCCCATGAGGCACAGTTCGCAAGTACCAAGTGATTCATAATCAAGTGGTTCCAAAAGTCCATCAGTATGGAGTTTCTTCATGTGCTTTACACCGATATGGCCTAAACGGCAGTGCCACAAATAAGTTGCACTATCATTATCAACTCTGCATCTTTTGGATTCAATATTATGAATATGTGTATCACTACTATCGAGATTCAACAAAAATAGACCACTCTTCAAGGGTGCATGACCGTAAAAGATATTACTCATATAAATGGAACAACCATTATTCTCTGATTTAAATGAATAACCGTCTCGCATCAAACAAGATCCAGATAATGTTCATGCTCAACGCTGGCACCAAATAACAATTATTTAGGTCTAAAACTAATCCCGAAGGTAGATGTAGAGGTAGCATGCCGACCGCGATCACATCAACTTTGGAACCATTTCCCACGCGCATTGTCACCTCGTCCTTAGGCAATGTTCGCTTAATCCGTAGTCCCTGCTTCAAGTTGCAAATATTAGCAACAGTAACCAGTATCAAATACCCAAAAGCTACTACGAGCATTAGTAAGGTACACATCAATAACATGTATATCACATATACCTTTGTTCACCTTGCCATCCTTCTTATCCGCCAAATACTTGGGGCAGTTCCGCTTCAAAGGACCGATCTGTTTGCGGAGAAGCACTCAGTCTCGTGCTTAGGTCCAGACTTGGGTTTCTTCTCCTGAGTAGCAACTTGTTTGCTGTTCTTCTTGAAGTTCCCCTTCTTCTTCCCTTTGCCCTTTTTCTTGAAACTGGTGGTCTTGTTGACCATCAACACTTGATGCTCCTTCTTGATTTCTACCTCCGCAGCCTTTAGCATTGCGAAGAGCTCGGGAATTGTCTTGTCCATCCCTTGCATGTTATAGTTCATCACAAAGCTCTTGTAGCTTGGTGGCATTGATTGAAGAATTCTGTTAATGACGCTATCATCCGGAAGATTAACTCCCAGTTGAATCAAATGATTGTTATACCCAGACATTGTGAGTATATGCTCACTGACAAAACTATTCTCCTCCATCTTACAATTGTAGAAATTATTGGAGACTTCATATCTCTCAATCCGGGCATTTGCTTGAAATATTAACTTCAACTCCTGGAACATCTCATATGCTCCATGACGTTCAAAACATCGTTGAAGTCCCGGTTCTAAGACGTAAAGCATGGCACACTCAACTATCGAGTAGTCATCAACTTTGCTCTGCCAGATGTTCATAACATCCGTGTTGCTCTCAAAGAGGTCGGCACCTAGCGGTGCTTCCAGACGTAATTCTTACGTGCAGCAATGAGGATAATCCTCAAATTACGGACCCAGTCCGTGTAATTTCTACCATCATCTTTCAACTTTGCTTTCTCAAGGAACGCATTAAAATTCAACAGAACAACTACACGGGCCATCTATCTACAATCAACATAGACAAGCAAAATACCATCAGGTACTAAGTTCATGATAAATTTAAGTTTAATTAATCATATTACTTAAGAACTCCCACTTAGATAGACATCCCTCTAATCCTCTAAGTGATCACGTGATCCAAATCAACTAAACCATGTCCGATCATCACGTGAGATGGAGTAGTTTCAATGGTGAACATCACTATGTTGATCGAGCAATTTGAGAAATTGCCACACCTTTCCAGGGACTTTGATCCTATAGCACACCTTTCTTTTTATTAGATTAAATAGCACACCTTTGATTGATAGCTGGACAAACTAGCACAAATTGATTTTTCCTCTCCTTTTCCACGTCCAAGCCCATATATCTTATTAGTTAGGACGAATTTGCCCTCGGAATGTTTCGTGGCCATATGAGACCAAGGAGACAGAGAGACAAACCAGTGCTCCACCGACTCGACGTGTGTCCTTCTGACGCTGCCGCTTCGTCGTGCATCCTCCCGGCAAGCCGCTGCCTGGTCGTGCCTCCTTGCCCGCACCATCACCTCGCCGTTCCTCCTCCCCCATGTCTCACGTCCAGGCGCTGCTCGTTGCATTTGGTGCCTAGATGGAGAAGTGCTCGCTGGAGCCTGCTGTAGCTGCTCGTTGCTAGCTTTGTTAGCATATGGCTCAAATACTAATGACACACACTAACAATTGTCTTACGTGTTGATGGCTATAGCAACTATTCCCAGAAGATATGGATGCTTCTTTATATGGCTGTATCAAAATTCAGATTGGGCGGACGTAACATGTGTTGACGTATAATTTGTTGATATGGATAGAATCAAATTTTCGACAGCATTTTCACCGTGAACAACAGGTTCTACTCGTAAAGCTTGTCCACTAGCGCTCCTCCATCATAATGTCCCATGGTCTAGGGTTCCCGAGTACACATGTCGACACAGCCGGACAAGGCAGCAGAATGGACATGTTCATGCGTCCGAGAGGAAAAGAAGCAGGATGAGGGGACGATAGGATGAATCACGGGGAGGCGGCGGCGCCCCGGGAAGTAAGTACGGCAAGGCGGCGGCTCAGGACAGGAGGAACGGCGAGGCGCTAGCGTTGTGCTTTGTTCTCTGCCTCGTTCGTTTCATATGACCAGGCACCGATTTGAGGGCAATTTAGTCCTAACAAATATAAGATGTGGCCAGGACGTGAAAAAGTAGTAAAAACAATTACTTGTGGTATTTTGTCTAGCTATCAATCAAAGGTGTGCTATTTAATCCAATTAAAAGAAAGATGTGCTATAGGATCAAAGTCTCAGGAAAGGTGTGGCATTTTCTCAAATTGCTCATGTTGATCATATCTACTATATGATTCATGCTCGACCTTTCAGTCTAAGTGTTCCAAGGCCATATCTGTTATATGCTAGGCTCATCAAGTTTAACCTGAGTATTCCGCGTGTGCAACTGTTTTGCACCCGTTGTATTTGAACGTAGAGCCTATCACACCCCATCATCATGTGGTGTCTCAGCACGAAGAACTTTCGCAACGGCGCATACTCAGGGAGAACACTTATACTTTGATAATTTAGTGAGAGGGCATCTTATAATGCTACCGTCAATCAAAGCAAGATAAGATGCATAAAAGATAAACATCACATGCAATCAATATAAGTGATACGGTATGGCCATCATCATCTTGTGCTTGTGCTCTCCATCTCCGAAGCACCGTCATGATCACCATTGTCACCGGCGCGACACCTTGATCTCCAACATAGCATTGTTGTCATCTCGCCAATCTTATGCTTCTATGACTATCGCTACCGCTTAGTGATAAAATAAAGCATTAGAGGGCGATTTGCATTGCATACAATAAAGCGACAACCATATGGCTCCTGCCAGTTGCCGATAACTCGGTTACAAAACATGATCATCTCATACAATAAAATTTAGCATCATGCCTTGACCATATCACATCACAACATGCCCTGCAAAAACAAGTTAGATGTCTTCTACTTTGTTGTTGCAAATTTTACGTGGCTGCTACGGGCTGAGCAAGAACCGTTCTTAGCTACGCATCAAAACCACAACGATAGCTTGTCAAGTTGGTGCTATTTTAACCTTCGCAAGGACCGAACGTAGCCACACTCGGTTCAACTAGAGTTGGAGAAACTGACACCCGCCAGCCACCTGTGTGCAAAGCACGTCGGTAGAACCAGTCTCGCGTAAGCGTATGCGTAATGTCGGTCCGGGCCGCTTCATCCAACAATACCGCCGAACCAAAGTATGACATGCTGGTAAGCAGTATGACTTATATCGTCCACAACTCACTTGTGTTCTACTCATGCATATAACATCAACGCATAAAACCAGGCTCGGATGCCACTGTTGGGGAACGTAGTAATTTCAAAAAAATTCCTACGCACACGCAAGATCATGGTGATGCATAGCAACGAGAGGGGAGAGTGTGTCCACGTACCCTCGTAGACCAAAAGCGGAAGCGTTATCACAACGCGGTTGATGTAGTCGTACGTCTTCACGATCCGACCGATCAAGTACCGAACGCATGGCACCTCTGAGTTCAGCACACGTTCAGCCCGATGACTTCCCTCGAACTTCGATCTAGCTGAGTGTTGAGGGAGAGTTTCGTCAGCACGACGGCATGGTGATGATGATGATGTTCTACCGATGCAGGGCTTCGACTGAGCACCGCTACGATATTATCGAGGTGGACTATGGTGGAGGGGGGCACCGCACACGGCTAAAAGATCAATGATCAATTGTTGTGTCTAGGGTGCCCCATGCCCCCGTATATAAAGGAGCAAGGGGGGAGAGGCGGCCGGCCAGGAAGGGAGCGCCAGGAGGAGTCCTACTCCCACCGGGAGTAGGACTCCCTCCCATCCTTGTTGGATTAGGAGAGGAGAGGGAAGGAGAGAGAGGGGGAAAGGAAAGGGGGGGGGCGCCGCCCCCCTCCTTGTTCAATTCGGACTTGGGGGGGGGAGGGGCACACGGCTGTCCCTTGGACTCCTCTCCTCTTCCACCAATTGGGCCCATGAGGCCCAATAACCTCCGGGGGGGGGGGGGGTTCTCCCCGGTACTCCGGTATATATATCCGATAACCCCCGAAACCATTCCGGTGTCGGAATATAGTCGTCCAATATATCAATCGTCATGTGTCGACCATTTTGAGACTCCTCATCATGTCCGTGATCACATCCGAGACTCAGAACTACCTTCGGTACATCAAAACATATAAACTCATAATATAACTGTCATCGAAACTTTAAGCATGCGGACCCTACGGGTTCGAGAACTATGTAGACATGACCGAGACACGTCTCCGGCGAATAACCAATAGCGGAACCTGGATGCTCATATTGGCTCCCACATGTTCTATGAAGATCTTTATCGGTCAAACCGCATAACAACATACGTTGTTCCCTTTGTCATCGGTATGTTACTTGCCCGAGATTCGATCGTCGGTATCTCAATACCTAGTTCAATCTCGTTGCCGGCAAGTCTCTTTACTCGTTCCGTAATACATCATCCCGCAACTAACTCATTAGTTGCAATGCTTGCAAGGTTTAAGTGATGTGCATTACCGAGTGGGCCTAGAGATACCTCTCCGACAATCGGAGTGACAAATCCTAATCTCGAAATACACCAACCCAACAAGTACCTTTGGAGACATCTGTAGAGCACCTTTATAATCACCCAGTTACTTTGTGACATTTGGTAGCACACAAAGTGTTCCTCCGGTAAACGGGAGTTGCATAATCTCATAGTCATAGGAACATGTATAAGTCATGAAGAAAGCAATAGCAGAATACTAAACGATCGTGTGCTAAGCTAACGGAATGGGTCAAGTCAATCAAATCATTCTCCTAATGATGTGATCCCGTTAATCAAATGACAACTCATGTCTATGGCTAGGAAACATAACCATCTTTGATCAACGAGCTAGTCAAGTAGAGGCATACTAGTGACACTCTATTTGTCTATGTATTCACACAAGTATTATGTTTCCGGTTAATACAATTCTAGCATGAATAATAAATATTTATCATGATATAAGGAAATAAATAATAACTTTATTATTGCCTCTAGGGCATATTTCCTTCATTACAATCACTACAAATCCCAAAAATATTACTTTTGCTACCGTCACCGTTACTTCCATATTACTTTGCTACTAAATACTTTGCTGCAGATATTAAGTTATCCAGGTGTGGTTGAATTGATAACTCAACTTCTAATACTTGAGAATATTTTTTGGCTCCCCTTGTGTCAAATCAATAAATTTGGGTTGAATACTCTACCCTCAAAAACTGTTGTGATCCCCTATACTTGTGGGTTATCAGTCGACCAGCTCGGTGTGGTAGTTGTCGCGCGTGCCGAAGGTTACGGGGGTTTGGATCCGCCCCAGGGAGTGGGCGGAGCCTCCACCAACCCCTGAGAAAGGCTTGCTAGGGCGGAGCCGCTCGAGCGGTACGTGAAGAAGGCTGAAGGCCTCGATGGAGAGCAGGTTGAGGCTGACACCACCGTCGATGAGCGTCTTGGTGACGGACACGTTGTAGATGGTGGGCATGCAAAGCATTGGGAGCACACCCGAGCCGATGGTGGAGACGGGATGATCCCCTGTGTTGAAGGTGAGGTCGGCCTTGGGCGCGGCCCAGCCCGGGGGAGCCCCTAGGCGCTTGGAAGCGGCGTCGATCTGGCGAAGGAACGACTTGATGTGACGATCCGAGGGCGGTGCGTGCGAGCCACCGAGGAGGGCCGCGACCGCGTGATGCACGGACTAGCTCACTGACTAGCTCGCCGAACCCAAAGAACACGAGGACACAAGATTTATACTGGTTTGGGCCACCGTTGTGGTGTAATACCCTACTCCAGTGTGGTGGTGGTGGATTGCCTCTTGGGTTGAGGATGAACAGTACAAGGGAAGAACAGCCTCCTGAGGTGAGGTGTTCTTGTGCTCGGTGAGCTGGTGTGCGGGTGAGGATTGCTCAAGATCAGTTCGAGCCCCCTCCTACTGTGGTGGCTAGTCCTATTGATATAGGCCCTGGTCCTCTTCCCAAATATTGAGCGGGAAGGGATGCCACAATGGCCAAGTTTAAAGGGGGACAGCAAGTACAACTTATCCTGACAAAAGCACTCTTCGCGTGCCAAAGGCTCTGGTGGTGACGCCGTCTTGGGCTCCACGGTGACCTCCTTCCTGCCGTCCTGCTGGTCTTGGTCTCGTTGCACCGATATGGAAACCTTTGCCTGATGCCTCGGTACTCTTCGCCTGTGCTTGCCTCCTTAGCACCAAAGGGGAAACGAGGATGCTGCATGCGCTGGCGCTCGCCTGGCCTCGGTCGTCATGGCTTACGTCACGGGAAACCTCGCAAGGTACCCCCCTTGCCTTGATCTCTCCGCCCCTCACGAGCCAGCCTGGTGAGGCCGCTCCCGAGGAGGTCTTGTGTCGTCCGCCTCGCCAGGCTTGGCCCCTCGCGAGGGTCTTGAGTGCTTACTGGTGAAGATGGGCCTTACATGCCCGCTTGCAGAGCCACGCCGTGGGCCGAAGGCAGGCAAGTTTGGGGACCCCCGTTCCCAGAAAGCCGATAGGTTCCAACATCATCAACCATATTGAAACCAAGGCTCTGGAGGCACCTCTGTGATGGCATGCAGATCTTTGTGAAGATCATGGACACTCAAGATCATATGAGGACCAGAAGACGACGATCCTCGGCGGGATCCTAGCCGAGGAAATCCACGAGACCCCCGGCAAGATCCTTGCCGGGGACGACCGTGATGCCGCGGCAAGACCCTTGCCAGGGCCCCGACAAGGCCCTTGCCGAAGACGCCTGCGAGGCCACAACCAGGCCCGCGTCTGCCAAGACTACACCGCCACTCCCATGCAGCTGCTAGCTCAACCAGCTGGGCAGGCATCTGCGTGGCAGCATGCAGCCTCTACACCGACTCAGCTACCACCAGCGTGGTGGCATGCAGATCATCATGAAGACTCCACTACCACGCCAGCCCAGCAGCCAGCCAACATGGCGCTGCAATGCCTCATCAGCTCGGACATGCGTCAGAGCCAGGTGAGGCGGCGACAGCTGGGACGAGCTTCCTTGTTGTCCCCGATAAAGCAAGAGGGGCACGTCGGCAGTGCATTAAATGCATTTGTCCGACGGTGCCAGAGGATAGACTCATCCACTTTACACCTTTCCACCTCCTGTGTGCCACTGTGGCGACCCCTTTTGTCTATAAAAGGAGGCCCGAGGCATCCAGGAAAAAGATTCGGATCTTTTGGACTAGACACACACCGTAGCTAGTTCAAGAACTCAAGAACACTCAAATACACATCAAAGTAGGACTAGGGTTTTACGGATCCTCGCAGCCCGAACCTGTGCAAACGATCTTTGTGCTGGCTACCAGACCCGCTCTTTGCACAACCCCGCGCCCGCCAACCGTAGAAGGGAACCAAGTGATCCCATAGGTGTCGTTTCCCCCGGCATCTATGGCGCGCCGGTAGGGGATGCGTAGTTGTGAAAATCTGGTTTGGTTGGAGCAGCGGATTCATCATGGTCGTCGCTCCAAGAAAGAAGACGACCAAACAAGCGGCATCATCAACAGATGCAGTAAATACTCACACAACGACAGAAAAGCTAAGTCATGCAAAACTTTGAGCTATCCCTTTTTATATATATGGTTATCGTCCCCGAAGATCTGGCCCTGTGTATGGAAAACCTGCACGCGATGGGGCCCTTCCACTATTGGCAACGCCCTTGCTCTGTTTCGAGTGTGCTCAACAGTTCGAGCGACTGCCTCAAGGGCAGCAGGGTGGCCTTCTGCAATTGGAAACACTCTCGTTCTGCCTTGAGTCCGCTTGACAGTTCGAGCGGTCGCGTCAAGAACAGTAAGGTGGTTTGCCTGGCAGCACACACACACCCGGCACGCTATTGAGGATCCGTCCTCAAGGCGCCGCGCCCTAGGTTTACGCGCCGGCAAGCCTACCCAATTGACGTAGGGTGGACATACAAAGGGAGATCAAATGGGAAAATAACGTGCATCGTTTCAGGGTACTGCAGGGTCATATTACATCAAATAATCGCTGCGGTTCTAACTTAAGATAAACATTTCTTGGTTCTGAACTCGCAGCGGCGATAAAGAATGGGGTGCCTAGTCCCGGCGCTGGCCCTCGATCCTCCGGACTCCGTCGACGCGACTGATGATGGGCTCGATACGCTCCTCGAGCGCCGTGAGGTCCACGCCCTTCGGCAAGCTCTCCATCTCGGCGTCGAAGTCGAGGTTGGGGTTTCAGTACGCCACCTTGGTGAGGACCTTGGTCATGGCACCCCGGCAAAGCCTCCGAGCCTCATCAGCCAGAGAGGCCGCCTGGTTGCAGCGGAACTGCTCCAGGGCTCCAAGAAAACCTTGAAGAACAGGGTCAGTTTGGCATTGGGACTCGCATTCGGCTCTGGGGCGTACCTCACGTGCGGCATCCACATGGTAGCCAGCTGCGTGGTGATCCTGCCGGCGGCGTCGGCGAGGCGGCTGATCCAGAGATTCTCGCCATTCACGAAATCCTCGTGGTTGGTGGTCTTGTTCTTCCGCAGCTGCCTCTCCTTCTCCAGATTCTTGGTTAGGGTCTCCTCCCGAGCCCTAACCTCCAAGAGCGTCCCCTTGAGACCCTCTAGCTTTAGCTTAAGGTCTTTTATGGAGTTGTTGGCCTTGGAGAGCTCCTCAGCCTTGCCGAGGACCGCGCCCTGCACCTCCACCAGGGCACCGTTGAGCGTGTCCTTCTCCTTCGCCACCTTCAGAGCCTGCTCCTTCAGCCTGTCTCGTTCCACCTCCAGCTCTTTCACCTTGCCGGCATGGGCCAGAGCTTGAGCATCAAGCGCCTCCTTGTGCTTCTGCTCCAGCTCCTGGGTCTGCTGCACGACCAGCTTCTCCACCTCCTCGTCCTTGCCACGGAGTGTGGCGGCAAGCTTCTCCTCACGAGCGGCTAGATCCTCCTCCTGGGAGTTCAGTTCGGCTTGGTGCTGGTGCTGGGCGGCCTCGTCCTTGGCGGCTTGCTCCCTCGCCTCATCCTGGGCCTTCTCGATGTCGGCCTGCTTCATGACAAGCTCCAGCTTGCGCTCAGCCAGCACATCCTGGGCGGCCTTCAAGTCCGTGTGGGCATGGCGGAACCAAGCCTGCGCCTCAGCGATGCGCTCCTCGAGGTCCGCCTCCGCCTTGTCCACCACCACCATCCTAGACTTGGCCTTGTCCAGGAAGGCACGGTGAAGCTCCTGGAGCTTCTGGAAGTTGGCGCTCATGGCCTGGAGGAGCCGCTCTTCTTGGGAACCGCCGCCACCGGCGCTCGGTTTATCAACAACCTTAAGCCCGGCGGCGGCGAGCACCTCTTCATCAAACACCTCCCCCTCGGCGTGCGCCCCAGTGCTTGCCATCCCTGGGAGGTGGACGAAGAGGTCGTCGCTCACCTTCACGTACCTGCCCGAGCCAGAGGCTGCAGAGGAGGAAGGTTGGTCGTCAACCGCCCCCTCCTCGGCAGCGGCCTTGCCGGCCTCCTCGGCGGGCTCCTTGCCGGCCTCCTCGGCAGCGGCCTTGCCGGCTTCCCCGACCAACTCCTTGGCGGCGTCCTCGGCAGCACCCTTGGAGGTCTCTTCGGCGGCGATCTTGTTGGCCTCGGCCTCAGCGTCCCTGGCGACCTTCCCGATGATGGTATCGATGTCCTCCTGGTCCGCTGAGGGAGCGCCTAGATCCCAAGAAGGAGGATGAGGAAAAGCCAAGGCTAAGGTTCAAAAAGAAGAAACAAGAACGAGCAGGGACAGAAGGCAAATAACTCACCCGCACCAGGCTGGGAAGAAGTGGCGTCCTCCCTATCGGTGTCAAAACCGGCGGATCTCGGGTAGGGGGTCCCGAACTATGCGTCTAAGGTCGATGGTTGCAGGAGAAGGGAGACACGATGTTTACCCAGGTTCGGGCCCTCTCTATGAAGGTAATACCCTACTTCCTGCTTGATTGATCTTGATGAATATGAGTGTTACAAGAGTTGATCTACCACGAGATCATAATGGCTAAACCCTATAAGTCTAGCCTATATGACTATGGTAATGAATATATATATCCTTTCCGGACTAACCCCTCTGGTTTATATAGACACCGGGGGGATCTAGGGTTACATAGAGTCGGTTATATAAGAAGGAATCTTCATAGCTGGTCGCCAAGCTTGCCTTCCACGCCGAGAGAGTCCAATCCGGACAGGTGTAGTCTTGACCTTCGTGTCTTCACAGCCCATCAGTCGGCCCATGGATAACAGGCGGACTTTCGAGGACCCTTAGTCAGGACTCCTCGGTAGCCCTGAACACGGCTTCAATGGCGAGGAGTTGGTAGCGATTGTCTTGACATTGCAAGGCGGGTTCCCCTTTCGAACTCAAGATAGTCTTGGATGTAATGGTGTATCCGGACCTGTATACACAACTGCAGTGGATATACTATTTCACGAGTTCAATCCGCTGACAACTTTCTGGTAATATGACATCACGCCTGCTCAGCCATTATTTTCGAACCGTTAGCCGGCCCGTCGTCCCACGTCTCAAGACGTGGTTTTATTATCATGTCTTATCAAGCGGAGATCGTGTCTCCCCTTTTTTTAGGGGATTCTTTCCAACCCGGATGTGGGTAACCCAACCGTCGCTTGGGTACAACTCCTTGGAATAGGCAAGTTTTGAGGCCCAGGAGGAGACGTTTGATATTCGCAGCCTTTATATAGGAGTCTGAGACCGTCTTTTCTTTCAACTTACTTCTTCCTCAACCCTTGCTACCCCGGTTCCAACTCTCGGGTTTAGTTACCTCATGCCCCAATCATGTCCGGATCAAGCCGTCAAGGCGGTGGGTAACTATTACATCACGGAGGAGATATTGCAAAGCTTGGTGGCGAGTATCGGCAGAAAATCCATCATTGGCTTCTGTCGAGGGCAGGTTATTCCACCCAGATCCGTGAGAGGTCATGTTCATGTCTCACTTCCTCCATGCGGTAGGGTTTGCACTTAACCCCTTAAATGCGAGGGCTCATATTCTATTAAGGGCTAGATTTTCCACGATCGGCTCCGGACTCTATTCTTCTTATCTCGGCGTTTATCGTCGCGTCGAAGCCTTCCTCCGAACTCCTCCGCACTTGACATGGCTCAAGACCTTTGTTGTGAAGCCGCAGAAGTGATAGAGGAGCAAGCTGAATCTTGGTGGTGCTCTGATGAGCAAGCTTGCTAGCGTTGTTTGGCTGAAAGGATACTTAGCCAAATCTTGATTTATGGCAGCGAGGGTGGTTCTATATCACGAGCCCGCGACTCCAAGTGGGCAGCTCATGCGCATTTTGATCCAGCCCCCCAACTCAGCTTGCATTGTGGATTAATAAGGGGTTGGACTGGGGATCAACGGACGAGGTGCGAACTCTGCAAAGTCGCATCTGAAGCCTCATTGAGAGGGACATCTACATCGTCGACGTCGTTCAAGTAATGCTAGTTCGTCGGACCCTGTCGTGCCAGCGACGGCCTATCCGCCTGTGGGAGTTTATTCCAGAAGGGCCGCGGACTCCTCATCACTTCTTCGGCACTACGCACGAAGGAATGTGGAGATTATTCTTCGGGAAACGAAGGCAATGGTCGGACACCATCGAGGATGTCGGCCTAGACTGTAATAATCCGGACACCCCGGTAAGTACCCGTTTGCCGAATACCTCATAATCAGATACCCAGTGGCAAGATACTGACCGAATCATCCTTTTTCAGGGCTGGATAAAGAAGGTGGAATGGATTAGGTGTCCGGCTCCCCTTCCCGAAGACTCTGCTAATCCTGTGCTAACAAGGATGCTGGCCTCCGCATCAGATCAGGCGCCGGCAAGGGAGGGCAAAGAGGAGAGCGAAAAGACCCGGGATGACCTTTGTTCCGGAAGTAAGTCGGATACTGAGTCCGGAGAAATCGACCTGTCCTCGCCTGAAGATAGTGGTGAAAGAGGAGCCAGCATCCCTTCTCCGATTAGGAGGAAAAGGGCCGCCTCCGAAGGTTGGGAGGGGCGATCCCCCAAAAGGGG
This sequence comes from Aegilops longissima, assembly GCA_021605205.1. Classification (NCBI taxonomy): domain Eukaryota; kingdom Viridiplantae; phylum Streptophyta; class Magnoliopsida; order Poales; family Poaceae; genus Aegilops; species Aegilops longissima. The sequence goes on from CM038679.1 coordinate 470,832,202, forward strand.
AAAGATGCCATCGTTGAGCGGCTTGGGTTTGGAAAGCGACGCCGTTGAACAACTCCGACAAGGGGACAAGCCCTCGGCCAAACCGTAAGTGAATCCAAAATACTTTGATAGCGTCCCGCTCCTTTGCGTTCTAGAAGATATCGTAGCGTGTTAGTGCATTTCTACAGGTCGGTAGCGAGTGTTCTGGGCAATCCTCTTCTTGGGAGGTCTCCTCCGGAGATGATGGAGGCGAGGCGCCTCCCCAACCTCCTCACCCAATAAGGCGGACGACTCTGAAGTGTATGCGTCGTGGAGGTTCTTCTTGATCAACAAGTTCTTGCGAGGGATAAAGAGGCGATGCGAAGGTGGATCTCCGATCGTCCAGAGATTACAGGGCTGATAATAAAGGCCCCAGGACTATGCAGCTTCATGACCAGCGGTGATTCGGAGATGGGTGAACAGATTCCTTCAAAGGATGGTGGTGCTCCTAGAGCGGCTTACGGAGACTCGGAGGCTTCGGATATATTGTGGGACATGTTGCGAAAAGCATCTGTCTCGGGAAAACTGCGTACCTTGATGGGTACAGTGGTTGAGAAGATTTTGTCCATGAAGAGCAGATTGAAGGAAGCCTTCATGAGCCTGCTAAAAGGCTTTGAGGTTTGTGATATAATATTTTTGGCTATGTTTTATTTGCAAAGATGCACCTGTGTATAGGTAGTAGCCCCTGAGGCTCAGGTTGGCTTCCACTGGGAAGCGAATAGGAGGATCAAAAGGATTACTCAGGGCTGATCGATGAGCAGGGAGCGCAGGCTGTTTCCCTTAGCTACTTCCCGGACTATGGATATTGTCGAGCATGGCGGAAGCTTGATGTAGCAGGGATGACCTTGCGTTAATCAATATGCGTCTTGGCCAGTGCAAGGTATGTATTTGGGGCAATCCCCATACATTTTTTTGTGGTATAAGCATGATGCTAAAATCTGTATCTTTGGAATATGCGTGGCTGCTGAGATGGTCTTTGCCGTCGTTGAAGTTCTTGAGTGGGCTGGCCTGGGCCAAGGAGCAGGCCAGTGTAGCAATCTTGACTGCCGAAAAGGCATCGGCTGAGTTAAAAAGCGAACAAGCTGCGCAGTGCCAAGACAAGGAGAAGATATCACGATGGCCTTCGAGCGGAGAATTCTCTTGGCGGCTGTGAATTTACGGAGAAGGAGAGTAAAGCCTTAACACTGAGCTGGATAAGGCCTTACAAGAGGTGTGAAGCGTGGTTGGAATCGAGCAACCCGTGAGGAGATCCATAAGCTAGGGAGATTGTGGCTGGTAAGCCATTTCTGCTGCAAGCTAAGTTCGATGATCGAACTATGCTCTATAACCAAGTGTGGAGCTCTCGAGGGCGAGTTTTAGACCTGCGAAGAGTTCTTCCGATGCGGTGCGATATTACCAAGTGCGAGATGGGTATGCAACGGAGAAGATTTTTTGGTCGTAGTTTGGCGCATCAAAGCGCCCTCTGTTGCTCAATGAACATATGTCCCAATGGGCCGAACTTCATAGGATATCCGGCGCTGCCATGAAGAACGTCATAATCCGGTTGTGGCCAACCGAGCCTATTCCGAATAGCTACTTGAGTTTGGTGCAAAGGCTTGATGACGTCGTGCCGTGTACCGATGCTGTGAAGCGATCGACGTGTATTGAGGGTGCACGGATGGCTTTTGCCCGAGTCAAGACATTCCGGGGGAAGATGAAGGCCATCGATGTTGCGGCAAAGAGTCCACCCAAGGGTAAGGACCGTCTGAACAGAACATTATTTTGAAGGCGTCACGGAAGTCGCCCGCTTGATAGAGGTTAGTGCTCGAAAGACATAATGTTCGAGTGAGGTGTATGAGAATTGTAAAAGACCATTTTATAGTTAATCTATTTTATGTTTTGCTTGAAAGCTTGAATTCCTCCTGTGCGGCTGTTTTAATATAATTTGAAAGTTTTCTGGTCGTCGGCTTCAGCCCCCTCGTAGAAAGTACAGGGGTGTTTGGAAAACCATTTAATCACTCTTTATTCAACGTCTTGGTCCATAAAGGAGGTGATAATGCGGCGAACCAGGCAATTGGATTATAGGGCGTTAACACTTTCACTTAGCCATAGGAGTTCTATTGTGGGACTACGACATAGCCCCTGGTATGTATGCGGCGTATGGTGCCTTACATATTTGATCTGGAAAAGATCCTTCGTGTCACACGGAGAATCGTTAAAGATTCCAATAAGTCGTCAAGTAGTTGACCAGCTCTCACCGCATTATGACACTCAGTTTTGGCTTTCTCTCTTGAGGTACTTGACGAGATGAGCCGGGCTTTGTCGCGATAGTTCTCCTTTACTACCCTAGCCGATAGAAGCGAAAGCGTAGGGTAGCAAGCACGAGGGCAGGGCAGCCCAACTATTGACCCAAGACAATGATTGAGCTGATGCATATAAGGCCAAACTGCGGCCTAAAATGCGCTATAGAGCTGTCACGGGCTTTTCTGGCAACTCATTTGTTCCCATATCGAGCCTGGCGGTGTATGCCAAGGTATATCGTGAGACAACCGTGGGAGCCGTATTGATGGCGAAACAACCACGGATGATTAATTAGGATCTTTTCTTTGGGAGGTGGCGATATGCCAATGATTACTTATTATATATATAAGCCATCGTCCCAGCTATTTGATATGCTCGGGGTGGGCGGAGGAACGAACATAATCTGAGGCTCAAAATAGAGTCACGGTCTACAAAAAGTTATTTTGGACCTCACAGCCATGTCTGCGCCGCCGATCCTCGGCCGAGGTCCCCTTAGGTGAGTGTCTGGATCCGGACTCCGATAAGCGCTGGTTTCAGATGTTTGTCTGTTAGTCACCTGTTTTTGAGGATAGTGAAGGAAGAAATAAAAAATTGGATAAAAATGTTCTGAGGGATGCTTGCAGGCATCTCTGTAGTGTGCTCCGCCAATGCCCATGGTATCTTGAGTGCGTAGTGATGTATCGTGGCACAAATTTTGCGGTGTCTGAGGTGGGCGGAGCCGGACTACTATTCGCTCAGGGAGTAGTTGATCCTCGGGTGGAAATTAGCTTACGGCCCCATATTTCATTGGTGAACCTCTCCGTCGTCCACATGGCTTTGGCCCTCTTCCCCTTGTGTTCGGCGTTGAGCTTGCGGCTGTCTAAAGACCCGAAGTTTACATTAGTATGATTAGGCTGGTTTATCGGGGTGGCCATGAATTTGGCGAGTCGGTCCAATATCTGTCTAGGTTGGATGGTTCGTCTCGGTTTGCCTTGAATGGCTTCTTCCATTGACCGGTCTTGGGGTTGCTGAATCCGGTGTTGACGCTGTGTCGCGTGATCTTTCATTATCATTCTGTTGTTGTGTTTCTAACCGTCGTGGCTTGCCGTTGCCATCTCGGTTCGGAAGTGCACAGGTCATTGGCGATGTTGCTTCTCTGGCGACCATTTGTCTTCTCTTCATAAGCGGGTCATTAGAGGAGTAAGGGCTGTCATGGATTTAGGTCCTTCTTGTCCAGGTGGCGTGCTAGCCATTAGTCCCCGGACGGCGTGTCGAAGGCCGCAAGGGCTTCCGCGTCCGGACAGTCGATGATTTGGTTCTTTTTTACTAAGAACCGAGTCCAAAGCTTCCTGGCTGACTCTGCGGGTTGCTGGACGATGTGACTTAGTTCATCGGCGTCTGGTGGCCAGACATATGTTCCTTGGAAGTTGTCAAGGAAGGCTTCTTCCAAGTCTTCCCAGCTGCCTATGGAATTTTCAGGCAGGCTGTTTAGCCAGTGCCGAGCTGGCCCATTTAGCTTTAGTGGGAGGTATTTGATGGCGTGGAGGTCGTCTCCGCGCGCCATATGGATGTGGAGGATAAAATCTTCTATCCATACCGCGGGATCGGTTGTTCCGTTGTATGATTCAATATTGACGGGTTTGAATCCGTCGGGGAATTCATGATCCATTACTTCATCAGTGAAGCTAAGAGGGTGTGCAGAACCTCTATGTTGGGCCACACTGCGACGTAACTCCGAAGGAGCCCATTTGCGGTTTTCGTCTTGGGCGTGGCTAGGTTTGTCACGTCCGAATAGGTAGCCCTTGTCGCGTGTCGAGGCATGCCCTCGCGATCCATAGATCGATCTTGCGTGTCCTACTCTACTATCCGAGTCCCGTCGGAGGTCATCTGTACAGCCATGAGCTGTGTTATTCTTGTCTTTACAGCGAGGTGGGGCGGTCTGGTATTCGGCTTGAGTTGCCTCTTTATCCAGACAGAGTTGTCGATGACCTGCCGCATTGTGTGATGATGGTACGGGCTCCAACGCCTTGTCATCAGACTGAGGTAGCGATATATGCTTCGGGTAGCTTTTGGCTGGGCCACTAAGGCCGTATTCTTCGGCAGCCAGGACTTCAGTTCATCTGTCGTTGAGTAGGTCTTGGTCATCTTGAAGCTGCCGCTGCTTCTTTTTCAGGCTCCTCGCAGTAGCTATTAGCCTGCGCTTGAAGCGCTCCTGCTCGAGGGGTTCTTCGGGTACGATCAAGTCGTCGTTGCCGAGGCTTACATCGTCTTCAGAGAGCGGAAGGTAGTTATCGTCCTTTGAATTGTCGCTGGGCAGGGCCTGTTCATCGGGCTGGCTTGCCCATTTACTTGTTCTTCCTGTTCAGATCTTGCTCCAACAGGGTCTTCATTGTATTTGGCGTTGTCCTGAGTACTTTTTCCTCCGATGCTAGCGTTGCTGCGATGTGACTTGGAGCGGCGTTTAGGGCACGGTATTTAGACTGTATCTCAAGGTTTATTCTCAACTGGGTCTCCTTTGTCATCGTCGCCAGCTTTTTTAAGTGTGTCAACCATGTACACGTTGTACGAGAGGGTGGCCATCCCACGTCTGGTAACTAGCGGGTCTTGGCCTTGCTCCTTGTAGGCATTGTCGTTTATACCGTCAATGTCTTCGGAGCCATTATCAGGCATGTGGGTTAAGTCCTCGACAGTGGCTATGACATGGGTGGCGGGTCGGAAGCGAAATTCTCCATTATCAGCCTCTAGCTCGAACCGGACATAGTTGGTGTGAGTCCCCTTGAGGACATGTTTTTAATGAATTTAGCACATCACCCAAGGGCGAGTGTTGGAAGACATATGCGGCGCTGAACTTGAAGATCGATGACCGATCCAGCTCGGTGCCTGCAGGCGTATGCGGTTCGGAATTTATAGCCGGAAACGAGTCCGAAATTCCGTTGACGCAGATATTCCCTGGTGTTGAGTCAGCGGCTCCAACGCCGCGGACTCTATGGCTTCGGATGGTGCAATCTGCTCCGGATCTATGGTCGTAGCAGTTACAAGAACCATCTCCTGAATCTAGTCCAATGACAGATTTAAGTCATGTTCATCGGAGCGAGGTGGAGCGATCGCTGCGGTCTCAAATCCATTGAAGATCAAGTCTCCACGGATATCCGCGATGTAGTTCAGGCTTCCAAATCTGACCTGGTGGCCAGGGGCGTAGATATCAATCTGCTCCAGATGGCCGAGCGAGTTAGCCCACAGTACAAAGCCACTGAATACGAAAATCTGTCCAAGAAGGAAGGTTTCTCCTTGGACAGCGTCACTATAGACGATCGAAGGGGCCATTGAACCTTTAAATCGGCGGCCTGATGGGACTCTCAATGAAAGCACCAATGTCGGTTGTCAAAGCAGCGGATCTCGGGTAGTGGGTCCCCAAAGCTGTGCGTCTAAGGTCGATGGTTGCGGAGGCAGGGGACACGATGTTTACCCAGGTTGGGCCCTCTCTATGGAGGTAATACCCTACTTCACCTTGATTGATCTTGATGAATATGAGTGTTACAAGACTTGATCTACCACGAGATTGTAATGGCTAAACCCTAGAAGTCTAGCATGTATGACTATGGTAATGAATATATATATATATATATATATATATATATATATATATATATATATATATATATATATATATATATATCCTTCGGACTAACCCCTCCGGTTTTATAGACACCGAGGGATCTAGGGTTATATAAGTCGGTTACATAAGAAGGAATCTTCATAGCTGGTGCATAAGCTTGCCTTCCACGCCGAGAGTCCAATCGAGACACAGGTGCGATCTTGACCTTCGTGTCTTCACATATCGGTCAGGCCCATGGATAACAGGCGGGCCTTGAGAACCTTAGTCAGGACTCCCTCACTCCCTTAGCGTTCATTGTCGGGGTGTAACCGCCGGCGCCCAAGTTCGTCTCCTCCTCCTCCATGGGAATGGGCTCGGTGGTGGATGCCCTTGCCGGGGACGCCCCTCGGGGCAGCATGGTCAAGGGGGGCGGCGTGTTGGGGGTGGCCCTCGGCGGCTCCTCCTGCTGCCGTTCTTCTCCTACGAAACCCGGCAAGATCAGCTTCAAAGAATCACACCCCAAGGTTCATCAATGGAGGAGTAAGTGATAGACTTATGCTGGGGGATGAAGCGGGCGCTGCGCCTGGGGCTGCTCTCCGGGCTGCTTTCCACCACCAGCGGCGTGCTCGAGGTGCCCGCCGAGGGCTGGCTGCCGGATGAGGCCCTGGCTCTCTTCGCCACCCTCTGGGCCAGTGTCTCCCTGTCCCTGCGAAGATGAAAACAAGTCAAGAAAACAAAGCAGTCTGAAGGGTCAGAAAAGATGAAGGGCAAGATGCTTACTCATTCTCCTCTTCCTCTTCTTCTGGTTTCCTCTTCCTCCTTGGGCTGAGAGATCCAAGGTCGAAGACGACCTCCCTGTCGACATCCAGCGGGAGGAGGAGGCGGGTGGAGTCGAGGCGCTTTGGCGAAGAAAGATCACCTTCCTCTTGACACATGGCCTTCACCACCTTCTTGCTGCCTTGCGTCCTCGTCGAGCACCACGGACTCCCTGGAATTCTTGCTGCTGCTCGATCCTGCCGGGCGGACCCGGCTCCCAGGCTGGCCCGTCGCGAGACAGCCCTTCTCTCCAAGGCCGGAGGATCGTCAGCCTCGGCCTCCTTGGTCGACTCGTCGACCACGTCTTCAATGAGAGGGCCCCCGGTGTCGGTGCTGCTGGCCTCCCCAGCGGACTCCGCCCACCCGGCGAGCTCCTTCTCCTCGGCGGCAGCCTCAACCTCGTCCCCCATGTGGCCGGCGCTGCTAGTCTCCTTGGTGATCTCCGCCTCCGCCGCCCTGGCGGCGATGTAGTCCAACTCCACCTGGCTAGTGTCCTGGACGAGCAATGGCTCGGCACGGACGTACCTCTCCGACAGGCTGTCGAAGAACTCCTGCACCTGATCCGCCCCCGGCTCGGCCCAATTCGGGTCAAGGCCGTGCGTATTGAAATCCCGCATCATGGTGATGGTGTTGGTTCGGCGGGAGTTGTTGCTCAGCGGGACAACTCCCGCCGGCAGCCCGAACAAGGGCCCCTTTAGCCGGCGTTACAGGAGCAGGGTCCCAGGACTTGCTGCGTCGCGGCCTGGCGTGGCTAAGCGGTGGGCCGTACAGCCCATCTTCATCAACAAAGCATTCAAGACCCTCGCGAGGGGTCAAGCCTCGCGAGGCGGATGATGCAAGACCTCCTAAGGAGTGGCCTAGCCAGGCAGGCTCACGAGGAGCGGAGAATCAAGGCGAGCCAAACCTCACGAGGCTCTCGTGACGTGAGCCATGACGATCGGCGCCAGGCGGGCGCCAGCACGCGCAACGTCCTTGTTTCCCCATTAGTGCTAAAGAGGCCAGCGCAGGCGAGGAGTACCGAGGCATCAGGCAAATGTTGCCATATCAGTGCAACGAGACCAAGACCAGAAGGACGGCAGGCTGGAGGTCACCGTGGAGCCCAAGACGGCGTCACCACCAGATCCAGGCGGCACGGGCTTAAGGAGAGCTTGTACTAGTTGTCACCCTTCAAATTTGCCCGCCGTTGTTGGCTCCCTTCCTGCTCAATATGCGAGAGGACCAGGGCCTATATAAGTAGAGCTAGGCACCACAGTAGGGGCATCTCGGCTGCATCTTAGCTTGATCTGATATGATCGGGTCCTCACCCACACAAGTTCGTCGAGCACAAGAACACCTCAACCTCAGGAGGCTGTTCTTCCCCTTGTACTGTTCACCATCAGCCCAAGAGGCAATCCACCACCACCACAATGGAGTAGGGTATTACACCACAATGGTGGCCCGAACCAGTAAAAATCTCGTGTCTTTCTGTGTTGCGAGTTCGTTGAGTTTGTCCGCGAGATCTTAGTGAGCTAGGGCATAGATCGGTAGGAGGGAAAGACTTCGCGCGCACCCCAAAGTTCGAACCTTAAGGGTTTGCCGGAACCCCACATCCAACATTTGGCGCGCCAGGTAGGGGTGCGCCAGACTCTTCCTCGACAATCGACCTGCTGACGCTCCACGGTCAAGATGTCCGGCGACCCAAGAGCTGACTCCGACCGCTGGGCAGCCTGGCCGGCCCGAGCGATGACGCCCGCTCATGAAGACCTCAACCCCAAGCTCCAGGCGGCACGGGCGTCGTCCAATGCTGCAGGGCGCGGGCGGCGCGGCCAGGCGTCGTCCACCCTCACTCCATGATAGGTACCAGCCGCTGCAAGGGCAGCAAGCCACGCCACGGCAACAGCGCTGCACTTTCATGGCGAGCGAGCAAACATCGGCGGCACTCACCGTGGCAAAGGAGCTGCTGCGTGCGGCTGATCGAGCGGCAGGATCGCTCTTTGGAATCGTTCTGAGCTGCTGGATCACGGTGGCCTCGGGGCGCCGCCTTTACGCTATCGGCTCCTTCTCGAGCCGTTACGAGGGACTCATGGCGGGCCTCGCCGCAACCATGCACCGTTAGCGCATGGGGAGCCGTCAACAACAGCGGCGGCGGTGCGAAGGCTCGCCGCCCCCACCGCCCGCAACAAGCAGGCCGGCGTCGCCTCCCATGGTCCCGCGAGATGCCGCGCTCTTGTCCTCGGGGCGCCCGCTGGGGCGGGCAACATGGGTGTGGGGAACTCGGCGAGGTGTTGAGAACAGCCCGAAGCCTCGTGCCCGCATGGCGGACGAGGAGTACACGGAGGGCGACCCGGCTCATTCGTTGGAGAAGATTGGGAAGAAGGGCGCTAGGAGTGAAGCCTTCCGAGGGCAGCGGAAACCACAATGACCACATGTGCAGCGACCACTGAGGTACCCTGATCCCTCGAGGAGCAAGCTTCGCTAACCATGAGTCGCGGGAGGAACATATCACCTAGCGGCCGGCGGCTCGGCTCGGCCTCCACCTGCACAGGGGATCGCGTTAGGGGCTGCAAGAGAGGGTGGGAGCCAGGCCCCTCTCCACGGTCTGTGACCGGGGACATCAGTGGGCCCTCTGCCGGGGTGGCTTTGACGGCCCTTCCCCCGACAGAGGACCTGTGGTCGCCGGGGGCACCGCTGGCGTCCCCTTTCCCTCTTTTGTGTCGTCCTGGTAGCTGGTCAGCTCAAAGGAGGTCAAGGGTGGCGCAAGGCGGGGCCCTCGTCTGGCGATATGAAGCAATGCAGTACACATGTGAAGAAGGCCGGTGTACGTGAAGCTTCCGCCCGTGACACTCTCACGTAATAATGAGTTGGGGCTGTACCGCCCGAGTCTCGAGGTGCGGCCTCGAGCCGGGGCTCCCTCCCGGACCTAGTGGCAGCACTTAGCTCACGCTGGTGAAAGACTTCGAAGACCAGAAGACTAGACTAGGTGCGGACGGCCTTTTGCTTTGGATCTCTCTTTCTGTATCTTAGCTTTCTGGATCTGGATTTAAGTTGAAGCCGAGTTTTTATCGATGAGCGCAGGGGGTGCCTTTTCTCGTTCGAGCAATTTCTTGCTTCCTGGATCTCGTTTAAATGCAGGACTCATGTCAGGCGCCTTCCCTCAAGAGCTCCTCGCGAGGACTGCCTGGCAGCGCAGCGCACCAAGCCTGCAGTATGCAGCTAGTGCTCACCTCTTGTGGGGCCCTTTACATCGAGGACAACAAGCTCCATGAGATTCTGAAACTTCGTCGCCTCGCGACCCAGATCGAAGCTGGCACTGACTAAGGTAAACCATGATGGAAAACTCACCCACGGATTCACGAGTCCACGAGGGCACATACTCAATATCACATAGAAAATTAAAGATTGAAACTTGCTTACATGAGGGGCTCCCCCTCTCAAAATGCTCTTACAAGTTTTCCAAGGGCCAAGCCTGAGTTTTGTGTACAGGGTGAAACGACAGGAGAACATGGGATCAGCCAGAAATGTCACTCGCTACATCACCCTCGGACGCGTCGCTCGCGTCGTCATCATCCTCGTCGGCACCATCACCACCGTCGGCGACACCCCCATTGCCGTCGTCAACCACGTCTCCTTCATCCGCAACGACCATCACCACGTTGTCCTCCAAAGTGAAGGCCCTGACTAACGCGTCCACATTGTCCTCAACCAGCGCAGTGTGCCCGACGGCCATGGAGTGCGAGGCGATGGCGGCATCAAACAAAGTTGGGGTTGGCATTGAAGGTGGTGAAGACACGGGAGAAAGCGCTCAAGCAGGCCCACGACCCTCTCCTCCTGGCGAGGCGAGCTCTGTCGGATCGGGCCTCGAGCGCGTCCTGCGTCGGGGAAGAAGGTCAGGTGGCTGGCATAGTCATTCGAGTGAGGGGTCGGTGCGTCCTCATTGCAGATATGGCCCAGGGAGGTATTGGCTCTGTTCCGGAGATCCTGAGCATGGGGGCATGCTCGCGCTCCAACATTCATCGTTGGAGCACTTCCTCCCTGTTTTGCCGTGCGACGGCCTCAGCGTCATCAACCCGCTTCCGAAGAGAAAGCAGCTCGGCGCGGGCGGAGGCCAAGTCCGCCTGCGCCGTAACCAGGGCGGTAGCGGTGGCCTCCGCACGCCTCTCAGCCTCATCCAACCTGGGACTGAGGGCAGCAGCCCTGCCCGCACCCTCCGTACCTGTGAGCTTCAACTTCAAGTCATACCTTCTCTCCAGGTCTGCGCGGACCTCGGCCACCCGGCGGTCCACCTCCTCTGGACCACAGCCTCGCGAACCCGGCGCATCTTACGCACAGGTAACAGCGCTCCCTCGTCTCCAATTGCTCAAGCTCGAGGCTGCGCTCCACGGCCTCCAGCGCCAACGCCTCCTCGCGCTTCCGGATCTCTTCCTCCTCGGTAGGTGTCCCCCTCAGCGACGCAAGGGCGGCTCTGCGCGCCTCCACCTGCTGCTCCAGGGACACACTCCAGGCGTGGAACTCCCACGCGCGTTTCTTCGCGGCCTCGCGACGACGGTCGGCCTCATAAGCCTCCTCCAAGGCTCGGGAGCAAGCCTCGCGGGAAACCTTGAGAGACGCTTCAGCTTTCGCATTGTCAAGATCACGCTGGTAGCGGCCGAGGTTGATAGCCACCCTCAGCTTGCACCAATCCTCCACCAACCGGAGACCTTCAGCTTCAAGGCGCGAGTCGACACCCACGAGCTCTTCACCAAGTCGACTCATTGCGCCCATTGCCTCCTGGAAGAGCTCGTGACGAACTACGCTCTGCCCGCGCTCGAGCTTGAACGCTCGGTCCACATCGCCCTCCACCTCGGGGGCTGCGGGCGGGGCACCAAGCGGCTCACCACCTCTCGGCAGGGGGTTGGGGGTTGGCGCTGCAACTGACGTCAACCAATCCTCGCGAGGAGCCCAAGCCAATCGGGGCTCGCTGCTTGAAGAGGAACCGAAGACCGAAGCCAACCAGCTGCTGTCCATGACCAAAGGAGGGGTCTTGGGCACGCCCCCCAAGCTCCACACCAGACTGTTGGGGAGGGGTGACAAAGCCGCAGGCTCAGCACGCCATGAAGGCAGAAACACTCCCTCAATCGACCCTGCTCCAGGTGTGGCAGGCGGACCAGGAACGCTCAAGGTAGATGGGGGAGTTGAGGAAGGAGGAGGCCGCTTCTCAAAAGACGCAACAGCTTCAACAGAAGGATCCCTAAAGGACTGACGTCAAGATAAGAAGACTACATGCAAGAAGCCATGACAATAAGATATTTACGCGTCAATGGCGATGTACTTTCGGCGCTTCAACGGCTCGAAGATATTGCTGCCGCTAGAGGATCCTTTCCTCTTACGGAGCTCCTCGAAGTCCACGCAAAGACGACCGAAGCGCTAGACGTGACGGCTGGTGCGCAACGGGGCCGAAGAAGAGTTGGGAAGGATAGCTTCAGGGGTGCCCGGCTGCAGCGAGCAGCCGAGCACCATCTCACCACAACCTCCCGAGGCTCCTGGAGCCTTGGCCTCGGGAGCTGCGTGCCGCGTCTCCTCAGTGACCGACGCCTCAGGACGGGGGTTGCAAGCCCCCGAGGAAGACGCCCCAGGATCACCACTCGGCATGTGCTCCTCAGCACTCGAGCCACCGGCCCCCATCGGATATCGCCCTCCCGCACCTTCACCTGGGGCGAGCTCGGCACCGGCGGCGAGGAAGGGAACCACGACGATGGGGTTCTCGCGGGACCCCACCAGGCCGATTGGGCACGGCCCCCACACATCAAAGGAAGGCATGCTCGCGGCAAACGCGGCTTTGTTCTCGCATCGGTACAGCAGGCAGCTATTCCTGGGCATGTCGTCAAGCGGAGGACACCGATAGGATCGTGAGCACCGTTCGCGCGCCGCAGAGAAGCCCTTCTCCTGAAACCTCATATGGTCACAGCTCTTGAGCAAGTCCCACGCCAGGCGGGAGTGGCGGCTGAAGCGGGCGACTCGGCAACAGCGAACTCCTTCACCACCATAGGCGCAGTCACGCCGCGGTCCTTCAATCTCCTCGGCCTGGCCCAGACGGGGGCAAGGCGGGGCCTCGTGAGCTTCTCATGGCCCCAGCCGGAGGTTGGAACAGCAGGTCCCGCCGGAGCTTGGAGCAGAGGGCTGAGCACGCCGGCGTCAACAAACACCCATCGTGTACGGAACTTGCTCGTGGATGAAGGAAGTTCGAAGTCAATCCCACGCCCATGATCCGACCACGGCTTGGAAGCCGCTTTTAGAGCTCTGCTGGGGACTGGTCGAATGCAATGAGAAGAAATGGCGGAGGAGGGCCACGGAAGGGCGATGCCCACCATGGCCTCGCACAAGAAGCGAGAGCGGCAAGAAGGGTCCTGATTGAGGTCGAGATGAAGCATGTGGATCTGATAATGCTCGAGCACCGCATTGAAGAAGGCGGAGAAGGGAGGAATCAGGCCAGCCCAGAGGGCGTCTATAAAGATCGGGACCTCAGTGGCTGCTCGTGCCATGCGAGTGTGAGACGTGGGCCAAGCCACCGTCTCTCCCCACTCGTTGAAACTGGAGGCAAGCATGGGGCGCTCCTTGTCCATGGCCTCGTCGTTGAGCACCGAGGCGGCCGGCGCTTGAGCTCAAGGGCCGGGCGCGATTGGCAAAACGAGGTTTCTTCCCCTTTTCAGCCTGTTTCGGCACCATGGTGATGAAGCAGGTGGAGCACAAGTCAGATTGGAAGGGCAAAGCACGGCCTCGAAGAAGCAAGGAGATTGGAGAAGCCAGGCGTGGGCGAAGGAAGAATAACTGTGTGAGATACGAAGTCGCTGGCCAGGCGGATTCAAGGGCAGCGTGGGGAAGCGGGCGCCCGCGTCCAATCAACCGCCATCGTCAGCAGAGCCCCTTGAGCTTTGGGGCCAGCGGCGCTCATACTTCACCCTTGGCCGCCGTGAAGCCAAGCCAGCGCCTGCCAGGCCGGGGCTCTTGTCGACATTCAGGAGCAGGGGTCCCAGGACTTGCTGCTGCGGCCGCAGGCGTGGCTAAGCCAGCGGGCCGTAGAGCCCATCTTCATCAACAAAGCATTCAAGACCCTCAAGAGGGGCCAAGCCTTGCGAGGCGGACGATGCAAGACCTCCTCAGGAGTGGCCTATCCAGGCGGGCTCACGGGGAGCAGAGATATCAAGGTGAGCCAAACCTCACGAGGCTCTCATGACGTGAGCCATGACGATCGGCGCCCGGCCGAGGCGCCCGGCAGCATGGCGTTCTTGTTCCGTTTACGTGCTAAAGAGGACAGCGCGGGCGAGTACCGATGCATCGGGCAAAGGTTGCCATATCGGTTACAATGAGACCAGAAACGAAGAACGGCGGGGCGAGAGGTCACCGTGGAGCCCAAGACGGCGTCACCACCAGAGCCTTTTGCAGGCGAAGACTGCTTTTGTTAGGATAGATTAACTAGGTGCCCCCCTTCAAATTTGCCCGCCGTTGTTGGCTCCCTTCCCGCTCAATATTTGGGGAGAGGACCAGGGCCTATATAAGTAGAGCTAGCCACCACAGTAGGGGCTTCTCGGTTGCATCTTAGCTTGATCCGATCTGATTGGGTCCTCACCCACACAAATTCGTCGAGCACAAGAACACCTCAACCTCAGGAGGCTGTTCTTCCCCTTGTACTGCTCACCATCAACCCAAGAGGCAATCCACCACCACCACACTGGAGTAGGGTATTTGAAAGTGCAACTATCCCTAGGTGGTTTTGGTAATTCCTAACAACATATAGCTCATTGAGCTAACATCATTCCAAGATGAATATTTCAGGAAAAGCTCAATGGATGGCATGTCATGGATGAGAAATGTTGATCCCTCAAAATGCTAAGGATAAAAGGATTGGCTCAAGCTCAAAAGCTCAAGACTCTACATTTTATATTTTAGTGATCCAAGATCACACTGAGTCCATAGGAAAAGCCAATACTATCAAGGAGGGATGAGGTGTTGCTTAATGAATTTCTTGCTCTACACTGCTTAGTGATATGCTCCAAAACCCTCAACTACTTTCTCATATCCACATATGACCTAAACCAAAAGTCAAACTCGGCCCTACCGATTCTTTCTACCCGGCGCCACCGAGTTCAAATGTCATAGCCACTGCCACAAACCCTAGGCAAATCGGTCTCACCGATAGGGATCTCGGTCCCACCGTGATGGGATTGTAATCTCTCTGTTTCCCTTCCTAACATTTCGGTACCACCAAGATGAGCGATCGGTCCCACCGAGATTGCAATATAAACTCTTTGTTTCCCTTTCGTAACATTTCGGTCTCACCGAAATGAGCGAATCGGTCCCACCGAGTTTACCTGACCAACTCTCTAGTTAGCTTTTTACCAAAATCGGTCTCACGAGTTTTTATGTCAGTCTCACCGAGATTACGTTATGCCTAACCCTAACCATATCGGTCCTACCGAGTTGCATGTCGGTCCCACGAAAATCCTAGCGGTCACTAGATTTGCTGAATCGGTCCGGCCGAGTTTATCAATTCGGTCCCACGAGTTTGGCAGGTTGTGTGTAGCAGTTAGATTTTGTGTGGAGGCTATATATACCCTCCACCTCCTCTTCATTTGTAAAGAGAGCCATCGAACAAACCTACACTTCCAACTTGCTGTTTTACGAGAAGAACCACCTACTCATGTGTTGAGGCCAAGATATTCCATTCCTACCATATGAATCTTGATCTCTAGCCTTCCCCAAGTTGCTTTCCTCAAATCTTCTTTCCACCAAATCCAAATCCGTGAGAGAGAGTTGAGTGTTGGGGAGACTATCATTTGAAGAACAAGAGCAAGGAGTTCATCATCAACACACCATTTGTTACTTCTTGGAGAGTGGTGTCTCCTAGATTGGCTAGGTGTCACTTGGGAGCCTCCGACAAGATTGTGGAGTTGAACCAAGGAGTTTGTAAGGGCAAGGAGATCGCCTACTTCGTGAAGATCTACCGCTAGTGAGGCAAGTCCTTCGTGGGCAACGGCCATGGTGGGATAGACAAGGTTGCTTCTTCATGGACCCTTCGTGGGTGGAGCCCTCCGTGGACTCGCGCAACCGTTACCCTTTGTGGGTTGAAGTCTCCATCAACGTGGATGTACGATAGCACCACCTATCGAAACCATGACAAAAACATCTGTGTCTCCAATTGCGTTTGAATTCTCCAAACCCTTCCCCTTTACATTCTTGCAAGTTGCATGCTTTACTTTCCGCTGCTCATATACTCTTTGCATGCTTGACTTGTGCTAAGATAGCTAAAATCTTCCAAAGACTAAAATTGGATAAGTTTTTATTTGGTCAAGTAGTCTAATCACCCCCCTCTAGACATACTTTCGATCCTACAAGTGGTATCAGAGCTTTAGTCTCCATTTGCTTTGATTTCCATAGCTTTTGCTGGTCATAGCCTTGGTTTCACAACCTAGGAGAGTATGGCGTCTAGCGAGGTAAATTATCACCGTAGAGGTCCTTACTTTGATGGTACTAATTTTGCTAGTTGGAAGCATAAGATGAAAATGCATATTCTGGACATAACCTCGCCGTTTGGGCTATTGTGTGTATTGGCTTGCAAGGTGAGTTCTTTGATGGGAGAGAACCAAACCGTGAAGCTAGTGCGGAAGAGTTGAAGATGCTGCAATACAACGCTCAAGCTTGTGATATCCTCTTCAACGGATTGTGCCCCGAAGAATTCAACAAAGTCAGTCGTCTTGAGAATGCAAAGGAAATTCGGGATACTTTGATTGATATGCATGAAGGTACCGACTCCATCAAGGAATCCAAGTTGGGTGTGCTCCAAAGTCAACTTGACAAGCTCAAAATGAAGGATGGTGAAGGTGTCGCTGAAATGTACTCTAGGCTTGCTCTTATCACAAATGAGATTGCCGGCTTAGGAAGTGAAGAGACGACCGACAAATTCATCATCAAGAAGATCCTAAGAGCTTTGGATGGAAAATATGATACCGTGTGCACATTGATCCAAATGATGCCCAATTACAAAGATCTCAAGCCAGCGAAGTCATTGGAAGAATTGTTGCTCATGAGATGTCACTCAAGGATAAGGAGGAACTTCACAACAAGTCAAGTGGTGCTTACAAAGCCTCATGTGAAGCCCCACATCATCAAGTGAAAACAAACCTTCAATGAAGAATTGAGATTAATGGTGAAGAACTTCAACAAATTCTACAAGAGTAGAAGCAAAGAGAGAAGATCAAGTCAAGGTCCTACAATGACAAAAGATCTTCTAGTCGGTAGCGTAATTGCTAAAATTGTGGAAGACCGGACACTATTCAATGAGTGTCGACACCCTACAAAAGAAGAAGATTCTCCAAAAGAAGAAGTGGAAGAAGAATCACCACCAAGAGAGAAGGAGTAGAGATGATCGTTATGAGCGAAGACCCTCACGGAGAAGCAAGGATTAGGAAAGGAAGGACAAGTCATCAAGGAGCTACACAAAGCGAAGACATCAAGCTCATGTTGGTGAATGGGTATCGGATCCGACTCGAAAATCACTCAGAGAAGTTATCACTCCGACTCGAATATACTCAAGATGAAGGTGTTGCGGTCTAGCACTTGTGTCAACCAACTCCTATGACATATTTGATTCACCTAATGAAGGAATTGGAAGATGCTTCATGGCTAAAGGCCCAAAGGTAACACACCCAGTATGTTGATTTCAATAGTGATGAAGATGACTTGCTAGGTGATGATGATTTACTTGTTGACAACTCTAGTGATGAATACTATGATGAAGCGTCAATTAATCATGCTAATCAAGATAAAACGAATGACAATGATAAGGAGAAGATTGAGCTTCTAACTAAAGAACTAAACACTCTTAAGTTAGCTCATGAAACTATCTTAGAAGATCATCGAGAACTTTTAAGGACTCATGAGAAGTTACGCTTTGAAAAGCTCAATCTTGAGAAAGAGCATGAGTTCTTAAAGGCAATCAATGATGATCTTCATAAGAAAAGTTCTTCTTACATTGCCAAGCGTTTACTCTTATCTACGTACATGCCTCAAGTCAAGTCTAGTAACAAGAACAAGAAGGATTCTTCCTCTAGTAGTAACAATAGTCATGCTAAATCAAATCTTGTTGCTTCTAGTAGTTCTCTTGATTCCACTAATGATTCTCTTAGCCAAGTTACACTTGAGAAAGAAAATAGCTTATTGAAGGAATTATAGAAAGGTGTTTACAAGAGCCTTGCGGGAGTAAGCAATTTGAGGAAATTATGCATAAGCAAGGAAGGCACCGGAAGAACCAAGGTGTTGGTTTTGAATGAAAGTTCAATGCCAATGGAGTTGAGTGGGAAGAAGATCAATATCCCAAGGCGAAGTTTGTTCCTCAACAAGAAAGTATGATCCTACTTCCTTGAGGGACACAAGCTCAAGATGATCTTCCACCACAAGACCACAAGAAAAAAGGCAAGGACAAGCTTCAAGAGAAATTGATGCATTTGAAGAAGCTCCTAAGGCCTTGGTCAAGTGGGTTCCCAAGACTACGACAAGTTCTACTTCATCAAATGCGACTACAACTCCAAGGATTCCCATCAAGATGATGTGGATCGAAGAAGAAGAACTAGAGAGTTCTTGAGGGTGACTCCGCCAACATATTTCACTCATATTATTTTGGCAACAACGAGTGCAATCAACTTCCACATCTTGAACTAGTTCAAGGAGTCACAAACCCTCTTGTTGGTAAGACAAGGGAAAAGGTAACCTAATGCTTTCATAGACATCATCTTATGTGTGCATCACTCTATGTCTATGGATATCCTTGTTTGTTCCTTGTGGGACTAACCCGTGTAGGTATGAAAGTGCAGCTCACTCCAAAGGATTGCTCCAAATGATCTTCATCAACATTGAGCATCCACATCTTCAACACCTACATGAAGTCATCATCGACAAAACCCAAGGTTAGTTCATCCCTCTAAGGGGGGATCTCACATCTAGGGGGAGCTTTACTCTAAAAATTGAGCTAAAGAAACTCTAATGGTGTGAACACATCAATGCATTATATAAAAGTGGTAACCCCACTTGAGCTTAAACGATGAGTATGAGCTATGATCAAATGTTCTCATTTGACTCCTAAGTCAATATACTCATATATAGATGACCTAGTCATCGCCAGTTGCTTGATAGATGCTAGAATTGTTTGTGCATGCTTTGTCACATATTTCATTTGCTATTTTATTGTGTGAGCATGTTGGTTGCATATTTTACTCATTCGAGGACATCCACTTGTTGTTTTGATTGATTGGTTTCTTTTTCTTTTGCCAAGTGGATGGACAAGAATGCCTAAGAACCTTCTCTAGCTATCTATGCTCTTCTCGTCTCAAACTCTATTAATGCTACATCACAAAATTTGATCAAGTCAGATTCGAACCACTCTGTGTGAGGAGCACTTGGAGTCCCCGATTCATCATAGACTTAAACTTCCAAAACTTCTTTGTGTGTTTCGGTCGACCGATTCCTCCATTTCGGTCATCTGAGATCACTAAGTCGATCTAGGTTTTCAATCTCGGTGCAACCGATTTGAACTTTGGTCACACCGAGTTCTTTATGTATCAGCGATTATGCATCTCGGTGCCACCGAGTTGTTCCACTCGATCACACCGATAGGGTCGGGCTATATATACTCACGGGCAAAAATTTGGAAACTTTCTCCAAACCCCTTCGTCTGCTCATAGCTCGCTCTGCCTCCAGGGTCTCCGGATCGTCCTCCTCATCGCCAGCCGCCTCCAGTCGCTGGTCTCCGCCGCCGTCAACAGAATTCAACCCCGCCGTTGCCGCTGTAGCAAGTTCATCGCCGAACTAGGGTATGGACTCGATCACAGTGCTATCCCCGTCCGATTCCTAGCACATTGTGTTCATCATGATTCTTGCCACGATTGAAACTATTCTATCCGGTCAAAACACTCGTAGATTAGAGATGAATTGAAAATTTAGGGTTAGGTTTCATGAAACCATCTTGGACCCACCGAGTTGCAAAACTTCGGTTCCACCGATCGGCTAAGGCCATTGCACATGTGATTCTCGGTCGACCAAGAATTGCAAATCGGTGTGACGAGTTCAGGACTTTGTGAAACCCTAGCAGTCTCGGTGCCACGAGCTGTGACTCGGTCTGACCGAGTTCACTAGTTTATGTTCCAAAAGCTGCTTCGGTATCACTGAGTTTACAAATCGGTTGATCTGAAATGCTTTCTGTGGAAAACTAAAACTAAGTTTTTGGCTCATTCTTTTGCAAAAATCTCTGTATTTTGTGATGCTCATCCACTCTATCTCATCTATATCTATTCACAGGGTCTCTAGTCAGTGTTTGCAACATGTCTGATCAAAGTGACAGCCAAAACAAGTCAGAGGAGTAGATTCAGATGAGTGAGGGCACTAGTCCCTCTAGCAGCTCAGATGAGGGTAGCAGAAGCACTCCCAGCAACTTGCCCAAAGCTGCCACCAGGGCCAGAAGGAAGAGAACCTCAGAATCTGAGGATGAAGACTATGTGGCAGTAGAGGATGAGGCCATTTCCAAGAAAAAGGTGCTCAAGAAAGAATATAGCTCAGCTGCAGCAGCTAAGCGGTCTGAAGACCAAAGGCCAGCGGGAAGACAACCCATGTCTAAAGCGAGCCTCCACTCAAGCATCTTTGGAATCTGAACCCAAAGAGGCTCTGCGAAATGAAGAAGAGAAAGGAAAGGGTCGGGAAGACCATGACGGAGTTATTGGAAAGCCTTCCATGATGGAAGAAGAGGAAGAAGAAGTGGTTCTTGCACCAGCACCCAAGGCTCGAAGCTTATGGGTGATGCTATTAAGTCGAGGGCTGCATCATCAAAGCCCAAAGAAGCACCAAAGCTGTCTCCAAACCAAAGATTGCACCAAAGAGGAATACCAGAAACATATCTGCTGCTGAGAAGAACAAGGCCCCAGTGCCTGAGATTGTTGCTGAAGAAGAAGAAGATGAAGAGCATATCCTGAGAAAGTTGAAGCCAAAGATTCTAGACCACAATGATGCTCATCCTGTGGCTGAAAACATGAAGATTAGGAGAGACTCAGGTGCTGCCGGAGTTCGTCGTGTGGTCGGTGGAGCCTACTAGCACCTGGCTCCAGCTCCCCCGCTTCTTCCTGGGTGAACTTCCGCCCGCCTCTCCGGGCGGCCTCTGGCTTCAGGAGGACGGTTGTTGCAGCCGGGCTTCACAGGTTTATTGGAGGTCTCCGTCGCGGGAGTGTGGCCACGACCCATGGTGGCGACGTTTACCTGTATGTGCCTGAGCAGTGCACCTGCACTTCAAGTTCGGCAGCAGCGCCACCCTCTCGTGAGGTGTTGGAGAAAAACGGGCCTTGCCAGAGTGCTGCCCGAGCGATGACCACGGCCGTGGACCCAGCCCAGCGATGATCGGGATGAAGATGGCCAGGCGAGCGCATTGTCGGCGGCGCTTCGGGGCTCGTCGAGCTTGGAGGCTCTCCTTGGACAGCAGCTCCTCCAGCGGTGGCGCGACCAGCCCGTCTTGTCGCGCCCTTTGGAGGGAGGTGAAGCGAGGAGGAGTCTGGCTGAGCTCCGTGGCGGTCACGGGCCTTCGCCCATGAGTTGGCGCCGGGTGAGTTGTGCCTATTTTGTTTTCTCCCTTCCCTCATAAAGAAAGTAGTGTAGGGCCCCATGAGGCGTCTTGAACTATTCTTTATTAATTACCATGCTGTTTCCGCCATTTTTGTGTTATGCTTTTATGCCGTATGCCCGCGTGCAAGAATCACTTAGCTCGGGGGGCCTGTCGCGGTCTTTGCTTCCCGAGGCCGAGGCCTCGTCGAGTGCTCCATGCCCTGCAGGGATTAATTAGGAGGGGTAGCTTCCGGCCTTGGTTGCGGAGGCGACCGACCCAGGTCATGTGTTTGCGTCGTGATGCCCGTGGGGCACGGACTGGGAGGGGTGTTCCCATAGTGGGCCTGGATAGGAAAGCTTCAACGACAAGGGCAGAAAACTCTTGCGAGGGTGCCCGCGTTGCTCCCTCGCGAGACTTGCGTGAGAGAAAACGAGGCAAGTGAGAGAAAAAGACAAAGAGTCACAAGCCAAGGGCGGCAACAACTTCAATAAAACTCCAAATAGAAACAAACAAGCCAACTGCAGAAAGCAAATGAAAAAGCCGCGTCCGGCACCTAATCTAGTCTTCGACGTCTTCTCACCGTTGTGAGCTAAGTGTTGCCCCTTTGGCGTGGGCGGGAGCCCGAGGCTGAGGCGGCGCTCTGAGACTCGAGGCGTGTACAGCCCCAACTCATTAATACGTGAGAGTGTCACGGGCGTGACTTCACGAGGCATTGGCCTTCTTCATAGGCTCGGGCCTTTCTCGGAAATGAGCTTCACGAGGCGTTTGCCTTCTTCCACGAGCTTGGGCCTTTCTCGGGAAATAGGCTTCACAGGCGTTGCCTTCTTCACGATCTCCGGGCCTTTCTCGGGAAAATGAGCTTCACATGCGTTTGCCTTCTTCACAGGCTCTGGGCCTTTCTCGGGAAAATGAGCTTCACAGGCGTTTGCCTTCCTCACAGGCTCCGGGCCTTTCTTCAAGGGTAGAACTTCCAGAGGTGCTGGATATTCCAGCGTTCGGGATGGGCACCCCCTCATGAAGTCTCAAGCGTGCGGGCCGGGCACTGAAACATGAACAACCTTGAACGGGCCCTCCCACATGGGAGAGAACTTATGCAACCCTTCCTTGGAGAGGACCCGTCTGAGCACGAGGTCCCCTACCTCAAGAGTCCTGGGACGGATATTGCGGAAGTGGTATCGCCGCAGCGCTTGTTGATACCTTGCCGCTCGCAGTGCGCCCTCTCGACGATGTTCCTCCCCCAGCACGAGATCCGTCCCCCGCATGGCGTCCTGTTGCGCCTCGTCAAGCGCCCACGACCCATGCGGGCGGCGCTGACCTCGTGAGGAGGGCGGCTTACGCTCCGTGAGCGAGGAAGAATGGGGTCTCGCCGGTTGGCTTGGCGCGGTCATGCGGATGGACCACTTCAGCGGCTGGGCTCGTCGTGCCAGCCCTGCGCGAGCCTCGGCTTCTTCTTGAAGGTCCTGGTTTTGAGGACCTTGGGACCTCGCGTTAGCTCGCTTCGGCCTGGTCGTTGCTCCGGTGGTGCGCCACGAGCGTATATATCTGCGTTCAAAATCGACCTGGTATGTTTTGAAGAGATTGCTAGTGAACTGCGAACCGTTAGCCGGTGATGATGCGGTTAGGCACCCAAACCGGCTCACGAGGCCTGATGAACTTGACCGCGAGCCTGCTTTGGGGCCAGTGCGGATAGCTTCAACCTCAGTCCACTTGGTGAACTTATCCTGGCGGCGTAGAGGTGGCGATAGCCCCTGGCGCCCGAGGCAGAGCCTAGAATGTCCAGCCCCAAACTGCGAATGGCCATGAGAGGGGTATAGTTGCAGACCTCCGCCGGTGATGGATGCTGCTTGGCGTGAAATTGGCAGAGCCTGCAAGCCTTTACCAGCTCAAGCTGCATCGGCTGAGTCTTGTGGGCGATAGAACCTGCTGCGAGCATGCCCTTAGCGAGGGTTCGCGATGACAGTGATGCCCACAGTCTCCACCGTGTATGTCTTCCAGCAATTCCTTCCCTTGCTCTCTAGGAATGCAGCGTAGGGACACGTCATTTGGCCGCCTCCGGTAAAGCTCTCCATCCACGATCACGATGGGCCGTGGCTTGCAGCGCCACATGCTCCGCCTCCTCCTCCTTCTCCGTGAGGGTCCCTGTGTCAAGTAGCTCTTGAGCTCTGTGATCCAGCACCCCTCCCGAGGCTCAAGCGCCGGGAGGCAGGCGTGCCCACGAGGCCGGGCGCGGGCAGGGGCTCCCGGCGGCGGTGAGGAGCTCCTCCCGAGGTTGTGCAGCGCTCGATAGTGATGGTGCGGCGAGGGCTGAAGAGTCGCTCTTGAAGGCGCCCGAGCTCTGAGGCGAGCGCTGGGCGCCCTCTTGGCGATGTTATCCGCCTCTGATTGGTGCCCATGAGGCTGTCTGTAACTCGGCCCCGAACTATATCTCCATCCTGCAAACCTCCGTGAGGTAGGCTTCCACGTGCTCGTCCTTGGCTCGTATATCTTGTTGGAGAAGTTGGCGAGGACTTGTGATCGCCCTTGATGATGGCGCTTTACCCCCAGCGGCTGCGGCTCTCGGGCCGGCTATTAGGCCTTCATATTACGCTATGTTGTTGGAGACCTTTTCCCGTCTTTGAGCGAGCTGCTGCAGTGTAATAGACTTGTCTGAGTAGGGGATCTGATCTGCGCTTGCCCAGCGCCATGTCGGAGAATGCCCGTCGAAGTACATGACCTGCCCGTCCGGTGCCTCACTCCCGGGAAGCGATCGGTCTTCGCCGCTTTGAGGCGGGTGCCTCAAATCCATTCTCCACGAACTCTGTAATCGGCCCCCTTGATGACTCTGGTTGTCTTGAATTCTAGCTGAAATGCTTGCAGTTCAATGTTCCACTCGGCGACTCTCCCAAGCGAGTTGGGGCTCTGAGCACCCTCTCGGAGGGTATCTTGAGATGACCTTGATGGGATGACCTTGGAAGTAGTCTTTGCAGCTTGCGTGAGGCTACCAATAAGCGAGGAGGAGTTTTGGGGCATGGGGTGCAGCGCCCTCGCATCCGTAGCACCGTCTTGACGAAGTGCTGGGTGCTCGATGAGAGTAGGAGTCTTGTGAGGCCCGTGCCCTCAGAAGGGTCAGGCGCCTCTGGTCGGCCAGAGCCCCAGGCGCTGGCTGCCTAGCACGACCTCTTGACCCCTAGGGCACCTTCACCTTAGGCTGGTTTCCATCTGCCGAGTCGTGACCTTCACGAGGCCTTCTTGGTCTGTGCCGCCATGGCGGGGCCGTGGCGGCGTGGCCAGCCTTGATCTGGCGCTCTTCTGAACCGCCACTAGAGCTGCTGTTGGCGGAGTAGGGTGTGGCGGCGAGTAGAGCACCGAGGGGCTCGAGTGGGCGTGGCGCGACCATCACGGGAGGGCTGGTGAGGTACCTCTTGAGTTCTTGGAATGCCTTGTCGGCCTCTTGACCCATTCAAGGGGCCTTCTTCTTCATCAGCTCGTTCCCCAACTTGGAGATGAAAAGTCCTAAGCAGTCCTACGCCTTGGGTGAGTTCTGCATTTCTCTGAGGGTCCTTGGCGGGCTCATGTCTTGGCTTTGACCTTTTCGGGTTGGCCTCGATGCCCCTATGGGACACGAGAAACCCGGGAGCTTGCAGGGGACTCCAAATCGCACTTCTCCGGGTTGAGCCGTAGATCCACTTTATCAAGGCTCATGAAGGTTTCTTCCAAATCTGTATCGGGGTTTTGCCTTAGAGACTTCACTCGATGTCATTGGCGTCGCCTCGGCATTCCTCCAGCTGTTGGCCCGAGCGATGTGCATCGGCCGCTGAAAGATCACGCCTGCGTTCGCAACCCAAGCGGCATGCAGGTATAGCAGTACACTCCGCGCGGGGTCGGAAAGCCGTTTTTCCCGTCTTCCACCGCCATCTTGATCTGGTGATAGCACGAGAAGGCATCCGGGAAGCCTGGCGAGTCACACTCGATGGTGGAGTCGGCGATCTGGTCAATCGAGGGCGTAAATGGATCACGTGGGCAGGCCTTGTTGAGGTTGGTGAAGTCGACACATCGTTCCTTTCCCCCTTCTTTGGCACGGCAATGGGTTGGCCAGCCAATCCGGATAGCGGACCTCGTGAATAACCCTGCTGCCTCTAGCTTGCGGGTCTCTTGGGCGATGAAAGCTTGTTTCTCTGTGAATGTCGCCTCGCCTTTTTGCTTCATGGGCGCGTTGGGAGCTGCGTTGAGGTGATGCTCAATCATGCCCCTCGGGACCCCTTGGTGATCAGGTCCCCATGCGAACACCTTCTTGTTTGCGTGCGGGAACTTCACTAAGGCCTCCTCACCTTTCGAGGTTAGAGGTTCGCACCTATTGTGAAGGTGGCGTCGGTGGACCCTTAACCGTCGATTAGCACCTACTTGGTCTCCGCCTTGTTTTGAGTGAATAGCTGCTTCTTCTTGGATGGTGCAACCCCTTGGGTTGGGCGCCCGGTGCTGGTGGGTCGTGCCGCCTTGTATGCTTGTAAACAAGCTTGGCGCTGCAGTGCATCTCTGGTGTTTCTGACACGGTAAGGGCGCCGCTGCTCCGGGCATCTTCATGAGGTTATCGCGGGTGAGTTGCTGCCATGAACGGGCCAAGGCGGGTAGCCAAGGATGGCATTGTAGGGGAGGCCGATGGGGGCGATGTCGAAGTCGATCAGCTCCGTGCAGATGGTTATGGTGGTGCGAAGGTCACGGGAGGCAAATTGTCCCGAGGGAGGTGGTGGAACAAGCTCCGACTCTGAAAAAAAGCTCTTTGGGCTGGAGCCGCTCTGGTGGCACATGGAGGCTGAGCGCCTCCACTGAGAGAGCATGTTGAGGCCGGCCCGCCGTCGATGAGGTCTGGTGGCCGCCACTTGAGATGGTGGGGTGCACGCATAGGGGCGCGGCCGATCCGGTGGGGTTGGAGGGTGATCGTCCAAGTTGAAGAAAGAATCGGCCTCGGCGCCACCCAGCCAGCGGGGCTCCCTGGCGCTTCGGGCGGCGGCGATCTCGCGGGTGAGCGGCAGCGTGGCGGCTTGAAGGTGGCGCCCGATGAGCACGCCTATTAAACTGCTATGACCAGAAGCGCGGCTCGGTAGCGATAGGCGAGGCACAGTCACGCAGCTCCCCCAACGAGCCTCTGCTCGTTCCCGCCCGACCGGTGGGGGTTTGGCGGCGGCGGACGAAACGATGAGGCGTCCGCCCGCAGGAGCCGTCTGGCGACTCAAGCGGCCTTGAGCAACTGGCCTTCAGCGCGGTCTCGGCGGCGTCAGGCATGGACATGACGGAAGACCACACGCGACCAGCCGAAGAAAGATTCCGGCGCACCCCTACCTGGCGTGCCAAATGTCGGATTTCGGGTTCCAGCATACCCTTGAGGTTCGAACTCTGGGGTGCGCGCGGAGATCTTTCCCCTACCAGCTCACGCATCGATGGTTAGCAAGGGATCTAAACTATGAACGATGAACAACACAAGCGACACGAGGTTTATACTAGTTCGGGCCACCATTGTGGTGTAATACCCTACTCTAGTTTGTGGTGTGGTGGATTGTCTCAGGGGCTGATGATGAACAGTACAAAGGAAGAACAGCCTCGCGAGGGGTGTTCTTTGGCTGGTGCGATGAACTGCTTGGGTGAGTTCGATCGCCTCTCTCTCTCTGCTAGGGCTCTCTCCGATTGCCCCTACTTGTCTCCAATTTGTCCCTTCTCTTTGTGGTGGCTAGTCCTATTTATAGAGGGAGGCCCTGGGCCTCTTCCCAAATATTGGGCGGGAAGGCGCCAACAATTGGCCATTTGAAGGGAACATCTAGTACACTTATCTGACTAAAGTTGGTCTTGGCTGCCAAAGGCTCAGGCGGTGGCCGTCCACAGGCTCCACGATGACCTCCTTCCTGCAGCTCTCTGGTCTTGGTCGTGTTGCACGAAGTGGTAACCTTTGCACGATGCCTTGGCCTATGCTTGCCCCTTTGCACAAAGGGAAATGAGGGACTTCTTCTTGCAGCGGTGGCGCTACTGGCGCCCTTTAGTCTTGATCGTCATGGCTTGTGTCACAGGGGCACCCTCGGGAGGTACCTGCCTTGATCTCTCCGCCTCCTCGTGAGCACACTGATGAGGCTGCTCACGAGGAAGGTTCTGTCGTCCGCCCCACGAGGCTTGGCCCCTCGCGAGGGTCTTGAGCTTGAGCTGATGAAGCTGGGCCGCGCTGGGCCCTCACTTAAGCCACGCCATAGGCCGCAGGCACGCAAGTCTGGGGACCCCCGTTCCCAGAACGCCGACAATTATAAAGGTGCTCTATAGGTGTCTCCGATGGTGTTTGTTGAGTTGGCATAGATCGAGATTAGGATTTGTCACTCCGTGTATCAGGGAGGTATCTCTGGGCCCTCTCGGTAATGCACATCACTATAAGACTTGCAAGCATTGTGACTAATGAGTTAGTTGCGGGATGATGCATTACGAAATGAGTAAAGAGACTTGCCGGTAATGAGATTGAACTAGGTATTGAGATACCGACGATCGAATCTCGGGCAAGTAACATACCGATGACAAAGGGAACAACGTATGTTGTTATGCGGTTTGACGAAAAGATCTTACGTAGAATATGTAGGAACCAATATGAGCATCCAGGTTCCGCTATTGGTTATTGACGGAGATGAGTCTCGGTCATGTCTACATAGTTCTCGAACCCGTAGGGTCCCTTGCAACTTAACGTTACGTGGCGATTTGTATTATGAGTTATGTGATTTGATGATCGAAGTTTGTTCGGAGTCCCAGATGAGATCGGGGACATGACGGAGAGTCTCGAAATGGTCGAGACGTGAATATCGATATATTGGAATGCTATATTCGGACATCGGAAAAGTTCCGAGTGATTCGGGTATTTTTTGGAGTACCGGAGAGTTACGGGAATTCGTATTGGGCTTTAATGGGCCATACGGGGAAGGATAGAAAGGCCTCAAGGGTGGCCACGCCCCTTCCCCATGGACTGGTCCGAATTGGACTAGGGAAAGGGGGCGCCCCTTTCCATCCTTCTCCTTCTCCCTTCCCTTTTTCCTATTCCCTGTTGGAGGTGGAATCCTACTAGGACTAGGGAGTCCTAGTAGGACTCCACACTTTGGGCGCGCCCTATGAGGGCCGCCTCCTCCTCCCTCCATCCTTTATATACGTGGCCAGGGGGCACCCCATAGACACACAATTTGATCATTGATCTCTTAGCTGTTTGCGGTGCCCCGTCCACCGTAGTCCACCTCACTCATATCGTTGCAGCGTTTAGGCGAAGCCCTGCGCCGGTAGCTTCATCATCACCGTCAGCACGCCGTCGTGCTGACGAAGCTCTCCCTCACCACTATGCTGGATCGTGAGTTTGTGGGACGTCACCGAGCTGAACGTGTGCAGATCGCGGAGGTGCCGTACTGTAAGTACTAGGATCGGTCGATCGTGAAGACGTACGACTACATCAACCGCTTTGTCATAACGCTTCCGCTTATGGTCTACAAGGGTACATGGACAACACTCTCCCCTCTCTTTGCTATGCATCACCATGATCTTGCGTGTGCGTAGGAAATTTTTGAAATTACTACATTCCCCAACAGTGGCATCAGAGCCAGTTTTTGCACATGCAGAATACTCGGGTTAAACTTGACGAGTCTAGCATATGCAGATATGGCCTCAGAACACTGGAGACCGAATGGTCGAGCGTGAATCATATAGAAGATATGATCAACATAGTGATGTTCACCATTGAAAACTACTCCATCTCACGTGATGATCGGACATGGTTTAGTTGATTTGGATCACGTGATCATTTAGATGACTAGAGGGATGTCTATCTAAGTGGGAGTTCTTAAGTAATATGATTAATTGAACTTTAATTTATCATGAAGTTAGTCCTGGTAGTATTACCATATCTATGTAGCTCCACGTTTATTTTTTATATGTTCCTAGAGAAAAATAAGTTGAAAGATGATAGTAGCAATGATGCGGACATGGTCCGTGATCTGAGGATTTTCCTCATTGGTGCATAGAAAAATTATGTCCTTGATGCACCTCTAGGTGACAGAACTATTGCAGGAGCAGATGCAGACATTATGAACATTTTGACAAGCTCGGTATGATGACTACTTGATAGTTTAGTGCACCATGCTTTACGGCTTAGAACTGGGACTTCAAAAAAAGTTTTGAATGCCACGGAGCATATAAGATGTTTCAAGAGTTGAAATTAGTATTTCATACTCATGCCCGTGTCAAGAGGTATGAGACCTCTGACAGTACTTTTCCTACAAGATGGAGGAGAATAGCTCAACCAATAAGCATGTGCTCAGATTGTCTGGGTACTACAATTGCTTGAATCAAGTGGGAGTTAATCTTCCAGATAAGATAGTAATTGACAAAGTTCTCTAGTCACTATCACCAAGTTAATAGAACTTCGTGATGAACTATAATATGCAAGGGATGACGAACAATTCCCAAGCTCTTCGCGACGCTAAAATCGGCGAAGGTAGAAATCAAGAAGAGCATCAAGT
The DNA here is from genome assembly GCA_021605205.1 of Aegilops longissima. Classification (NCBI taxonomy): domain Eukaryota; kingdom Viridiplantae; phylum Streptophyta; class Magnoliopsida; order Poales; family Poaceae; genus Aegilops; species Aegilops longissima. The sequence goes on from CM038679.1 coordinate 470,861,981, forward strand.
GTTGATGGTTAACAAGACCACTAGTTTCAAGAAAAGGGCAAGGGGATAGAAGGGGAACTTCAAGAAGAACGGCAAGCAAGTTACTGCTCAAGTAAAGAAGCCCAAGTCTGGACCTAAGTCTGAAACTGAGTGCTTCTACTGCAAAGGGACTGGTCACTGGAAGCGGAACTACCCCAAGTATTTGGTGGATAAGAAGGATGGCAAAGTGAACAAAGATATATTTGATATACATGTTATTGATATGTACTTTACTGGTGTTTATAGCAACCCCTCAGTATTTGATACTAGTTCAGTTGCTAAAGATTAGTAACTCGAAACGGGAGTTGCAGAATGAACAGAGACTAGTTAAGGGTGAAGTGAGGATGTGTGTTGGAAGTAGTTCCAAGACTGATATGATCATCATCACACACTCGCTATACTTTTGGGATTAGTGTTGAACCTAAATGAATGTTATTTGGTGTTTGCGTTGAGCATGAATATGATTTGATCATGTTTATTGCAATACGGTTATTCATTTAAAGTCAGAGAATAATTGTTGTTCTATTTACATGAATAAAACCTTCGATGGTCATACACCCAATGAAAATAGTTTGTTGGATCTCGATAGTAGTGACACGCATATTCATAATATTGAAGCCAAAAGATGTACAGTTGATAATGATAGTACAACTTATTTGTGGCACTGCCGTTTGGGTCATATTGGTGTAAAGCGCATGAAGAAACTCCATTCTGATGGACTTTTGGAATCACTTGATTATGAATCACTTGGTACTTGCGAACCATGCCTCATGGGGAAGATGACTAAAACTCCGTTCTCCGAAACAATGGAGCGAGCAACATATTTGTTTGAAATCATACATACTGATGTATGTGGTCCGATGAATGTTGAGGCTCGCGGCGGGTATCGTTATTTTCTCACCTTCACAAATGATTTGAGCAGATATGGCTATATCTACTTGATGAAACATAAGTCTGAAAGATTTGAAAACTTCAAATAATTTCAGAGTGAAGTGGAAAATCATCGTAACAAGAAAATAAAATTTCTACGATCTGATCGTGGAGGTGAATATTTGAGTTACGAGTTTGGTCTTCCTTTTAAACAATGCGGAATAGTTTCGCAACTCACACCACACGGAACACCACAGTGTAATCGTGTGTCCGAACATCGTAACCACACTTTATTAGATATAGTGCCACCTATGATGTCTCTTATCGATTTACCACTATCGTTTTGGGGGTATGCATTAGAGACAACTGCATTCACGTTAAATAGGGCACCATCTAAATCCGTTGGGATGACACCATATGAATTGTGGTTTAGCAAGAAACCTAAGATGTCGTTTCTTAAAGTTTGGGGCTGTGATGCATATGTGAAAAAGTTTCAACCTGATAAGCTCAAACCCAAATCGGAGAAATGTGTCTTCATAGAATACTCAAAGGTAACTATTGGGTACACCTTCTATCACAGATCTGAAGGCAAGATATTCATTGCTAAGAATGAATCCTCTCTAGAGAAGAAGTTTCTCTCGAAAGAAGTGAGTGGGAGGAAAGTAGAACTTGATGAGGTAATTGTACCTTCTCCCAAATTGGAAAGTAGTTCATCACAGAAATCAGTTCCAGTGATGCCTACACCAATTAGTGAGGAAGTTAATGATGATGATCATGAAACTTTAGATCAAGTTACTACCAAACCTCGGAGGACAAACAGAATATGTTTCGCACCAGAGTGGTACGGTAATCCTATTCACGGAGTCATGTTACTAGACCATGACGAACCTACGAACTATGAGGAAGCGATGATGAGCCCAGATTCAGCGAAATGGTTTGAGGCCATGAAATCTGAGATGGGATCCATGTATGAGAACAAAGTATGGAGTTTGATTGACTTGCCCGATGATCGGTGAGCCATTAAGAATAAATGGATCTTCAAGAGGAAGACGAACGCTGATAGTAGTGTTACTATCTACAAAGCTTGAATTGTCGCAAAAGGTTTTCGACAAATTCAAGGTGTTGACTACGATGAGATTTTCTCACTCGTATCGATGCTTAGAGTCTATCCGAATCATGTTAGCAATTGCCGCATTTTATGAAATTTGGCAAATGGATGTCAAAACTGCATTCCTTAATGGATATCTCAAAGAAGAGTTGTATATGATGCAACCAGAAGGTTTTGTCGATCCTAAAGGTGCTAACAAAGTGTGCAAGCTCCAGCGATCCATTTATGGACTGGTGCAAGCCTCTCGGAGTTGGAATATACGCTTTGATAGTGTGATCAAAGCATATGGTTTTATACAGACTTATGGTGAAGCCTGTATTTACAAGAAAGTGAGTGGGAGCACTACAGCATTTCTGATAAGTATATGCTAATGACATATTGTTGATTGGAAGTGATGTAGAATTTTCTGGAAAGCATAAAGGAGTATTTGAAAAGAATTTTTCAAAGAAATACCTCGGTGAAGGTGCTTACATAATTGAGCATCAAGATCTATAGAGATAGATCAAGACGCTTGATAAAAAAATTTCAATGAGTACATACCTTGACAAGTTTTTGAAGTAGTTCAAAATGGAACAGTCAAAGAAAGAGTTCTTGCTGTGTTACAAGGTGTGAAGTTGAGTAAAGACTTAAAGCCCGACCATGGAAGAAGGTAGAGAGAGAATGAAAGTCATTCCCTATGCCTCAGCCATAGGTTCTATAAAGTATGCCATGCTATGTACCAGACCTATTGTATACCCTGCCTTGAGTTTAGCAAGGGAGTACAATTTTGTTCTAGGAGTAGATCACTGGACAGCGGTCAAAAATACCCTTAGAGGACTAAGGAAATATTTCTCGGTTATGGAGGTGATAAAGAGTTCGTCGTAAAGAGTTACGTCGATGCAAGCTTTGACACCGATATGCATGACTCTAAATCACAATCCGGATACATATTGAAAGTGGGAGCAATTAGCTAAAGTAGCTCCATGCAGAGCATTGTAGACATAGAAATTTGCAAAATACATACGGATCTGAATTTGGCAGACCTGTTGACTAAACTTCTCTCACAAGCAAAACATGATCATACCTTAGTACTCTTTGGGTGTTCATCACATGGCGATGTGAACTAGATTACTGACTCTAGTAAACCCTTTGAGTGTTGGTCACATGGCGATGTGAACTATGGGTGTTAATCACATAGTGATGTGAACTATTGGTGTTAAATCACATGGCGATGTGAACTAGATTATTGACTCTAGTGCAAGTGGGAGACTGAAGGAAATATGCCCTAGAGGCAACAATAAAGTTATTATTTATTTCCTTATTTCATGATAAATGTTCATTATTCATGCTAGAATTGTATTAACCAGAAACTTGATACGTGTGTGAATACATAGACAAACAGAGTGTCACTAGTATGCCTCTACTTGACTAGCTCGTTGAATCACAGATGGTTAAGTTTCCTAGCCATAGACATGAGTTGTCATTTGATTAATGGGATCACATCATTAGAGAATGATGTGATTGACTTGACCCATTCCGTTAGCTTAGCACTTGATTGTTTAGTATGTTGCTATTGCTTTCTTCATGACTTATACATGTTCCTATGACTATGAGATTATGCAACTCCCGAATACCTGAGGAACACTTTGTGTGCTACCAAATGTCACAACGTAACTGGGTGATTATAAAGGTGCTCTACAGGTGTCTCCGATGGTGTTTGTTGAGTTGGCATAGATCGAGATTAGGATTTGTCACTCCGTGTATCGGATAGGTATCTCTGGGACCTCTCGGTAATGCACGTAACTATAATCCATGCAAGTATTGTGACTAATGAGTTAGTTGCGGGATGATGCATTACGAAACGAGTAAAGAGACTTGCCGGTAACGAGATTGAACTAGTTATTGAGATACCGACGATCGAATCTCGGGAAAGTAACATACCGATGACCAAGGGAACAACGTATGTTGTTATGCGATTTGACCGATAAAGATCTTCGTAGAATATGTAGGAACCAATATGAGCATCCAGGTTCCGCTATTGGTTATTGACCGAAGATGAGTCTCGGTCATGTCTACATAGTTCTCGAACCCGTAGGGTCCGCACGCTTAACGTTCCGTGACGATTTGAATTATCAGTTATGTGATTTGATGACGAAGTTTGTTGAGTCCGGATGAGATCGGGGACATGAGGAGTCTCGAAATGGTCGAGGCGTAAAGATCGATATATTGGAAGGCTAAATTCGGACATCGGAAGGTTCAGTGATTGGGTAATTTTGAATCTGGAGAGTTACGGGAATTCGTATTGGGCCTTAATGGGCCATACGGGAAAGGAGAAAGGCCTCAAGGGTGGCCGCCCCTTCCCTATGGACTGGTCCGAATTGGACTACGGAAAGAGGCGCCCATTCCTTCCTTCTCCTTCTCCTTCCCTTTTCCTATTCCATGTGGGAGGTGGAATCCTACTAGGACTAGGGAGTCCTAGTAGGACTCCACACTTTAGGCCGCGCCCTATGAGGTCGGCCTCCTCCTCCCTCCATCCTTTATATATGTGGCCAGGGGGCACCCCATAGACACACAAGTTGATCATTGATCTCTTAGCCGTGTGCGGTACCCCCCTCCACCATAATCCACCTCGGTCATATTGTTGCAGTGCTTAGGTGAAGCCCTGTGCCGGCAGCTTCATCATCACCATCATCACGCCATCGTGTTGACGAAGCTCTCCCTCGACACTCTGCTGGATCATGAGTTCGTGGGACGTCACCGAGCCGAACGTGTGTAGATCGCGGAGGTGTCGTACTTTCGGTGCTAGGATCGGTCGATCGTGAAGACGTACGACTACATCAACCGCATTGTCATAACGCTTCCGCTTACGGTCTACAAGGGTACACGGACAACACTCTCCCCTCTCGTTGCTATGCATCACCATGATCTTGCGTGTGCGTAGGAATTTTTAAAATTACTACGTTCCCCAACACTACCTTGAGGGTGCCTACTACTACGTGGAGGCTGTGGACGACCAGGAGTTGTTAGGAGGCTCCTAGGAAGGAGGCCTGCGCCTTTTCGATCCAGATGTTGTTTTGCTAACCTTCTTAAGGAAAACTTATTTATTTTATGTCTGTACTCTAATGTTGTTGCTTTCGCTGACTCTTGTGTATTCGAGCTTATGTGTTTGAGCTCTCGAGGCCCCTCGCTTGTAATATAAAGCTTGTATTATTTTATTTGTGTCTAGAGTTGTGTTGTGATATCTTCCCATGAGTCTCTAATCTTAATCGTGTGCATTTTCATGTATGTTTAGTGCACGATTAAGCTAGTGCGTCAACCTAGTACGAATCAAAGAAAATAAATGAAGGGAGTACTTGCTCTAAATGATGTGACACAAGAATAGCGCTAGCAGCCAGCTATACTTGTGAGTAGGTGACCTTGCGCTTGGCTGGCGCCTCTTCCAGAAGTCGAACAATGTTGATGGTACTACAATACATATATACTTCTCGCAATCTGACACCAAATGAACTGATGCACGTCCACCCCATGTGTAAGCCCACCATTGTAAACCAAAAGCTTATCCTTGTCCTGCGAGCCACCACACACGCGTGGGCGAGGAAGAGGGCGTCGTAAGCAAGCTTCTCCTTATTCTGCGAGTTGATGAGACTCATCAAAGTAGTAGTGTAGTCTACATAAAGGGTCACCATGTCCATGGCTGCCATCCTGTGCTCCGTCATTGAGTACGTGCATGATTCATGTTCCATTGAAGAAAAAATATTGCATACATGGCATCGAAGAGTATAACTTAATTTATAAATAACGCGCCACTGTGTCATGGTCGAACTTTTATTCATTCATGTGTGGTTCCCGACATCTTTACTAAGTGAACAACTACTGCAATCATCAAATTATCACGTAAGCTGCCTCTTCATATAGAAATGAGCTCACCATGTACCCGCGTGTGAGTGTTAGGGAAAGAGCAAAGAGTACCTCGTCGGTGCGTGCACCTCTTCTCTTCGTGCACGTACTCCTTTTTTTCGGGTGATTCATTCATGTACTCATTTTTTTGGGTGATTCATGCACGTACTCCACCTGCGTTCATGATCGTTGGTGAGTCTCACTTTAGTAATCCTACTACTTATCTCCATTTTCTTGCATAACACATGGACCTGGATGATGGATGTCCCACGTGTCGACAAAAGGAAGAAGAAAGCTCTGACAACCGAGAAGGAGCAAGGAACTGATACGTCTTCAACGTATCTATAATTTTTTATTATCCCATGCTATTAAAGTATCATCCTTGGATGTTTTATACTCATTTACTTGCAGCTTTACATCATTTTTTGGGACTAACCTATTGACATAGTGCCCAGTGCCCTTTCTACCTCCTGGTTGGATCCAGGGGGACTGGATCCGCTCCACCGTCCTGAAGGAGGACCTGGAGAATCTCGCCAACGATGGGTTGATTGCTCACGGGTCTTGGAGGCTGCCGGGGAATCAATCCAAGCCCCAGTCGCGTGAGGGTGAGTGTGTCCTCCTCACCACCCATGTCGACCATGGTTTCTCTCTGCCTCCACATCCGTTCTTCTGGGGTTTTCTGAATTTCTTTGGCGCTCAGATCCATCATTTTCCTCCCAACACAATCTCCTATCTTGTTGCATTTATTTCTATGTGCAAGAACTTCCTAGGATGCCAGCCGCACGGGGGCTTATTCAAGCACATCTTCACTTGCCGTTCCCAGCGGTGAAGAAGGCGAATCTGAGTGATGAAAAGACGCACGTGATCCAGATGTGTGGGGGGTTAGGGATCCAAACTAGAGGTAGAAGTACTTTTCCTCCCATGACCTTTCCCGAGTCAGTCAGAGGTTGGCAGTCGACCTGGTTCTACTGCAAGGACATTCCGACTCCTGGCCAGTCGACCGGCCTCCCCCCTTTCACCATGGAGAGACTCCGTCAGCCTTCTTCTCTGGTTGTAACTGTTGAAGAGAAAGGTGAGGTGGCCATTTTAGTCAACGCGGTCGTTAACTTAGTCCGGGAGGGTGTGACTGGCATGGATCTGTTGGAGGTGTTCCTCAGTCGATGCATCCAGCCTCTCCAGGCTCATGATCACCCGATGTGGATGTATTCGGGCCCTGAGGACACCACTCGAATCCACCCAGAGGAGGTTGACGAGAACACGGTGGCCCAGTGGCCCAAGTGCATTACCGCAAAACAAAGATAACCCCAGGGGGTCCAGGAGGATTCTTCCATTCGACACCAACAATTCTCCGGACGAGGTCGGGTTCAATTTACCGAGTGTCTTTCCTTTCTGATCTGTGATTGTTCTTGAATCTGACCGATGTTTATGACTTGTGTCTTGCAGGTTTTCACCAAGATGTACTCAATGCCAAACGAAGAGAAGTACCAGGAAGGAATTGATAGTGATAGCGAAAGCGGTGATCATCAGTACGCAGATGACACTGAAGAGGACAATGAGGACTCTGGCAGCAGTGAGGAGGTCGACTCGCCGCCCCATTCTGAACGACGCTCCAAGCAATCGCAGGATCCCGTGGGTGGGCGTGGTAAAGCAGTTCCGCCGAGTGCGAAAGTTCCGAAGCGCACTCGGACCTCGACCCCAGAGTCGTCGGAGAAGGCTGTGAAGCAGCCCAAGGTTGTCCCACCGAAGCCCCGGAAGGCCTGCCCAAGATCAAGGTGGTTGTTCCTGTAGCTTCTACGTAAGTGTTTTGTTTCTTCCCTTTGTCTTATGTGTTATTGTCGACTCGTTCACTTGCTTGACCAAGTGAACTTTGGAGCTGTTAGTGCTGCCACTTCTGCAACAACCATGGACGTTGACGAGGAGTGTGGAGATGCGGAAACTGCGGATGCGGCCACCTCCCGAGCAGGTATGATTCCATAGCCGTATTTAAGCTCTGTCAATTGCTTCTCTGGTCGACCAAAATTTTAATGTTGAGTATTTGTAGCGCCAACAAATGTTATCCAGCTTCTTGAAGATGATGACGAGGACGTGCCCTCAAAGAACACCGGGAGGAGAGGCAGAACTTCAAGCAAGAGGGTGCCTAGCACCAGAATGCATCACTCGGCCTCCGAACCAGTGGTCCAACAACTTGTTGATCTAGCACGGGCTTCGGTCTCTTTTGTTGTCCCTCTGTCGACTGACCAACCCTTAGCGTCGACTGCCCAGGCTCCTGCTCCGACTGCGCAACTCCAAGCTTCAGGTCCACTGGTCATGTCGTCTATGCCAACATCTCCTATATTTGTTACTCATCACGTCCCGAAGGACCAAGTAGGAGCTGCCAAGGAGGCCATGATCCAGGCAGGTCTAATGATGGACCGACTGAAGGTGGTGTATGACACCAGCAAGGCCGCCTATGATGCCAGCTCTGCCCTCCAAACCAATGTCCGATTAAGTGGGATTGTAAGTTGATTTCCGATTAGCTTCCAGCTTGACTTTTGCTTTGTTAGGATATGCTACCTGAAAACTGTTGCTTTATTATTCATAAGATGTCAATATGTTTCTTGCATCTGCACACCCAGTGGGTGTGTCGTGTAGCTTTGTGTAGCTCTTTCACTCCACATAGATAGGTCGTGTCAAGTGAGTTCTTTGTCCAGTGGGGGCATGCTGAGTGCACCCACTGGGTGTAGTCCCCGAGACCGCGGTCGACTGCGGGCAGTCAACGGTGGTCTAAAAACAGTTGTTGTTGTTTTTTTACTCCTTCCACTCGGGCTGGGCTGACCATGCCAAGTGGGAAATCGAACTAGTGGGGGCAGGCTGAGTGCACCCACTGGGTGTAGTCCCCCAAACTGTTGTTGAATATTTAATTCGGCGGTAGTCTTAGAACTCTTTCTATCATAGAAATATGACTTTCCATTTTTCACTCGGAAGTTACTGATCTTTTACTCCTTCCACTCGCATTGGGCGGACCATGTCCAGTGGGGGCACGCTTAGTGCACCCACTGGGTGTAGTCCCCGAGACTGTTGTTGAATTTTTGATTTGGAAGTTGTCTTAGAACTCTTTGGCAATTTGACCTTGCACTTTATCACTCGGAAGTAATTGATCTTTGTTTTCTGTCGATTGATGTGTCTTGTTGCTTATTGCGGAAATCTTGTGAGCTTGCGACCAAGTTTGCTGATTTGCAGAAGAAGCAGACCCAACTCAATCTCGACCTAGAGTTAGCTAAGGAGAACCTGAAGAAAGTCCCAGCATGAAGTACCTGTCATGGGAGGTAACAATTTGTCGATGTCGGATTTCGGGTTCTAGCAGACCCTTGAGGTTCGAACACTGGGGTGCGCGCGGAGATCCAACCCTCCACCGTCTCGTACCTCGCCGAATCGCAGGGACCTAAACTACTAAACAGAACAGCACAAGAGACACAAGATTTATACTAGTTCGGGCCACCGTTGTGGTGTAATACCCTACTCTAGTTTGTGGTGTGGTGGATTGCCTCTTGGGCTGATGAGGAACAGTACAGGGAAGAACAGCCTCGCGAGGGTCTATTCTTGGTGGGTGTTATGAACTGCTAGGTGGTGTCCCGTCGCTCTAGCTTGAGGATCGGGCCTCTGTCTTTCTCTGGATGCCGATCATCTTGATCCCTCTTTTTCGTCCCCCTACTCTGAGTGTGGCTACTCCTATTTATAGGCGAAGGCCCTGTGCCTCTTCCCAAATATTGAGCGGGAAGGGCGCCAACAATTAGCCATTTGAAGGGAACATGGGTACACTTATCGACTAAAGTTGGTCCTCGCTTTGCCAAAGGCTCTGGTGATGGCCTTTGCTTGGGCTCCACGATGACTCCCTTCCAGCCGTTGGGGCTGGTCTTGGTCTTGTTGCACAGCGGATGCCTTTGCTTGATGCTCTACTTTGCACTTGCTCCCTTTGCACCAAAGGGAAAGGAGGGCAGCTTCTGCGGGCTGGCGCCCGTGGCGCCCTTGGTCGTCATGGCTTGCGTCATGGGCACCTCGCGAGTACCCTGCCTTGAACTCTCCGCCTCCTCATGAGCCAGGCTGTGAGGCCGTGCAGAGAAGCTCCTCGTCGTCCGCCCAGCGAGTGGCCCCTCGCGAGGTCTTGAGCTGCGTTGATGAAGATGGGCGTCTGGGCCTCCTTTGAGACTGCCCATGAGCGAGCAAATCTGAGGACTCCCGTTCCCGAGCGCCAGCAATAGCCCAGGCCTGGCGCACGAACAGCCAGCGAGGCGAAAGGGCAAGTCTGAGCGTCATGAGCCCTAATAGCCTCTGACCTTGGCGCGCGTGGCGGTTGATTGGATCGTCGCGCCTTGCTTCCCCGGCGCCTCGGTAACCACCGGATCACGGCGAGTCCACATGCGAGTTGGGCATGATGGCCGGTGATCGTGGAGGCCGACGATTGGCCTTCGCCCGGCCATAAGTATGGAGCAGCGCGCGCCTTCGATCTATGCTTCCTTCTCCTCTTCCTCGTCTCGTCTGGTTGCCTTGGCTCCGATCCGCGGTTCTCAAGGAAGAAGGAAAAGCTCCTCAAGAGATCTGACCTGCTCCCCCAAAAGCGGCTTGCTCTCTGGTGCCAGGCGGGGAGGCGCTACGCCGAGGCGCCCATGCCACAGTGCGTCGGCCGCCACCAGGGTTTCCTCTTCCCTTATGCGTGCAAATTGGTGGCCTGAAGGCGGCGGCGCCCGGCGCCACAGCGGCGCCGCCGCCCGGCTTGCGGAGTCACGAAGGTGTCGTCTTCCCCACAGGTCCACGAGGCTCTGCCGGGGAGTTCGTGCCCGGCGTTGCCGCGCCTCCTAAGTCTTGGATTCGTCTTCCTTCTTTCTTACGCCTCCGTCGTCCGGCGAAGGGCCCTTGGGACTCTGGCTGCAACCGTCGGCTGCAGCACCCTCGACAGGGCAGAGGTGTGATGGTTCCCGGCGAGTCTTCATGACTCGAGGCTAGGCGAGTCGCCAGGTCTGCGGGGCGGCGCCTTCACGATCCACAGAGTGCAGCGGTGCTTGGTGGTGTCCTTCAAGGTCTTCGGCGGAGGGTCGTGCGGCTGGAGTGCAGCCGGGAGAAGCGGTCGAGGGCCCTGCGGTGGTGAGGCAGAGCCGGCCGCCCGCTCCTTGGCAGCTCCTCGAGGCGGCGAAGGCGCGGAGATCAGCGACTCCGCCGAGCTCTTGGCGGCGCGGAGGCAGCGGCGACAGCTCTGAGCCCCGAGCTGCGCCGCTCCGGGCGAGGCGAGCTCGTCGGTCGTCGCCGCCCTGATCTGGATGGGGTTGGCTCGAACGGGTGGCCTTGTTGATGATGGCGTCTGCCGTGGTGGTCCTTGTAGATAGGACTCCTTAGGATTAGCGTCTTTTGTTCTGCGAGGCAAGAATGTACCCAGCGAGGGCTTGTAAGATGTTTGTAACCGTTTGTCAATATGATCCTTATTGTGGCGGTGCGAGATGCTCATTCCGTTCTAGCTCAGTTTCCTCCTTCCAGACCTCGTGAGGGCTTGGTGCTCTAGCCGGCGGGTCCCGATCCCAAAGCGGCTTGGTATCCTTTGGTATGCAGTCGTGATCTGTGGTCAAGGCCGGGAGGTGGCGGCCGAGTCGATAAGAGCCTACGAGTCGCGATGCTCGGGGTCCCCTTGGCGTAAGCAACCATCATTCGGTGAGAAAGGAGGCGATGTTGCTAAGGCGGGGTCGCATGAGTGTGGGGATGGTGTTGCGATGACTAGTGTGTCGGGAGGTGACTTATCTTGAGGTCGGGGACAATGCTTCAGAGTGCGGCACTAGGTCCGTGCCTTGGCGGCTAGAATTGCGTGGCGAGGTCGTTTGGCGCTCCTTGGAGGGACCTGCAGGTTCACCACAAAAGGAACAAGAGCTGCTGTGGCGTCGTTAGTCCTGCCTTTAGTTGCTTTGGAGAGCGCGAGAGGCCTCGCGAGGTGTGTTGGGGCACCCATGAGCCAGTAGCAGGACTCACGAGGCCCTACCTCAAGGCGGGTTGCGCTGGCTCTGGAGCCTTATCTTGAGTGTGTTCTGCAAAATTGGCGGATGCGGTGCTCTCGTCTTGGTCCGGCTCTCGGGCTGGTCTCAGCCATCGTTGGCAAGCCAGTCGCGATGCCATGGACAAGACAGAGGTGAGGGCGGAGGCGGTAGGAGCCACTGAGTCGCGATGCTCGGGCACCCCCCCTTCTTGCATAAGCTAGGTTAGATGGCGCAACTCGTCCTCGGGTCCCGGCTCTCGGGCTGGTCTCGGCCGTCGGCAAGCAGGTCAGCGATACCATGGACAAGACCGGAGGGTGAGGGCGGAGGCGGTAGGAGCCACGAGGTCGCGATGCTCGGGCACCCCTTTAATCATGCAAGCTGGGTTAGATGGCGAAACTCTATGTCCTCGGGTCCGGGCTCTCGGGCTGGTCTCGGCCGTCGGTGGCAAGCCAGGTCAGCGATACCATGGACAAGACCGGAGGGTGAGGGTCGGGAGGCGGTGGAGCCACAGTCGCGATGCTGAGGCACCCCCTTTAGCGTGCAAGATTCCGCCACCCAGGAAAAGGCACCAAATAAAAAGCATGGTGGGCGAGCATAATCCTAAGGAAAAAGTAGGAAGGGTACATGCAGTGGGACTGGCCCGGCGGCTTGGGGATGATGCAGCCAGGCGCCCCCAAGGATAGGCTAACGACATGAAATAAAGGGATACATGCATGAGGGCGGACCCATGCGGCACAGGGAATATCGTCCTGAAGGCACTCCCAACTGGAAATAAAACTTAAAGATGTCACTGGTGATGTTGGGGATGAAGGGTGTTGGTGTAGCAGACTCGGTGGGCTGCGGGGCCGATCCTCACGAGCCCCGGGCCTAGGGGCCTCGGGAGGCTCGGGGCGTGGCGGCTCCTTAGGGGCCATCTCCATCTCCGCCAGGGCTGCAGGCGTGCCTGACCTCTTGAGCCTCGGGATGGTCCTCATGAGGCAGCTGGTGCGCAGCTGCCGCGTTTGGCGAGGCCATAAGGCATCGTCGTGGTGTGGGCGGACCCTCTGGCGTCCCACTCGCGAGGGCAGGCGCTCTCGAGATCTTGGCTCGGTTGAGTCTGGTATGTCGGTGCAGGCAGCCCACCATCCTCGCTGGATGGGGGCCACGGCCAGTAGGAGTGGCGGCTGCCCCTCATGACCCTTGACTCTGTAGCTCTGAATGGCCTTCTTGTGAACTCTTGAGGGTTACGCCCTCCTGGTCTTGCTCACCTTGCAGGAAGCGTGCTTGGCTGCGCCTCCACGTGATGCCCAAGCGCCTCCCTCGAGACCTTGGCGGGTCGGTCCTCGAGGAGGCCCAGGCCACTGAGAGGAGGCGCCAGGCGCGCTTTCCTATGCGATGGAAGGAGGCTCCCCTAGCGTGCGGCCACGAGGGGCTCTCTCTTGAGGCCGGGCGGTCGATGTCTTCTTCTTCTTGGAGTGCGGCCTCGGGAGGCCTCCTGCTGCTGTAGTGCAGGTCTTCCAGCGATGCGGCTTGAAAAGCTCACTCCACGGAGCACACTGCGTCTCTCTCTTCACAGGGCACCGTGATGACTCCGCCGCTTCCTGGCATCTTGAGGACGTTGTAGCCATGGTGGGTTACGACCATGAATTTAGCCAGCGCTGGGTACCCAAGGATGGCGTTATGCAGCAGGAAAATGTGGGCGACGTCGAATTCGATGAGCTCGGTGTGGTAGTTATCGCGAGCCCGAAGGTGGCGGGAAGCGGACCTGCCCGTCGGGACCGTGGAGCCGTCGGTGACTCGGAGAAAGGCTTGGTTGGCTGGTGTGTAAAGCACTTGAAGATTGTTGAATGTTTCCACGGACGGGACGTTGAGCCCTGCTCCGCCGTCGATGAGGTCTTGGTGACTAGCACATTCGCGATGATTGGGGAACAAAGCATCGGGAGAACTCCGATGGTGGCTGCGCTTGAGCTGATCCGCTGAGCTGAGCGTGATGGCGCCACGCCGACCACGAGAAGGCGCGTGGACTCGAGCTTGGGGAGGACTGCATTCACCTCACGGGCGAACTACTTGAAGATCTGTTGAGAGGCTGGGGCTTGAGCTCCGCCCGGGATCTGAGCGATCGCCGCGCGCTTCTGAAGCCCCGGCCCCTCGTCGATGGCGGTCTTGATTCTCCTTGGTGGTGGCGGCGGCGGAGGGCCTGCGTTCCCTTGCAGGCGATCCTCGCGAGCTCATCCACCAGCCTCCCTCGTGAGTGGGTCTTGCCAGCGGTCCTCGCGAGGTTGGTGGCGCCACCCTTGGCGCGGGCATGATCTTCCAGCGTCTGCATTCCTTCCTCCTCCTCGGCCGTAGCCCGGTCGCTGCGCTTCGAGGCGTCTGCCGACCCTTCCTTCAGCGTCGGCCGGAGCTCTTGACATTCATTGGTGTTGTGAGTGTAGAGTCATGGTACACAGTACCGGCTGCCCTTGGAGGACTCGGGCTGATCTGCCTCGCTTGGTGTATGCGTTCGGCTGCGATCGGCAGCCCCCTTGCGCTTCCGTCCTTGGCCTTGGACTTCTTCTCTTGGGATCCACGGCGAGCAGCTCGAGGAGGAGGCGCCCTCCTCAGCCTGGCGCGCGGTTGCCAAGTTGAACAGCTCGAGGAGGTGCGAGATCTTCATGCATCGCCAGCTCCTCCTTCATCTTGACATCGCGCGCCCGTCGGAGAAAGGCGAGATGATGGCCTCCTCCGTTACCACAGAGATCTTGGGCGTGCGTTGTTGAAGCGCTGGATGTACTTTTGCAGGGTTTCCCAGGCTGCTGCTTGATTGGCGCGTAAACTACGGCGGTGGCGATGTGATGATACCCTAGAAGTTGGCGATGGGCGAATGCGCATCTCGGTCGAGAAGAGATCGTGCACAGGGCGGTCGAGGAGCCAGTGTGGGCCCGTCCTTGCGCCATAGGAAACCAGTTCGCCATGACCTTTTCATCCCGTTGGCAGCCTCGATGCCCAGCTCATAGAGTGGAGGAACTCCGAAGTCAGGCTGTGCCGTCGTAGCGAGGAGGCAGTGCGGCTTGAATTTGGCGAACCCACCCTGACAGCTGTGGGCTTCGGAGGTGAAAGCGCTGCAGCCCGCGCCGGCGAGGGGCCTCGGACGGCAAGCTTGGTCTTGTGGGCCTCCACGAGCAGCGGTGAGGGGCAGCGAGGTCTTGACGTCTTTGGGCGGGGCGCTCGGGCAGCTTCTTGTGGGCGAGAACTTCTTGGCAGCTCTGCTCTTCCCGTCGGCGCTGGCGAGCAGGTTCCGCCGAGGCACCACACCTGGGGCGAGGCACCGTCTTGAGAAGAGGCGGTGGCGCCCAGGGAGCCGTCACCAGCAGCGAGTGCGGTGCAGCGAGCCAGGCGGCGAGGTCGCCTCCTATGTGGCAGACGAGCTCGGCGACTTCGGTCGAGCCATTCTTCATAAACGTCATCGGCAGAGCGGTAGCGCAGGAGCTCGTTAGCGCGATAAAGTGCAGCTCGGGCCTCCATGGCAGCTTGAAGCGTCGCGTGGCGAAAGAACTAGGCGAGGGTGAGTGAAGGTGTGGCGATGCGGCGCGTCCGCCTCATGGGCGGAGTCTGGGGCGACTCTTGTTGCTCGTTCCCCGCCGGGCGGTGGCGGCATTAGCCCGGCGTGACGAGGAAACAGCGAAGGCGCCAGCCAGCGAAGCTGTCAGGCGACATGGTAGCGAAGCGGCTCGGCGCTTCGGCCTTGCCCGCCAGGCGTCGGACATGGTTGCGATGGTCGGGGAAGAATGAAGGCGACGAAAAGGCAGATTCAGGCGCACCTACTGGCGCCAAATGTTGGATTCGGGTTCGGCAGACCCTTGAGGTTCGAACCTTTGGGGTGTGGCGGAGATCCAACCCTCCGTCTCGTACCTCGCCGAATCAGGGACCTAAACTACTAAACATAACAACACAAGAGACACAAGATTTATACTAGTTCGGACCACCGTTGTGGTGTAATACCCTACTCTAGTTTGTGGTGTGGTGGATTGCATCTTGGGCTGATGAGGAGCAGTCTGAGGGAAGAACAGCCTCGCGATGCATTCTTGGTGGGTGTGATGAACTGCTAGGTGGTGTCCGTCGCTCTAGCTTGAGGATCGGGTCTCTGTCTTTCTCTGGATGCCGATCGTCTTGATCCCTCTTTTAGCCCCCTACTCTGAGTGTGGCTACTCTATTTATAGGCGAAGGCCTGGGCCTCTTCCCAAATATTGGCGGGAAGAGGCGCCAACAATTAGCCATTTGAAGGGACAGCGGGTACACTTATCGACTAAAGTTGGTCCTTGCGCCAAAAGGCTCTGGTGATGGCGCTTGCTTGGGCTCCACGATGACTCCCTTCCAGCCGTTGGGGCTGGTCTTGGTCTTGTTGCACGAAGCGGATGCCTTTGCTTGATGCTCTACTGCGCTTGCTCCCTTTGCACCAAAGGGGAAAGGAGGGCAGCTTCTTGAGCTGGCGCCAATGGCCCTTGGTAAATCATGGCTTGCGTCATGGGCACCTCGCGAGTACCCTGCCTTGAACTCTCCGCCTCCTCATGAGCCAGCTGGCAGGCCGTGCGAGAAGCTCCTCGTCGTCCGCCCAGCAGTCTCAGCCCCTGCGAGGTCTTGAGCTTGCGTTGATGAAGATGGGCCGTCTGGGCCTCCTTTGAGCCACGCCGCAAACCGCAGGCAGGCAAGTCTGGGGACCCCCGTTCCCAGAACGCCGACAGTCGACTGCTCGCCTTATCATCTTTTCCTTTTTCATCTTTTGAACCGAGTGACTCCACTCGAACAGATGTGCATAATGAAAACCGTCAACTCCAAGCTTGTCTGAAGAATGTTATTTCTTTAGACAAAATGAAGCAGGCTCTGGAGCAGAAGGATATCGATCTTGCAGGAGCGTAGAAGACGGCGCGTGAAAAGACTGAACTTGCCAACAAGAAGTTGGCTTCAGTCAGAAAGTTAGAAGAAGAGAACGCCAAGCTGAGAATTGTATTTGATGAAGCAAAGAAGGAAGTCGTGCAGCTGAAGGAGGAGAAGGTGGCCTTGGCTGACAAAGTTGATGTTCTAACTCGGAAGAGAGACGAACTGGAAACTTATCTGGGGGATCTTGCCAAGAAGATGTTCCCCATGCTTGAAGGTACTTTTCCTTATCCGACTGATTGCAAAAAACTTCTTCACCATGCAGCTGCCAATTCATTACTTTTCTGTGCGTACATAATTCTGTCGAATTTAGGGAAAAGCTGCAGCGGATCGAGGCAATTTGGACCCCATCAACTCTCCGTCAAGGGCGATCTGCCATGAATGTCTTTGCTTGTTTGAATCTCGCCTTGCGATGTCTTGGACAACATCGCCCGGTGAAGTCGCCTTGTCGGGAGGCGACAAGGAGCTATGGCGGAGGGTGTGCGGAGCGACCTCAAGTCGCGATGGCTCGACTCAACGGCATCCTGACCCGAGTGCGGGCGTGGAAGAAGTCAACTGCCCACTGCGGTGCTGATGTGGCTTTATCACTCGTCTGTGTTCATTGCAAGGACGTCAAGGAAGAGAAGCTGAAGGCTCTCCAGGTGGCTAACACCAAGAAGCTTCAATTTCAATCTTTCATGGAGACCTTCATCGATGCAGCCACTCGCATTGCAGATGGCATGGACTTGGATAGCTTCGTCGAGCTAGCAAGCCCTCCTCCTGCCGAGTAAAAAACTTGATAGCTTGACTTTATTTGCCTCGGAATGCCGAGTGATTTTGTAATAGTTAAACTCTTTTGGGCTTGGTGCTCGAGTACTTCTGCTAGTGGTTCTGAACCTTGCCGAATTTATCTGAACTTGGTTGTTTCTTTTGAATGCAGTTGCTTTGTCTTTATTATCTTCAGATTTCTTGACTCAGGCGAATTTAGAATCATAGCTAGAACTCCGAGTGAGAGGATCGCTCTTCACTTGGATATAGATGGTGTACTTGTGGTGCAGCTCAGAGTGCAACCTGACGTTGTACTTTTGGCGCAGCTCATAGCGCAACCAGACGTTGTACTTGTGGCGCAGCTCAGAGTGCAACCACACATTGTACTTGTGACGCAGCTTAGAGTGCAACCAGATGTTGTACTTGTGGCGCAGCTCAGAGTGCGTGGCTAAGCCTCCGAGTGGGAGGGTTGCTCTTTACTTGGAGTATGTTTTGTAACTTAGGCGACTACGGGATCACAGCTAAGCCCCCGAGTGAGAGGGTTGCTCTTCCGGGAATATGTTTTAACTTAAGTAGTCTGAGGTGCAGCTAAGCCCCAGTGAGTAGGTTGCTCTTCACTCGGAGTGTGTTTGAAACTTAAGCAGTCTGAAGTGTAGCTAAGCCCCAGTGAGAGGGTTGCTCTTCAATCGGATGTATGTTTTGTAACTTAAGTAGTCTGGTCGTAGTTAAGCCCCAGTGAGAGGGTTGCTCTTCACTCAGTGTTTTGTAACTTAGGCGTCGGGATCGCAGCTAAGCCCCAGTGAGAGGTTGCTCTTCACTCGGGTATGTTTGTAACTTAAGCGAGTCAGGGGTTGCAGCTAAGCCCCAGTGAGAGGTTGCTCTTCACTTCGGGTGTGTTTTGAAACTTAGGCAAGTCTGAGGTCATGGCTAAGCCCAGTGAGAGGTTTCTATTCACTCGGGTATGTTTTTGTAACAGGCGACTAGGGTCTGGCTAAGCCCCCAGTGAGAGGTTGCTCTTCACTCAGGCGTGTGTTGATATAGCCTTGATCTGGCGTGTAGCTAAGCCCCCAAGTGAGAGGTTGCTCTTCACTCGGAGTGTTTTGAAACTTAGGTGAGTATGGAGTGTGACTAAGCTCCGAGTTAGAGGGTTGCTCTTCACTCGGAGGGTTTTTTGTAACTTAGGTGAGTACAGGGTCGCGGCTAAGCCCCTGAGTGAGAGGGTTGCTCTTCACTCGGAGTGTTTTTTGTAACTTAAGCGAGTACGGGGTCGCAACTAAGCCCCCAAGTGAGAGGGTTGCTCTTCACTTGGAGTGTTTTTTGTAACTTAGGCGAATACGGGGTTGCAGCTAAGCCCCGAGTGAGAGGGTTGATCTTCACTCGGAGTGATTTTTGTAACTTAGGCGAGTACGGGGTCGCAGCTAAGCCCCCGAGTGACAAGGTTGCTCTTCACTCAGAGTGTTTTTTGTAACTTTGGCGAGTACGGGCTCGCAGCTAAGCCCCCGAGTGAGAGGGTTGCTCTTCACTCGGAGTGTTTTTGAAACTTAGGCGAATCGGGTTCACGGCTAAGCCCCCGAATGAGAGGGTTGTCTTCACTCGGAGTGTTTTTGAAACTTAGGTGAATCGGGTTTGCGGCTAAGCCACCCACTGGGGATTTGAACACACATATTCATGTGAAAACAATCATTAAGAGGCTGCGGAAATCATGTCTTTGATAAATAATCTGAAAAGTACTTCTTATTACACCTCGACAATCCGAGTGTTTAGGTATAAAAACGGCGAAGCAGATCCGCGTTCCAAGAGCGTGGCTCGTCTTGATTCTTGGCCACATTGTAAAGGTGATACGCCCCGTTGTGGAGCACCTGGGTGATGATGAAGGGTCCTTCCCAAACAGGGCAAGCTTAGGAGGTCTCTGCTGATGTACTCGGAGCAGAAGGTCCCCTTTCCTGAAATGCACAACCTTTGACTTTTAGAGCGTGGAATTGATGAAAGTCTTGCTAATAAATGGTCAACCGGATCAGAGCCATCTCTCGTTCCTCTTCTAGAAGATCAACGGCGTCCTGTTGTGCTTGCTCTGCTTCGTCTTCTTTGAAAAGTTCCACTCGAGGAGCATTGTGCAGCACATCACTCGGAAGCATGGCTTCAGCTCCGTACACCAAGAAGAAAGGGGTCTGACTAGTTGACCAGTTGGGAGTCATCCTTAGTCCCCACTGTCGGGTTACGGGTTCTGGAAAAACCCTTGAGGTTCGAACACTAGGGTGCGCAAGAAGATTTCTCTCCCCCAAGCTCACGCTCTCGCGCCCGGTAGTGCCGGCCTATGATGCAGTTGCCTCTTTGGTGCTAAAGGGAAGGTGCAGGCGAGAGTCGAGGCATCGGGCAAAAGGTTTCCATATTGGTGCAGAGACCAAGACCAGCGAGGGCCAGGTGGGGCCAGGACGTCAGCAGCTCCCACGGCGCGTCACCACCAAAGCCTTTGGCGAGGCGAACCACCTTTGTCGGGATAGCATGTACTAGTTGTCCCCTTCAAATTAGCCGTTGTGGGATCCTTCCCACCTAATATTTAGGAAGAGGACCGGGCCTCTATATATAGGACTAGCCACCACCGTAGGAGGCAACGATCTTGGATCGGATCCAGTCCA